>CM034532.1:40423263-40770714 GCA_020002185.1 Paraescarpia echinospica | reverse complement strand
GTCAACGAAAAGACGTCGGCAAAATGTGCAAAGACAACGCAAAAAGTCTCCCAAAGCCCCCCTAAAACACGAACAAATCTTTGACCAAATGAAGGTGGTCGCTAAGTAGAAGAATAAGAACATCAGGGAAACTAGACCGCAATAAACCTCCAATATCTAAGACAATTAATTAGGGTAAATATTACTAATTATTGTTTTGTATCATACTAGTTATCGTCGTGTGAATCATTGTATACAGGTATTGGTATATTGTCAAATAATTGCATGATTTGTTCGTTGGACAAATGTATGTGACTTGCCCGCGACCGCCCTCAAACAACACTGTTTCTGTCAAGTGCCAATTAAAAGAAACACCAACAGCAGACGACGTGCACTGTCAGCATACACGTTCTCGGTCTGAGACCCGTGTCAAGTGTTACACGTCGTGTGTGTGACAATTTGACGCTGTCTTCAAGTATCGTTCAGTCATGAGCGTGACCATCAGTCGACGGTCGGCAAACAACCTGTAGCTGGGCTGTATGGGGTTGATAGGAGGGGGTGTTGCAGATTTGTCAGGAGTCTTTCTAACTGCACCACCTTTGGCGGTCACCAACAAATCGACAACAATAAAAACAATTTTTGGGGCGCCCCCATTCTAAATATCGGGTGCTCAACCTACCCCAGGCCCCACTCGTTCTGATGCCTATGAAAAGGTATTGTGTGTCAGAACTAGTAAACGAAAATGGCTAGTACACATATGCTTAGATGACATTGACTAATTGTGTATTGTTCTTATGATGATAGCGTACACATTGTTAAATAACTTATGTAGGCGTCCAAAATCTTAACGGATGGAAATTGCTACTAAAACGATATATATATATATACTATATATATATATATATTTAATATATATATTTGATTTTTTTGGCTTGGTGGACGTGGAAATAGATTGCAGGATGTAATATAACATGAATTCGAGCAATAGATGTTTTTATTCCCTTTAACCTTGCCGTAGTTGGTTGTTAGTTTGACTACTATTTTGTGTGGGGTCTGTTCTGTTGTCTTTCTCTACGATTTGTAAAATATTCCTATACAATGTCAGCATCGATACCAATCTGTTTTAGGAAATAATTTACAACCACTGTATAATTTTCACAGCTGGGAAGTTCCATGTCTCATTTCATTTGTTCTTTTACGTCAGATAGTATTACATTTTAATGTTTTTTTCCTCCTTGAGGCTCAGACTTCTAGTAGCATACCATTGTTAACACGTTAATGCCACCTATGCATATTTTATTACGTCCACGCCATAAAGGATCTATGTTCTGTAGATGGAAAAGGGTCATTTACGAAATGTAATAAGAAACCAATGTATATATTCGTCTACCTGAACGGTTATAATTTATTAATAAAGTATACGTTTAACGTAGGGAAACCCGACGAGGGTTGGTGAATGGGGCAACTTAATGTTTGCGAACTTTTAGGAATATGATGTACTGACCCTACTGGTTGTAATATAATAATATAACAAACGTCAAAATAAAAAACAACAGTATTCAAACAGTTACAATATCCTCTATTGCAACTTTATAATTAAATAAGTTATTACATTATTATATAAAGTGTATCCTCATGAAGTATAAATGTAACAATGAAAAAGTTCCTGCCTTATTTAGGTAAACAAAACTAAGCACCAATTGTCTAACAGTCAACTTTCTACATCACAGTTTTCTGACATTATTCGCTGATGTGTAGCGGCGCGAATTAACACCAGTAGTTCGTGTAGTACCCGTGATGTCCCGCTTCGTCGTCGTACTGCGGTGTCGTTTGACTTTCATAGACACCGATCTGTCTCGTCGGTGTAAACCGCATGCCCATGTGGTAGTCTTGTTGTGCGGTGGCATGTGTCGAACAAGCGGCCTGCGCACGCTGTCGGTAGACCTCGAGCAGCCGGAAGTTGGTCTGAGCGCGACCGCGCGCCTGGCGCCGGTTGAAGTCTCCGCGCTTGAAGTCGTCCAGACACGCCGGGTGGATGGACCAGTAGAAGCCGCGGCCTGACGGAGCGCGGCCGCTCTTGACGAAGCACTCGTTCACCGACAGGTTGTGTCGTACGCTGTTCCGCCACGCCGACTTACAGCGCTCGTAGTAGGGGAAGTTGTGGATGACGAACTCGTAGATGTCGTTGAGGAGGGACCGTTTCTGCGGCGCATTCAGAATGGCCAGCGCGATCATCGTCAAGTACGACTCAAATGGCTTCTTGTCCGCGAAGACCGTCGTTTTGTCACAGGTCGCCTTGGTCAAGTATGAAATCAACGGCTCCTTGTCCGAGGAGGTCGTCGTCTTATCAAAGGTCAACCACTTGCTGTTGTCTGGTGTCAACGTCTGGGCGTCTGTCACAAAGTGACCTGTGTCCGGTGGCGCGTCTAGCGAGTGCTTTACGACGGGGGAGTTTGTAAGGTAATTCCCTGCTACCCGTAGTTCAGCAGCGTCAACGGAGGGAACGTCTCTCTTTCTCTTCCGCGACACGGGGTAGGCAGCATACGGAGGAAATGTGGCGACGTCTGGTGGTGACTGTTGAGCAACAACTGGGGGCGACGTGGAAATGACATCCGGCAGCATGGACGGTGTCGATATGACATGCGTCACCTGTTGTTGCTGGCAAGCCGATGGATCGAAACAGTCCTGAACAACGGTGTCAACCCAGTCGTCGAAGGCGATGACACCACTGTGGTTGTCGTCAGAAGTATTTGAGAAGTCACCACCACGACCACTTTCAATCACACTTCTAGTGACGTCACGGGATGTCGGACTGACATCACAGGAAGACGACCAGAAACCGCTGTCGTCCAACTGGATGTCGTCGGCCGAAAGGAAGTCGTCCGGTGAGATGTCGGCGAGTGACAACGACTGCACGACGTCCGAGTTGTACTCGACACCCTCAAAGAAATGTTCGTCGTACCACCGCGAGAACGCAGCCAGCGATGTCGTCGTCGAGTCAGTGCTAGTCGCCTCACTAGTCGACTGTGTGTAAACGGACAAATCCTTCCTCGGCCTCGTGGTCGATTGAACAGTAATCTCCATCTCGTCCACTGACGCCAACGTAGATCCCGTGGTGACCACCGACTACCCAGTGAACTCCGTGCAAGATAGTTCCAAAGAAGAACGTTCCTCTGCGTGACCAGTGACGACGTGACGACACCGAGAAACTGGGGCATTTTATGCCTAATGCCGATATTACGGTGCCCGTGTAAACCGGCATGTTGACATCTGACACGCGTACTGTCAGTCAGAAATCGAAGTATCGAAACAATGGTATAACAAAACCTGTTCACACCTATGGGATGACAGAGATTTCATTCAACCGCGGACAGTGTCAACTTGTCACACCAGCCGACATCACCCACACGTGACACCCTTCACACCATTTCACGCCTCTCACTAAAGACAATGGGTTTTCGTTCCTATGCAATTTATCTGATGAATTATATCCCTACAGCAACCACACAAACGCATTTCTCAATAATAAAACGCGATAATTAAATATCGCGAACACGAAACTAAATTATAACTCCGCAGCAGGGAACATTATTTTCTTAGCATTTCTTTTTATGTAATGTATTTATGTATGCTTTTCGATTGATCGGGTGCTATATAAATATTTTTATTTCTTTCAACTGCACGGACATACGCTCCCGAACGTCAACACTGTCACATCAGTGTCACAACAAACTATGCAAACACGATCTTAGGATTTTCTCGACGAAATACCAAAATAGGCAATAAAGAAATAAAAGAAATAACATATATAAAGCTTTGTAAGACTTGCTTTGAATATGCCAACTCATTTTGGAATTCAACCCCCCAAAGATGTAACTGCCCTCGAGAAGGTCTAGAGGAGAGCAGCACGCTGGGCCACCGACAGCCACCGCCACATGTCTTGCGTAGCTTCCAAGCTAGATACACTAATCAGACCAACCCTCAAACAAAGTACGCATCAACATGTCCGGCCTGTTGACTGGGGGTGCGTTTGGTGCGTAGGCAGTACTAGGCACCGCGCTGAGGCAAGAGTTCCGCTTAGTCCACATGATTTTGATTTGAAATCGTGACGTTTTTAAGAAAAAGTAAGAACATCTCGATCTTCCGAGGTTATGTTGGACGTCAACGAAAAGACGTCGGCAAAATGTGCAAAGACAACGCAAAAAGTCTCCCAAAGCCCCCCTAAAACACGAACAAATCTTTGACCAAATGAAGGTGGTCGCTAAGTAGAAGAATAAGAACATCAGGGAAACTAGACCGCAATAAACCTCCAATATCTAAGACAATTAATTAGGGTAAATATTACTAATTATTGTTTTGTATCATACTAGTTATCGTCGTGTGAATCATTGTATACAGGTATTGGTATATTGTCAAATAATTGCATGATTTGTTCGTTGGACAAATGTATGTGACTTGCCCGCGACCGCCCTCAAACAACACTGTTTCTGTCAAGTGCCAATTAAAAGAAACACCAACAGCAGACGACGTGCACTGTCAGCATACACGTTCTCGGTCTGAGACCCGTGTCAAGTGTTACACGTCGTGTGTGTGACAATTTGACGCTGTCTTCAAGTATCGTTCAGTCATGAGCGTGACCATCAGTCGACGGTCGGCAAACAACCTGTAGCTGGGCTGTATGGGGTTGATAGGAGGGGGTGTTGCAGATTTGTCAGGAGTCTTTCTAACTGCACCACCTTTGGCGGTCACCAACAAATCGACAAAAATAAAAACAATTTTGGGGGCGCCCCCATTCTAAATATCGGGTGCTCAACCTACCCCAGGCCCCACTCGTTCTGATGCCTATGAAAAGGTATTCCGTGTCAGAACTAGTAAACGAAAATGGCTAGTACACATATGCTTAGATGACATTGACTAATTGTGTATTGTTCTTATGATGATAGCGTACACATTGTTAAATAACTTATGTAGGCGCCCAAAATCTTAACGGATGGAAATTGCTACTAAAACGATATATATATATATACTATATATATATATATATATATATTTAATATATATATATATATATAGTATATATATATATATATCGCGAACATGAAACAGAGCATAATAGTATGGTATGAACGATATTGTAGAAAAACCGTATGAAAAAACACAACACTTATTTCTTTAAATGAATATTATTATTGTATCATACACATGTTTTGCAACTTGCCTATAAAACGCATATTATTTTGAAAACTGATTGACGACTTCGCGCGGTTGTCATCTCTGCGACCATTGCAGTGTTGTTAAAGAGAAAACTTTGTAAAGAAAGTTATAACATTTGAAAAGTAATTCGTTTGTTCACTGCACAAAGGCGTGAGACCACTCGTTGGCATCCACCCAAGAGTGCATTGTCTTGATCAAGTGCCAATCCAGGCCCCAAGACTGCATTGTCAATCAGCGGCAGTGCCAATCAGCGGCACAAGTTCTGAGTCAGAAACCCGTGTCAGGTGTCACAGGTCACGTCTGCTGGAGTCTACTGTTGTCATCACACGTACCCGGTCTGGGTCAGAACCCTGTGTCATGGGAATAGTGTAATCAGTTCAGTACGGATGGAGAAGTAAGCAGGCCGTATAAGGGGATAGTGTATTTAGTTCAGTACGGATGTGGAAGTAAGCAGGCCGTATAAGGGAATAGTGTATTCAGTTCAGTACGGATAGGGAAGTAAGCAGGTCGTGTAAGAGAATAGTGTATTCAGTTCAGTACGGATGGAGGAGTAAACATGCCGTAAAAGGGAATAATGTATTCAGTTCAGTACGGATAGGGAAGTAAGCAGGCCGTATAAGGGAATAGTGTATTCAGTTCAGTACGGATGGGGAAGTAAGCAGGCCGTATAAAGGAATAGTGTATTCAGTTCAGTACGGATGGGGAAGTAAGCAGGCCGTGTAAGGGAATAGTGTATTAAGTTTAGTACGGATGGGGAAGTAAGCAGGCCGTGTAAGGGAATAGTGTATTAAGTTCAGTACGGATGGGGAAGTAAGCAGCCCGTGTAAGGGAATAGTGTATTCAGTTCAGTACGGATGGGGAAGTAAGCAGGCCGTATAAGGGAATCGTGTATTCAGTTCAGTAAGGATGGGGAAGTAAGCAGGCCGTATAAGGGAATAGAGTAATACAGCCTGTATATTAGTTTATCAAATGAACGTCGAGAATGTATCATTATAACACTATCATATAAATATCTGCTTGGTTAATTTGATCTAGTAAAGTAATTTGCGTTGTGTTTTTTAATTACTTTGCTAATGTATTCACACTCTTAGTACAATTTGTTTAATTCGTTTAAAAGGGGTAAATTCTGAAATACAGCGCAGTATCCAGTCGAATCCAGTCATGGCGCCTTACACTTTACTCACTGGGACGAGTTGCATTGGCTAACTTAATATACAATATGCAACTAATTGATTGTTTCTATAACTGGAATGCCCCCAAATTTTTTAGAACTCAAGGTACATACAAACTAACAAATGTTAATCTTTGTTTCAATTCTTTGTGTGGTTACCCTCCTGAATTATATTTAAAAAAACAGTCAATCTTCCGGTGTAAAGGAATTATGTTGCTATGTGTGTGTAATACCATTGTGACAAACATTCAAACACATTATTAATAGGCCTAATCCTAAAACATGCATACTTCCATTATTTGCATCCAGTAAATTGCACCATTTTCTGAAAGAGATTTTAAATAGTTACTAAATCGTGAATCTAAGACAGTGGTTCTCAAACTTTTTGGTGCCATTACCCCTTTTTAACATAATTTATCAAAAAGTACACCTCTGTCAACCTTACTGTTTCAAAAAGAAGTACTAGGTACTTTACACGCGGTGATTGGAGAGAATACACCATTATTTGAAATCTTTTTTACAGCAGGTGAACACAAAAATATAGTTTTATAATATAAGTTGTTTAGTTAAATGGGTGATGCTGCACAGCATTGACTAGCCTTTTTACTCTGGGTTTTGTATCTAGAGCGAGAGCATATCGAAAGCCATGCTTCACCTGCGTCTTGTTTCAAGATGTTGCCTTGATGTGTAGGAAAGTGCATACCAAAACGTCACGATTGATGCGAAGGAGGTGACGGAAGGCCAGATCACACAAGTTAGGATAGATAGCTGCAATTGTTGTCCAGAGAGACTATGAGAATTTTTTGTCGAATTTCACTATGTCACCTGACATTTCTTGAATCCCAGAATCACTCTCTGAACAGCATCAGGTGTATGTGTTAGTGGGACAGTGAATTGAATGAATCAATTAGTAGCCTATATCATATGTGTCTGACTCGATATTTCATGGAAGGTCCTTACGAACTCCTGTTCCAAGGCTGTGGGTGCTCGAAGTTTGTAATGCCCATCGTATACATCCGCAGTTCTGATATTGTTTCCAAGATGACAAAGGTACCCATAGAAATGTTGCGACTCCAATCTTGCGATTGTTGGTTTTGAATTTCTTACAAAACCTCGATGATCAAGCTTTTCATTAAAGTTCAGAGAGTTGAGCTGCTGAAAATATTCACGAGGTGGGCTGTTTGTAATTCTCAACCATATTTTTGCCATGTCGAGAGCAGATCCATTTTGTTTTGTTTGTGCTGCCGGTAAAAGCTACCATTTCTATTTGAATACGGCGATACTGTCAGTGCCTTTGGAAAGCCAATGGACTTGGGCGAAGAATAGAAACGTTTTCATGTCCAGACAGGTTCTTAAAAAGTGAGACGTGGAGCACCTATTTCCTTACTCCCAGCATCCATGCAGCTTCGAAAATACAGAAGGTTTCTTCATCACATTTTTGCATTTGGTTGTTAGCTCGATGTATTAAAAATAGGAATTCTTCAATCCAAGCAGCACTGACGAACACTGTCAGTTGATATCATATCGATAATTTCACACAGTTGCATGCTGAACAAATATGTATTTTGTATTACTTGTATCATCTGTTATTTAATGTCAGAGAAATATAGTACATTATGTGGTTGTAGTAACCTTAAAAACAGGACTTGCACAATGTTTCTCAGCACTTTTCTCCTCCAAAAATTGATCATTGTCTAGGTAAAAGCTATTCCCAGTAGTGTGAGATTTCTGTTCGTTTGCTATTTCTAACGAACCAAGACAATTAATGATGCCTCCGCCATTGCTTACGCATCTAGTAAATCGATTAATTGATAATTTCTTGTGCACGAGACATAAGTTTTAACAAGAGGATGGAACGACCCCCTGAAATTGAAAAACGACCCCCAGAGGATTGTGATCCCCAGTTTAAGAACCATTCATCTAAGATGTCTCGTCCACTGAGCATCACCAGCCTCATGTTAACTAACCAGTTGAGATGGGTGGGTGGATGGATGGATGGATGGATGGACGGACGGACGGACGGACGGACGGACGGACGGACGGACGGACGGACGGACGGACGGACGGACGGACGGACGGACGGACGGATGGACGGATGGACGGACGGACGGACGGACGGACGGATGGATGGATGGATGGATGGATGGACGGATGGATGGATGGACGGATGGACGGATGGGTTGGGTAGGTGGGTACCTGCGTGGGTGGATGTATGGGTGGGTAGGTACCTGGGTGGATGGATGGATGGATGGACGGACGGACGGACGGACGGACGGACGGACGGACGGACGGATGGATGGATGGATGGATGGATGGACGGATGGATGGACGGATGGACGGATGGATGGACTGATGGATGGATGGGTTGGGTAGGTGGGTACCTGCGTGGGTGGATGTATGGGTGGGTAGGTACCTGGGTGGATGGATGGATGGATGGATGGATGGATGGATGGCAGATGTTCCGTCTCCAGATAATAGGATGGACACACATTTGAGCCAGATACTTAGGATTCAAAATGCAACAGGATCCACTAAGTTCGAGATTTTTTCGAAGTTTATTTCGGTACTAAAAAGTAAAAAGGTAAATTCTTATATAGCGCAGTATCCAGTCCTTACGACTGCTCAAAGCGCTTTACACTTTACTCCCTGGCAGATCTATTCAATCGAACACCATTTTGACTTCTATGGGAAGCATTCAGCCACGCTGCAATTAATGTGCGAAGACTATTCGTACACAAATATCAACAAGTGTCTATAGCCATGTACTCATTCATACAGCTGAGTGAACTGAAACAATGTAAAGAACACGAACTTGCCCAAGGTTCGACACCGCCGCACAGGATTCGAACCCGCGTTCTCTCAGTCGAGAGTCCGAAGCTCATACCACCTAATAGTGGTGTTGTTTGTTTCTAGAGTGTTCGGAGACTATTGAATTAATAGAAAATATGATGGAAGGGAATGGGAGTAGAGCGGATAAATGAGAGCGAAAGACATATAGGGGGTGGGTGGGTGGTGTGGAGTGCGTGCGTACGTAGGTGCGTGCGTACATGCATACGCAGGGTGTATACGTATACATGTATTATGATGTAGGCCGATGTACGTAGGTGTGCATGTGCATAACAGTATTAAGCTTTTCATCCTAGACCCTTTGATATCAGACGTCAAACTTTCAGGGTTTCATCTACGACCCCAGGAAGGATGACCTTTATTGGTCCTGTATGTAATGTTAAAGACTAAGCGAAATTAACCTTTTTTATTCCCAATCTGAATGAAATATAATCTAAAATTAGTGTCGTGATATTCAACTAATTTTTAATCCTCTCCGTCACCCTTTTAAAGGCCCTTTTTGGTTGCACTTTTCTACATATTTTCTGCACAGTTTGTTGCTACACTTAGCGGTCGTTGTGACGTCACCGCAGGTAGCACCACTAGGATTTAGCATGGCGCGCATCTATGCGGGTTGGTGTTTCAGGCCGTACCTAAAATTGCAATCGCGGAATTTAATATGTTTTCATATAACCGTAAAGATAATAATCTTATCTACAAATTTGTTGTTGGATGTACCCAGAATTAGTTTTTTGAGTTAGTGCCGTTTGAACATCGCGAATGTTTAACCCTACAATGTATACGCGGCAGCGGTTATTATGCAAGGTTGAACATTCACGATGTTCAAACGACAATAACTCAAAAATTTAATACAATTTATGTGTACACCCAGCGACAAACTGGTAGATAAGAATATTATATTTACGGTGATACCAAAAATATTAAATTCTGCGTTTGGAATTTCGTGTACAGTCTGAAAAACAGTCCGCACAACTGTTCGCCGTGCTAAAGGATAGGTGCACTAGCGGCCCTGCCTGTGGTGACGTCAGCAACATCTGACGAGCTGTGCCACGCAAATGATCAAGTTTGAGCGGGCTTAGTGGCATGAGATCGCAGTAAACAGGCTTCATGTTTGGCACATTATTTGACAAGAGTAGTAAGTTTATTTATACGAAGTTTCAAAGACATCTAATTTTTCATTTCACTTAGTCTTTAACCGTTGCATTACAGTACGTCATGTTACTTAGGGTTAAGGTTATGGTTAGATATTTAAATGAATGTCGTGGAACATTGCAGTTAGTTGAATTAAATTATCCTTTCCTTCTACCGGTACGAAATGTGTAAAACACAAAATCCAGCGTCTTGCCTGCGACACCGCTGCTATCAGCATTGCAATGTAGTATCGGTGAATGCAGTTACAGGACGCAACGAACACATATTTTGCCATTTTGAACATGGAAGCCAACGCAAAGCGAAAAGTGGAAGACGTTTCTCAAGAAAATGAAGACGACGAATGGATTGGGCCGATGCCATCCGAAGCAGTTAAACCAAAAAAGAAGAAAGGTAAATCTGGCCAGCAACACAAAAGTATCCACGACTTACGATGCAGTGCTGGTGTGGCGGGTTTTATGGGCGATAATAAGTGAACATATTGATTTGTGGTCAATTCGTGTTTTGGCGTTGTTTTAGTGTTAATTACTTAATAACGTGAATTGATTCAATGATTTTAAGACCATAAAGTACAATAGTATTACCATTATGCCTTTCAAGTGACTGGAAAACACTTTTTAATTTATGCACAAGAAGCCAGTTTTAGTATTAGGATTAAAACTCATTTAAACTTTCTTTGCAAAAACTCAGATTTGTCATGTACCAAAAATTATTCTAACTTGGGCGAGCTAAGATGGCAATGCTGTATGCTTGGTTCATTTATCAGCATTATCATAATGTTGTTCTGTCAAGATTTTGAACTTGATTAGGTTATAATGTAAATAGCTGTATGTATAATTGTATTTACAGTGATCATTAAAAGCAAGGCCTGTCAGCCAAGATGTTTTGGCTGAATTGCTGAAGTGTGTTTTGATGATCAGTCAACACAGAAAAGGGTTATTATGATGACATACTTGGTATGCTTTGGATTTGATTATAATTATTGTATTATCATATGTTACTGAAGATGGACGATTGGCATGTAAAATTATTTAATGTGGTACTCGGTAGCAATGTTAATGCCAATATTTATTAATATAGCCTAGAAATAATTTGGCATTTTTCAGTGCTGGAGCATGAGAAAGTTTATTTGGACAACTTGCCAGATGGAGAATTCTATGAACACAGTTACATGCACCAGGATGTAATAACACACATCACAGTTACAAAGTAAGTTATTTCACAATATATAGAGCACATTAATACAAATATTAAAGACCATAGATAAATGGCATACATTGGTCACATGACATATTAAATAATCGTATTGAAAATAGGAATGTTGATTTTGGGCTAGTTGACCACAACATAAATATATCATGTACGTAAATTAAATGTGATTTAGTTTGATATATAGTTTGTGTTTTTGTGTGAACATGTTTTAAAGTATTACTAATGTGAAATTATAGAATGTAGTCTGTATGATCGATTGCAGAACAGATTTCATCATAACCGCAAGTTGTGATGGCCATGTGAAGTTCTGGAAGAAAGAGACAGAGGGCATTGAGTTTGTAAAGCATTTCCGAAGCCACTTAGGTAACTATAAAGAAGTTAAAATGTAACTTGGTAGTTTGTTAGGGCAAAAACCAAACAAGCATGTTCTTAGTTATATACCACATGACACCACATACACACAGATGCAGGAGAAGGTTTGATGAAAGTAACACACTTTTGAACAGTTGTTTGCAACACTATGCATGTTTCTACATTCGTTCAGGGTTATATAAGAGTGAAGAATAAAGCTTTTTGAGCAGTTCTAAGGACTGGACATCATGCTGTATAAGAACATACATTTACTCTATATTTACATAAGCTCTCCTCATCTGATTCGTGGATGGCTTATGATATTTCAATCAATCGTCGAAAAACTGCATAGTATTGCAAACAATCTAGAGATCTTTCATGGGGTCATAGATGAACTGCTGACAGTTTTGCTAAAGATTCAAAGCATCTCAAAAGAGTAACATAACAAACATACATATGCTAATTATAGTTATATTTATTCATACACATCTAACTTGTAGAAGTCTGGTTTCAGGTAACATACAGGATGTCGCAAGCAGTGACAATGGAGAACTGTTCTGCACCATCTCTGATGACAAATCTCTTAAAGTATTTGACATTGTCAATTTTGGTAAGACAAGTCCACCATCATGGCTCTTTGAAGTATTTGTTTGTAACTTAGAACTGCATCCTCAATTCAGATTTTCACTTCGTCTTGTTTTAGAAACATTTAGGATAATATGTATCTATCCAGTAATCACTACAAAAAGCTGACTCATTTGTGAAAACGTATTATTTAGTATTTATGAAATATCATACAAACTACTGAATTATTTTCAAACTTCTGTAGGAACCAGCAAAAGTGTGATGTATCATCTACTATAACACAAGTCTATTTACCTTTCATGAATTGCCCAAAGTAATTTATGTCAGTTATTTTAATAAAAATCCACACTCTTATTAAACTGACTGTGCATACAATGAAGACGTATTCACACACCACAGTGACAGACATCGACAAACATGCTCTGTGGTGTGCTAAATGAATAGCAAATGGAGTTTTAAAGTAAGTAATTGTAAACCAACACATTTACGTAAATAGAACTTTCATAATTGGTGCTGATTGCACGAATATTGCCTTCAAAATAATGTTGTAAATTACCGACTGGTACATAAAATTGAATGAATGTTGTTATAATATATCTACAACCACTTGCATACAAACCATGCTGAGTTTTTGGTTTCTGTTAGATGTTTTCTTTTCATTGTTGTGTAGATATGATCAACATGATGAAGTTGGGATACATTCCTCAGTGTTGCAGCTGGATATATGCAGCTGGCGATGCCATTGCTGCCTTGGCTGTGTAAGAACATTACTTACTTTCTATATCTAACGACCTATTCTGATTCAATTCCATATTTGCTGTTAGTTTTTTGATCTTGTGAAATACATTCTAATTGAACATATCAAATTGTTTTAATATATTCCCACTGTTCCTTTGTATGGAAGAAAGATGTAATATTGTTTACAAAACATGTGGTTATAAAATAAATAATGTGTATGTGTGTGTGTATGTAATACATGTGGGAAATTGTGATATTGAAGTGAAAAATGTGATTATATTAAGATTAAATTGGAGTGATGTAAACATTTCACAACTCAACATGTATTGCATGTTGGTGCTTTCTTGATGTTTGCATGTGTGTTTAGAACAGAGAAGGACAGTTGCTGTATCCATGTATACGACGGCCGAGGCAGTGAGGCAATGGAGACTCTACAGAAACTACACTCTCAGCCTGTCGTAATCATCAGGGTGCGTAAATACTTAACTGGTTCATTTATTAAGAAAAATACTCTGAGTACTATGCACAGAAAATAAAAGTAATGAAGGCATCCTTAGAAGAGCCAAATCAAAAAGAAAGATCATGAACAAAATAAAAAAACAAGCATGAATCATAGTCCATGTAATGAGAAAGAAAAAGAATATCATGTAACAACAGGAAAGGTGTAGGGAAAAATGCATAGGACACGGTTGATTACAAATATTAGATAGTCTGTCAACATGGTTTGGAAGGAGCACAACAGAATTGCTACAAAATACAAACAATCGAATGATTTACAGGCTTTACATCCTGGCAGACCTGTTCCTTCAAACACTAACTTGACATTACTGTGAATCAGTCAGTCATACTGCAGTTACAGGAAAATGACTATTCATTCACATATTTGAATACGCACCACAAATAGCTGTCCAGGTCATGTCCCATCAATTTTGTGATTTGGGCAGAAATGCACACCTTTTAATCTCGACTTTCAATGGCCAGTTTATTTTCTGCAACAAATAATCAAAAACTAATAAAACACGTTTACAAACTCACAGATTAAAAACAATGGACAACATGAGTCATGAGATATTCAGTTAACTATAAGTTATCATTCACTTGTGCCCCAGAAACCAAGCCAAAACCCTGGTCATAGGCTAAATACCTTAGAAACAATTTAGCTGTAATTGCTGTAAAATTTCACTTTAGCTGGAGCTGTAAAATAAAAAACTATTCTGATTTAACACATCGTTCAAGTCTTTATTTAGATGATACAATTAAAGTGTTGTATGTTGATGAACTATTGCCGAATGTTTTCTCATGTGACACACGTTTGTTTCCCTGTTGTAGTATAATGCTGTCTTTGAGACGGTCATCTCAGTTGACACCTCTGGCATGCTCGAGTATTGGACTGGACCAAAATACGACTACAAATTTCCCAAGAATGTGCAGTGGGAATATAAGACAGACACAGATCTGTACGAGTTTGCCAAGGTTAGACCTGTTTCTTCCATTCAGAATGACGTGAAACAGTGTATCAACACATTCACTATGTGTTAACTACTATACAGAGCAGCCAAAAGTGCCCAACCCCTCCTGTGCGCCAGCCTTCCAAAACCGCCCAAAGAATTCACGTCTCCTAGGCATTTAATTTACCGCGATCAGATCGTTCTTTTACAGTAACTAGCCAGGCCAAATTGGTGACCTAGATTCTATAAAGGTCAAGAATACGAGTGCTTTCGCCATCTTGTGAAAGCAGTTTGCATTTGTGAATTAAGAGAGTTTATTTGGAAGGAAGTTGTGTTGCATTCGTCTAAATGAACTTCAACATCGCGTGGCGTTTGGCGGATTTGATGTAGATCGTTTTCCGTCAATTTCAAGTCAGAAATCGGTGTATAAAGCATCAATAGTGTTGGCCGATTACAGAGTTCTATTATTGTCCAGCTACGATGTCAATGTGATGTTTATACAGAGATATCCAGCAGATGATATGTCGTCACCATCTTCATTTCGCAGCCATCTTGTTGATAGTGGCACCGTCCACACCTTTTTTAATTTGTTGTTGTTGTATTTTGTTACTTTGGTCACATTGATAACCCTAAGGGAACACATATTTGTGAAAGAGTTTGCTGTCTTTCAACATTTCGGGTGTTGATTTTATATTGGAACAGAACATTCCATTCAGTAATGTGTTCGGTGGATGGTAGCCATTTTGCATCAGAATTGGATCAATGTTTTTCTAGGGCAAAACTAACATACATGGCTACATTTGTTTCACTGGAGCACTTCTGGTAGGTTCTGTGAATTTTTTGATATTTGATGAAATTGACGTTTTATTTTGTCATTGTAATTCAAGATCTGAAACTTAATTGAATGCAACACAGCAATTTTAACAACATATTCTAATCAAACATTAATTTCTATAGACAGAATAATTAATTTCCTGTATTTTCATGCACTGGTTGTCGAGATATCCAAATTTCAGTGCAAGCAACACAATACAATTCACAATTATTTGCCATCTTCAAATTGTTTGCCCACAACAGAGTGTAACATAAGAAGGCTGTCTACCCAGTAAGGAGTTAACTAACTAGAATTAATCTAGTATATATGCAGTGGGAACAGCTTAGTCATGCTCCTCTCTCTTTGCACGCAGTTGCTTGGGATCTCCAGCAAAGTCTGTGAGGCATTCGTCAATCGGGCGTGTGTGGTGTGTGTGTGTGTATACATGCATACGTATGTATATACCTTCTATTTCCAAATTCACTCCACTATTACCCTTTGTATGAACATTCAAATTACAGTTCTCTTTCACTGATCTGTGTTCTGTTTACATAACTTGGAACAATCGTAGAAATCATGCATATGCCAAATTCATTTTTTTTCAGAGTTATGTAATTTTTGTGAAAAGTTAGGTATTTGTGAAACCCTCCCCTGAAAAAAAAATTACGTGTAGGTAGAATCTTCTTAAACATAATATAGAAATGAGGTCTTGGTTGCTTGGTTTCTGTTCTACCCATGGAGACGATTACCTAGAACTACTTTTGAAATATGCAGTTATCCTTACTGGAGGTCCTTACTGAATGGGTATTTTTGTTAATTATTATATGTACCGATGAATGACATATATCTTGACTCTTGACATAGAATACCAGGGGATACTTGCTTAATTGTGTACGGTTTGGATATTGTATACAGTTTGTAAATTTCGTTTTGCTTTATGTTCTGTTGTAGAACAAAACTAGACCAGTTGGCTTGAGTTTCTCACCAAATGGCAGGCTGTTTGCCACACTCGCCAGAGACAGAAAGGTTGGTGATGTTTTTAACAGTGTTTTGCAGTGGCAGCAGAGTGGCACATGCGATATAGTAGTAGACAGTAGTAGTAGACGGTTTATTGCTAAGTAACTTTATTAAAATATACAACAAATTTGTAGTGTTGTTCCAATACCTTTTTTATGCTTGTCTCCTCTAACCCCCTCATGCGTAAAGTATACAGATCAGAAACTTGTTCTAGTCTTAATGCTCCTTTGTGTTTCACAGAAGGAAGAAGTAGCTCGAAGAGATGGTTGGCTATGTGGGTAGGATCCAAAATTGCTATTAGCGTCAATTTACATTAACACATGTTTCACTCGCTAGGTGGTGCCACTGTAGCGGTTTCTCAGCAAGATGTGATGATCAAGCCACCCCCACGTAATGCTAAAATATTTTGGAACTTTGCAAACTTATTCAACCACCGCTAAAAGATAAGGATTTGACAGGTTTACAGTATGTAATTCCTAAGTGATAAACCTATGAAGAAATATATTAATGAGATTTATCCACAATTGTTTTGTATTGTTAGCAAATCAGCTAACACATATGGACATGTAATTTATTAACAGCAACATAAATGAATTTCTGATTTTGTGAAATAAATAAAAACCTGTTGTAGTTACTTGTGTAAATGTGCAATAGTTTTATGTACCCTGCAGCAGACTTTATAGATATTGTACTTTGTAAAAAATAATTGCTTTTGAAAATGTGTTTTGTTGTTTAGGTTCGCATCTTCCGATTCTTGACAGGCAAATTGACCAAGGTGGTGGATGAGTCACTCAAACAGTACACACTGGAACAACAAGTCCAGGTTAGTCTTATCACTGGTAGCCAAGACTTCTTTCTTAGGAATATTGTTATTATGTATTAAGTATGAAGCGATTATAGCACAGTTAAATCTCTCTATTAACTCTTTCCTGGGTAGACAGCCTTCTTATTTTACACCCTGCTGTGGGCAGACAATTTGAAGATGGCGGCCAAGTGTGAATTGTATTGTGTCTTGCTTGCATTAAAATTCGGATATCTTGACAACCAGTGCATGAAAATACATGAATTAATGACTTTGTCTATATAAATTAATGTTTGAATAAAATATGCTGTGATGACAAAATAAAATGTCAATTTCATCATGCTATACCAAATAATTCACAGAACCTACCATGAGTACTCCAGTGAAACGAATGTAGCCATGCACGTTAGTTTTGCCCTAGGAAAACATCCAATTCTGATGGTTAGTTTTCAAATTACACATTATTTTTTAAATAACATCAACGTGCGTGAAAACGTAAAAATAATAATTTACAAAATGGCTACCATCCACCGATCATATTACTGAATGGAATGTTCCGTTGCAATATAAAATTAACACCCGAAATGTCGAAAGACAGCAACCTCTTTCACAAATGTGTCTTCCCTTAGCATTATCAATGTGATCAAGATAGCAAAATACAGCAAAAATAAACACATTAAGCAAGGTGTGAATGGTGCTACAATCAACAAGATAGCTGCATATATATTGCAAAATGAAAACGCCAATGACAGGTAATCTGCTGGATATCTCCATGTCTAAAGTCTCACTGACATCGTAGTTGGACGATAATAGAACTTTGTGATTGTTGCCAACACTACTAATGCTGTATACGTCGATTTCTGATTTAAAATTAACAGAAAACGATCTCAATGAAATCCGCCAAATGCTGCGCAATGTCGGAGTTCGTTTTGATGAACGTAACTCAACTTTCTTCCAAATAAACTCTTAATTCACAAATGCAAACTGCTTTCACAAAATGGCAAAATCACATGTATTATTGACCTTTATAAAATCTAGGTCACCAATTTGACCTGGCTAGTTAGTGTAAAAGAAGGATCTGATCGTGGTAAATGAAAGACCTAGGAGGGGCAAGTTCTGTGGGCAGTTTTGGCTGGCCTAGGCGTATGAGCGGGTGGACGACTTTGGCACAGTTGCGCTGTAAAGAGCTAAGGTAACCCTCGGGACTGGGCCTGAATTTTGAGGTGACCATATTAGCAGGACTAATTTCCTATGCTTTACTCTTATAGAAATAAGTTGGGACTATTCTAGGTGATCTTAATTGTGAGGTGGCTGTATTACCAAGGTGACCGTAAAGTGAGTTTCGATGGTAGTAACTAAATTGCAATAAAACTTTTATTAGATTATTCAAGAATCCTCTTGGGTTAAATTAGCAGTATTTATTACACATGTATAACTTTGACATTGTAGTATGTCCAGTGTAAAGTAGTAAGTAGTATGTTTGATGAACAACAGTATGACAGGTTACTGAAATATATAATGTTCCAAATTTAATGCAGTGTAACTTAGATCTGGAATGAGATTTGATATGTTTATTTTAACAGCAGATGAAACAGCAGCTTTCAAGCATGGAATTTGGACGACGAGTAGCTCTTGAACATGAGCTTGATAGATCTGACGCTTATGCCTACTGTAACATCAGTGAGTATACATTTGTAAAAAAACTACCTTTTTAAAAACAAACATACACCAATAGGTGTACGTTTGTTTCTGCAGAGATTGGTTATGTTGTTGTTGATAATATGCCAATGTGGTTATTGGTGTAAATCAAGAAATTAATTGTCCTTTGTCGTTATTTGTTTGTAACTATTTAATGGTAAAAAATTATTTGTTTACTCTTTCAGTCAAATTGTAACTAAAATATATGTAGAAAGACAGATATTCACATCTGACAGGGGGTTGTTCCATTTTCAGACATGGTGCATTAAATACACAATGATATAAGCACCTCCTAAAGTGTCAGTTATTTTCTAGGTTATTTGCGCTAAGAAAGTCAGTCCCTTCCATCATATTTATAATATTGTATCTGTTGCTTGTATTGCAGTATTTGATGAGAGTGGAAACTTTGTGCTGTATTCAACAATGTTGGGAGTAAAAGGTAACAATAACTTATTTGTTTTCTTGAGTAAGGTATGGTTTCTAAACCTTACACCACACTTGCAGCTTGTTCTATACAAAATCTTCACTGTGCCCAAATTTTGCAGGCAAACAGCACCAGTACTCTTATTATACAATAATTTACATCTTAAATGTATACACAGAATATGTTCTAATAATCATATTGTAATTAAACCGACGCTGTTTGTTCTTAATTTTTAGTCCTTTGGGCCGAAGGTCCAACGGATTTATGCCATCACTCCGCCTCCACTGTCCGCATTGCGCCGTTACCTGCCATATCTCAGAAACCGTTCAGCAACTTTTTCTCTAATTTTACATAGATGTGTCTTACGGTACTGCCACTATGCATGAGAAATCTGTATTTGAATGACTCCTAAGGGTGTCCCAGGGCCCCCAAAACTGGTAATTTTTAACAGTTTACCAATTTTTTTTAAACTCTTAAGTTACTTTTTTTCTGAATTTGCATAGACATTTCATGTGGTAGTGCCACTATACACAAGAAATCTGTATTTGATTGAATCATTCTAAGGGCACCTAAATTTTCCTACATTTCCTTTCTGCTGTAAGCTTCCTGCACTGATCACTATTTATAACTGCCACTAATCTTTATTTATAACTGGCTAGTAGACTTTGCCCTATCTCTGATCACTGGGGTGGCTGAGTGGAGTGGTCTGGGTGTCAGAGATTATGCTGTAAGCCTGTGTATTGGACTAGCCCCGGCTCACTGCCTGCCATTGTCCCAGTGTCAAATAAAATGCCTCCATGTGGGCTGTAACTATAATGTGTAATGGGAATCCCTACTGCATTGGCAGAACCTGAGAAACTTTAAAACAGCAATAGACATAATTATCAATGCAATATAAAGATATGATCTAGGATTAAAATAACTTAGGTATAATATAATATATAAAATAAAATAACTGACTCGAAAAGGTTAAAGCATATTTAGCCAAAATTATAAGGAATATTATTCAGATGTTTTATTATATATGTTGCAGCTATTACTTCACTCCAATTCAATCAGTATTATGTCATTAATTGAACAAATAAAGTTTTATCATAGTTCATCTCTTTCTTCTTTCCATTCTGGGGGAGGGTGGTAGGGACAAAATGAGAACAGAAAATGTGTGCACATTTTCTTAAACAACCTTTAACTGTGGTACATGTGAGATTGCATCTCACCAACTCTCCTGCAAGGTTTCTACAACTACTGGAAATCGGCCTAAATAGCAGAGTATCGGGATAAAATTCTACAGTATTTTTAATAACCCATTAACTAATTTATACAAACTTCACAAAACAGTGTACTCGAATATTTAATTTGCAGGTGTATCTTCACTGGCATGCAAATAGTCTCCACTAAACATGTCAACATTTTACTTCCATCATAACCCTTAATGATGTGTAAATATGATTCACACCAAAAACCATTTCATTAATAATTACCAACTCACAATATAGTCCAAAGGACATCAGATCCTCTTGGCCCATTTGTAATATATAATGTTCTTAATACTAGAATAAATATTATGTTGAAGCCTTGAATGTATGCTTCCCACCAAATTGCATTTAGCAAACCCAAAACATAGTCTGCAATTTTAATGTTGCGCCTACAAAATGATCACATTGTAAACAAAACATATTGCAAACACACTTTATATACTACGGCTAGTGATTCCAAGTAATTGAACAAACAATCTTGCTTTAAGAGAAGTATTGACCCCATCCCAGTTCAAGTAAACAATATGGGGTAAAGATGTAAAAATAAGTTCTTGTACAGTGCAGTATCTAGTCCTCAGGACTGCTCAAAGTGCTTTACACTTTACTCCCTGACAGATCTGTTCAATCAAACACCATCACGACTTCTCTGAATGTATTTTCAATAAAATTAATTATCCTGAATAATCTGTATTTTAAAGTATTTTACCTTTTTTGTAACGTTTCAATCACTGTTAGCGACATTTTTCAGACAACTAGCGCTAGATGGTGACAGTAGTCATTCTGCACAGTGTTGTCACTGAATTATTACTGTATCAACATCTAGCGGTAGCTGTCTGAACAAGTTTGCAGATAACGATCACAGTGTTACAAGGAAAAAGGTACATTAACAATGAAATACTTTCTAAAAATTCTGATTTGAATCTCTTTACAAGGATCCTGACGAATATTAAGTGATTTCCTTCTATTTTGTTGCAGTGATCAACCTGACAACGAATCGGTGCGTGCGAATGCTGGGGAAGCTTGAGAACTGTCGCCTGCTGCAAGTGGCCCTGTTCCAAGGCGCGGTCAAGAAGAGAGTGACCGCACTGACCATGGAGATGCAGGCCTCTGAGAACCCACTGCTCCTGACCAGCCAGAATGACCCGACCCTGTTCTGTACGGCGTACAAGAAGAACCGGTTCTACATGTTCACCCGGCGCCCCCCGGCCGACACAAAGGGGTGGGTGTGTCTGTTAAAAGGAAGCACTCTGTTCCTAGTTTTTCCATTTATTAATTGCTGGTGTGGCACCACATATCATATATTATGGATAACAGCACCTGGCAGCATGGTGGGTCATGCCTTGGTAATTGTGTCACATCATTTGAATCCTATTGGCTGTAGTTTGAAAGCTACATTTTCCCCTCATGCACGTATTGGTGGGAGTGTGGTGGTTTGAACCAATGCGAAACACTATTCTTTTTTTGACATTGTAAACTTGTGAGACTGACCCTTAATAGAGCCTGCTCCAGAGGTTGGAGTGTGAGACCGGCCCTTAATAGAGCCTGCTCCAGAGGTTGGAGTGTGAGACCGGCCCTTAATAGAGCCTGCTCCAGAGGTTGGAGTGTGAGACCGGCCTTTAATAGAGCCTGCTCCAGAGGTTGGAGTGTGAGACCGGCCCTTAATAGAGCCTGCTTCAGGGGCTGGAGTGTGAGACCGGCCCTTAATAGAGCCTGCTCCAGAGGTTGGAGTGTGAGACCGGCCCTTAATAGAGCCTGCTTCCTGGAGTGTGAGACCGGCCCTTAATAGAGCCTGCTCCAGAGGTTGGAGTGTGAGACCGGCCCTTAATAGAGCCTGCTCCAGAGGTTGGAGTGTGAGACCGGCCCTTAATAGAGCCTGCTCCAGAGGTTGGAGTGTGAGACCGGCCCTTAATAGAGCCTGCTTCAGGGGCTGGAGTGTGAGACCGGCCCTTAATAGAGCCTGCTCCAGAGGTTGGAGTGTGAGACCGGCCCTTAATAGAGCCTGCTCCAGAGGTTGGAGTGTGAGACCGGCCCTTAATAGAGCCTGCTCCAGAGGTTGGAGTGTGAGACCGGCCCTTAATAGAGCCTGCTCCTGGAGTGTGAGACCGGCCCTTAATAGAGCCTGCTCCAGAGGTTGGAGTGTGAGACCGGCCCTTAATAGAGCCTGCTCCAGAGGTTGGAGTGTGAGACCGGCCCTTAATAGAGCCTGCTCCAGAGGTTGGAGTGTGAGACCGGCCCTTAATAGAGCCTGCTACAGAGGTTGGAGGTAACCCCATGACATGTCATGGCTGCTGTATTCCACAAGATCTTGATTCTTGCCTATCCTTTTAAGGCTTATTTTATAATGTAGCAAAATACTAACCATGAAATTAAACTTTTTATTGTTAGTCATATTTTTACAGCAATTCTGCAGTTTAAAGTTAATTTCAATAAATTTCAGATTGGAAGTGTTTATTTTAAAAGAAGCGTTATTTTAGTACCTCCATTTCTTATTGCTGTCCCCACCATTGCAACACTACAATGAAAAGAGTAATTCATGTGATGTTTTAGAACTTACTTATTCATAAGTAGATGAAATAATGCGTAGATAAAATAATACCAACTGTTTTCCTTCCATCACAGAGGTGACAATGAGCGTGATGTTTTCAACGAGAAACCTTCAAAAGAGGAGCTTGCTGCAGCTACACAGGTAAGTGGTCTACTGCAATCTTCACATGCATATTTGTTGGAATGAGAAGCAATTGTTTACTTTCTAAGCTAAACTGTTATCATACAACTAGTGCTTAATTTGTATCAGTGGTTTTCCTAGTACAACCAGATTGAAAGCTATATGTTGTATCAATATAATACATTTTATGTTATCAGTGTAATACATTAACCATAGTTAACACCATGACAACAAAATACAGATATTCTTTTCAACCTGACATAATAACAACTAAAAGACATGAAATATATAAAACTCTTAATACATTTTCTTAATTTACTTGAGCATGCAACTTGGACTAATCCACTTTTAATCTTTCTAGCATTGGTAATACTATTTGAATAATATAGTATTCATTCTATGATTATGTTTGCAAAATTCTGCTTCACTGTGTCTTCAGGATACATCTTACACACGAATATCAGAGGTGGCTGTTATGTATACATCTATGGGCGATATTCACATCAAATTATTCCCAAAAGAGTAAGTATATTAACAGTTTTCTAGTCCACAAGAGTTGCTAATGTGTCACAGTGTGCTACAAAACATCACAATTTCATTTATTAAAATTGTTATATTATTTTTTACCAAAAATTTAGTAGTCGCATTGCAGGTTAGTAGTTACAGGTTTATCCTAAATTAGTTTTGTCATTTTAAATTCATTTCATTAAAAAATGAGTATTAGGTGTCACTACGACATGATAGTTCATGTGTACAAATTTATTGTTTAATTTTTTGATGAAATAATTGTGCAAAGTATTTTTATCTGAAACTATTTTTATTTGGATCTGTTAAAATTATGCTGTAAGAAATTACAAAAGTGGTCCAGTTCTATATATATATATAACGTATGCAGACTTTCACAAGTTAACTGATCAAAATACTCCAGATTTAAACCTCGATGAACCTCATTCATGATGCGCTAAATCAATAAAGTATGAATGATGACTACCTTACACCCATCTGTGGAACAACGAACCAAGGGCAGCAACTGTTACCATTACAATATGCTGAACTCGTTCCCATGACCATTTTATTTCAGCAGATAATAATGATATTAACATAACTCTAGACTCTAGTTGCTCCTCCTGGGGTATGAATGAAAACTAAAGCAAGTAAACTACCTTTGTGTTTGTTCAAATACATCACTAGTAGGTCGAAGGAACTTAATGAATCTAGACAAGGCGACTGGACCTGAGTGCTGGGGGGGGGGGTGATGCACTTACAATGCTCCAATGTTAGCATATTGATATATACATGTTGGTTTATGCACTAATTTATGCATTACTTTATATATGCACAGGTGCCCAAAGACTGTGGAGAACTTCTGCGTACACAGTCGCAATGGCTACTACAATGGTCATCTCTTCCACCGTGTCATCAAAGGGTTCATGGTGCAGACTGGAGACCCCCAGGGTAACTACCCTTCATTATTTTGCTATGGGAAACCTCAAGGGTAACTACCCCATTATTCTTTCATAGTACAGTGTATTGGAAAACAATTGCTGTTATAACTGGTTTGTTGAGACGATTATATGTACTAGTGTTGTAATTTCATGCCGTAGCAATTTGTCAATACAAATAAAATGTTTGTGTACAGTAAAATTAAAAAGTTAATTTCACAGATTGTTGCAGTGTCTCTACCATGTGGGTCCATTTATAAAGGTTTGGGCTACTGAATAACTATTTAGAGCTGCACTGCCACAACTCTTACCCTTTTCCATGTCTCCATATTGGCAACCTCTTCCTCCATTTGTCAACTTCCTCTGCCTTTTTAAATCCTTCATGCAGTTTTCTCATCTTAATTGTTATGCAAATAAAGATAAATTGAAAATTGCACAACATAATTTGTAAAATGACTGTGTTTATTATTTTTTGAGGCATGTATTCAATTTTTTAATTTTATCAATACGCTGGTCTCTGAGGTTGTACTGTGAAGTTGTAAACTGTTGTTTCTCGCCAGGAAATGGCACTGGTGGAGAGTCGGTCTGGGGAGGTGAGTTTGAAGATGAGTTTCACCCGTCACTGAAGCACGACCGCCCCTACACTCTCAGCATGGCCAACGCTGGAGCCAACACCAACGGCTCTCAGTTCTTTGTCACTGTCGCACCAACTGTAAGTGCACATACAAGTTTACATTGCTTGTGAATAAATGTATTTCTCAATCTATGTGTGTTTGTGTGCCTGCGTGGATGCGTGTTCATAACTTAGTATATGTGGGTAGGTGAGTGGGTGGGTGTGTGGGTGGGTAGGTAGGTATTTGTGTGTGTGTGTGCATGTTTTTTGTGGACATTTGTGTATGTGCATGTCTAATAATTTATTGTATGTCTTTATAAAAGTGCAATTTTTTATAATTTATTGTACTTTTTTATGCATGTGTATGTCTAATATTGTCTATGCACGCATACACACACACACACACACACACACACACACACACACACACACACACACACACACACACACACACACTCTCACATTTTAGTCATTAGTATAACAATAACAGTTATAGTTAGAATATTGATGAACATTATTATATGGCTCTACATAATCTTCTTCCAAGTTACCTTTATGAAGGAGTGAAACTGATTGCACTGCTCCAACTGTTAGACTCTCCCACTTTTCCCTGTCTTACAGAAGCAGTCTTCCTATCCTATGTTGTCTAGGAAAATGTTAGTTGGTTCAAGAAGTAGATGTGTATTATCTGACCATTGGTGTACTCTTGCAGCCCTGGCTGGACAACAAGCACACAGTGTTTGGCCGCGTCGTGAAGGGGATGGACGTTGTCCAGAACATTAGCAATGTAAAGGCGGATACAAAAACGGACAAACCATTCGACGACGTCAAAATAATCAACGTTCATATAAAGTAATCAGCTCTCTGATGCGTGCTCAGGAAACAGACAGAAGCAGTAGAAGACTGTCAGGTGCATTTATGAATGGAGACAAATGCAGCAAGGAGTCACATCCAAGCATATGACATTATGCTGGAACGGTTTTATAAAGGACTTATTTCCTAATTAATAGTTTTTTGCTATTTTTACAATATATGAGACACATTATAATAAAGAATGAATTTACCCAATGATTGTGTTGATGAAGATTTGTTGCTGTAGCCTCAGTTTGTATTATTGATGTGAGTATCTCTAGAACCACTTCTGGTACTCCACCTGTTCAATGCATCATCTTGTCAATCCATTCTGTTTTTTCTATCTCTTCGTTTTTGTCCTGTTCTCCTTCTGAGCAACCTTGTACATGCTTACAATTCCTTTTCCAGTGGCCAAACTGAGCCAGCTTTTTGCTTCTGGCACAAAGGATGGCTTCGCCCAGTGGTGTTTGTCTTGCTTTATACATGTCTCTTTCGTGGTTTTGGTAGAAAATTTTATACTGGGTGACTGCTCACGGAAGGGTGTCACGAACTTTCACAGGTTGTTAGACTGTAGAGTACTTCTTCTCTTGAAGGAACTCGGCAGATCTTCTTTAGCTGTTCTTTATCTCTCACCTAGTTTTCCTCTGTGTGTGGCTTATCCTAAGTATTCTCTGCCATACCCACATCTTGTCACATCTCTGGTGTGTGAAGAACGTTTCTCATCTTCCTTCAAGCAAATCAATGATTCACTGCCTTACCGAGTAATGCTCCAAATTAAAAAGTACAGTAGAACCTGCTTTGAGTGATCTCTCTCTTGGGCATCCATTTGTCTTTGGCAACCCCTACCAGAGTTACAGATTGTTTCTAACTTTAATGTACCTGTAGTGAGTGAACAATGATCACATATACTGGTTACGTCAATCCAAAATGTTTACCTGGTATGAACAACCAGAACTCTGACAGCAGAAATTCAGTTGTTAAAAATGTAGAGGGACGTTCTTATATTGTGAAGTACCAGTCATTAGGACTGCTCAAACCGCTTTACACTTTACTCCCTGGCAGACCTGTTCAGTAGTACACCATCTTGAGTTCTCTGGGAAGAATTCAGCCATGCTGCTGTTACTGCGCAGAGACTTCATACACAAATAGTAACCACTTAATATAGCCAGGTACTCATTCAGAAAGCTGAGTGAATTGTAGCAATGTGAAGTGAACAAACTTGCCCAAGGTTTGAAATGGTAGCAAGATAATTAAAACCTGGAATTTCTCAGTTGAGAGTGCAATGTTTTAAACATTACACTGCTGTGTTCGACAACAAATCGTATTGTTATCAAGCAATAATATACCTATTCACGTAGTCTGAATAGCCTAACAACTAAGACAATCTAAAGGAAGGAAGGAAGATCTGTCCACAAATCACTGCAGAGTGCACACTTACTAATTTTCCACAGTGCACACTCTATTAATAATTTTTCACAGTGCACACTATTAATATTTTTTTACAGTGCACACTCTATTAATAATGTTCCACAGTGCACACTCTATTAATAATGTCTTGATTTCTGTCAGATGGAGCCTTTGTATTCACAGTACCTGCCTGCAACTTGCCATGGGAGACCACCTGTCTTGGGAGACCACCTGTCGTAAGAGATCACCTGTCATGGGAGACCACCTGTATTGGGAGACCACTTGTCTTAAGAGACCTCCGGTTTAGGAGACAACCTATCTTGAGAGGCCACCTGTCTTGGGAGACTACCGGTCTTGAGAGACCACCTTTCCTGAGAGACTGCTTTGGTTGTCTAGAAAGAGTAGTCCCCAAGACAAGTTATATTTTACTGTAAAAATTTGTGTTAATGTAAAAAAGCGACATGCAAATGTTGGTTGAATATTGTTCATAAATGCTGTCATTAGGTAAAAGAACAACAGATGTGTGGGTGGGTGGGTGGGTATATGTGGGTGGATGTGTGTGTGTGTGTGTGGGTGCGTGCGTGCGTGTATGGGTGGGTATGTGTGTATGGGGTCAGCCCACTGTTGGTTTTCCCATAGGCAACCATGTTAACGTTTTGTCTGATTATAAGAAAACATGACCTATAAAATGTCTTAAACTTCTCACCTGCTGTTATCATCATCTCATTGACATGCTGATAGATTTTAACAACAATTGCATACTTCCAGCTCTCGTAAAATGCCTGTATGTGTGACACCCATCAATTTTTATAAATGCCGGCAAGAATTACTCCACAAACAGGTCACACAGGCACATTGCTGCCTAATATCCTTCCGCTTATTCAAATCATCTAGAAATCCACCATTTTACAGTCAACACCTCCTACAATCACACATGAAAATCTCCCTACTCAAATGCACTTATGTCACAGCATGTGAATTTAGTAAAAAAATTATTTCTAAAAAATACACTGCATTTTTCTTCGTGTGCAACGGACAGGAACTCTAACTAGAACATGACCCCGTATATGTAGGTGGATGTGTATGGGTGGGTGTGTGTGGATGGATGTGGGTGTGTGCAGTGTGAGTGGGTGTGGGGGTGTGGGTGGGTGTGTGTGAGTGTGGGTGTGTAGGTGGACGGGTGTGGGGGTGTGAGTGTGTGTGGGGGGGGAGTGTGGGTGGGTATGTGTGGGTGTGTAGGTGGGTGGATATGTGGGGGTGGGTATGTGCGGGCGGGTGTGTGTGTGGGCATGTAGGTGGATGGGTGTGGGGGTGTGTGTGGGGGAGTGTGGGTGGGTATGTGTGGGTGTGTAGGTAGGTGGGTATGTGGGGGTGGGTGTTTGTGGATGGGTGCGTGTGGGTGTGTGTTGTTGGATGTTGGTGCGTGCATGCGTTGTGGACAGTGGTGATGACAATGAAATCAGAAATGCTTAAATATAAACTATAATTGGGTTTGTACAACAGACACTTATTTAAAGGTGAATTCATAAAGAATCATTGTAGATTTTGGTACCCATATTTAAATTTTAAAATAGACAAAGGCAAACTAAATAAAAATAAACTATACAGAGGTTTGACTCACAAGAATTTGCGTGTATAGGACAATAGGTTCGATTCAAGTAAAACAACAGCTCCGTGGGCTCGCGTATTCCTAACATTCACAAAGTTCATTGTTTATTCCATTCAACATAAATGCAGAACACGTGCTTAGGCCAATATTTACACCGGATGTTTACAAATTTCTGGCGTTGAGCATGCGTACTTGCATCTACCCAGCATTCCGCACAGATGGCGGCTGTCGCATGGATTTGGAAGAGTGGTGAAATACGATTTATTTACATTTGACGTTATGGTATTATAGTAGGAAAATATTCAAAATACAAATAATATGAGGTTAACCTATCTTCGGTGAACTCATATTTTTGAAAACGCGTCCAACAAAGTCGCCCAAACGTTTGGAATGATACCGCCAGCGAGAGTTGACAGTCAGAGAGAGAGAGACAGCTTGACATGAACGTTGACCCGAGTCACTCGCCGAGTGTACTGTAGCCTGTGGTTAAGGCTTAGGCGGTTACTACGCATAGTTTAGTTCAGGTCAATAGCTTGACAGTAGGGTTTTAGCGCGGTTTACGGAGACACGTTGGAATAGAAATACAGTCCACCGCACCAGAATATACGCAGTAACTTGTGTAGACAGTAGAGAACACTTTGTTAGTTTGTATAACGGTATTAACACTAACATTAACAGCCGCGTGATTTGTGACAGTGATGTCAAGCCGCCGATCCAGCGCGGAGGGGGAGAATGTCAAATCAGGGATTGGGCTGAACCTGCTGAAGATGATCACTCGACGGCCTTCTAAAGGGCACGTACGCACACGTTATGTCGGCATGCATGGCGAAGATGTGGACGCCAGTGTAATCCGGGGCCACGCATTATTTGCTCGATTCTTCGAGCGGAAGGGGCTTGGTAACTGCATACACTACTTTGGTGAAGACATGACTCTCGGTCAACTTCGGACGATATCGCCGCGGGAACTGCTGTTGAAGTACGGCATTGAGAATGCCGAACACCGAGAACAAATCATGAAGTTGGTGGATGAGACTCGAAAAGAAGATCACAGTGACGCTGAGGTAAATAAATTAATCTACCCAACTTTAGGAATTACTTTGTGTTAAGTGCTACATTAACAAATTAATCACAAGCATTCAGACTTTTGTTGAATGTAGATTACGTGGTATGTTCTCATTCAACCCTTGACCAAGACGATTCGTTGGGGTGCACGTTTTGATGACTCATTAATTACCCTTTGCCACTTGTCTCTGACCTGGGTTGTCTCAAAGTCAAGCAGAAGTTCAAGCATCACATCTGACCGTTCGTTGTCATGATCAGGTCACATCTTCCTTGGTCTTTTGTACTGGTATATTAATAATGTTTAGTTATTAATAAGAGTAAAATTCACTGACTTCTATGAAACTAGCATCAGATTTGTTAACATAAAACCCTATGTATTATAGTTTACTACATTTATCAATTGGATAAACATATGTATTATACATGTATGAAATGTGAGTATCCACATTCCTTCAGTGATGACAGCTCTCACATCAGTAAAAATCCTTGCATCACACTTGTCAGTTCAACCTGATGTGACTCAACATTGGTAATTAAATTTAAAGGCAGTAACTGAAGTATTGTCTAAGCCGGTACAAAGTTCTACATGTGTGATCGTGGTATTTCTTCTGATTTGACACCATCCATCCAGTCATAGATAGGTCTATTAGTTGCATCCACAGTTGCTATTTATTAGTATCTAACTACTGTCTACATGGGTGTTAATCACAAGATGTGGGTGCACTAAATAATCATGTTTCATGGTGTACCCTGCATTAACAGGATGTTGCTATAGGAAGTTAAACACTTGATATCAGATTACATCAGACTACTCACGTTTCAGTCTGTAAATTTACAGCATTGAAGTGGCTCTCCAACGTGTGGAGCTGTCATTTTTTTACTGTGTCATGTCCCAAAGCAAAACCAGGCCACTTATTCGTAACACTATCAGAGAAGTGCCAAACATACTTGATATTATCTGTATTAATATTAATAAATTACATCATACCCCGGTGCAAATACCTGCCCAAAGGCGCTAGAAACTTGTAAATTAATAAATAAGAGATTCACTATGTTATTAAAAAATTATTGAGCTGCTGTCTGGTAAAAAATTACAAACAATTGTACTTGTATACATATGGGCAAGAACACAGTACTGGTACACAAAAATGTGGACATCAAACTTTAAAATTCAGATGCATAATTTTGATTCAAAATGCTTACATTCTGAAGGAGGAGGTAACTGTGCATAACTGCTATTGAAGCCAGGATGACATTCCTCACTGTCAATAGATGGCAACATGAAGTTAATCTCAAAGGTAGTACATAACATGGACACAAATTAAAGTCAATATGACCATGACATCCTGATTAGACTTAACTTGAGAACCAGCAAGATTCACGTATTAGATGTGCAGGAAATGTGTTCTATTCCATAAAAGTTTAGTGTTCTCTTAAGTAATGATACTAGATTTACCATGCTGGTTGAGGGCAGTAGGTAACATTGAAAAAAATTCCAGTTTGGTGTGTGGTCACTACCAGAGGAAGATGGGAACCAGCTAGGAGCTAATGTAACCCAAGAGTCTTATAGCTAAACTAAATTTCTGGCAAGGTAATATCCTGCTGCACCACACAGAGTAAGCTTAGTGTATGAAAAGGCAGTACGTAACATGGACATTTTTGTAATACATCCAATTTTGATTAAAAAAATCCAAGCAGACCTTCTTCTGTGCTGGAACCAACTGAAGTTGGAAGACTGTTGGGAGCAGCAGAAACAAACTTCACCAATTGATACATTATCTCAGCAACATGGACAGATTAGTTGGAGATCTTGAAACGCCAACTTAAATTTAGTAAAGGAAGAAAGAACTCAACACTTATCTTTATGAAAAAATGCAGTGTTTATTGAAAGGTAGAAAGGTAGAAAAGCTGCATACAGGAATCTACAAAACACAGTCTAGGGCTTTACTATCGGTTTGATAAGACTAGATCCTTTAGGCACTGGGATTGGCTGCCCCAGCTGCCGGGCGATGTCTTCTCCAAGAATTTCATGAGTGTATTTGGTGGCACGGAAAAGAATTTCAAAGTACCGGACTCCCAGCAGTTCTGTATGCAAGATCTGAAACATGTTACTGCAGTATTAATATACTGTTAGAAAGTATTTGTAAAGTAAACTTATAATGATCAGGCCTGGAGTAATACTAATAGTAATCTGTAATAGTAACGATTACAAATATTGCAGTTATAGTATTACGTTGAACCAAAATACAATGTAATAGTAATAATAATTGCTTCAAATGTAATAGTAATAGGAAGGAAACTAAGTAATAGTAATATATTACATTGCAATGTAATTGACCCCAGGCATGGTAACGATGCTGCCAAAAAATTAATGTATACAGTAAAACCTGTCCATAAGTGTCATCGTCGGGACTGCGCAAAATTACCGTTATAGGCAGGTTGCCGTTATGGAGAGTTTCATGACTTGGATACTCACTAGATGGAGCCACAGTATTATGAATGGTTACGTTGACGTTAGCTAGTTGGTCCTCTCGTTAACAATACAAATCTAGAGTTAACAATAATACAAAATGATACACTACACAACTTGCTATATTTAATTGATGTTCCTTTTTTCTTTTGGGCCATGTTGAAATCAATCACGCCCTCCAAGTAAAGGTGAACAGAAAAGCTTTGATGTCCAAAAGGAAACAGGAGGGTGTGAACAAGTGCACTGCAAGCTTTGGCCCAGATTTGCTCAGGGGATTATCAATACAATTTGACCTAAGCACCATTGTGATATTTACCTAGGCAGTCTCTCCAGCTACACCAAGCCACCTAGGTAAATATTACAACAGCCTGCTTCCATCTGTGACAACATGCTCATGGCTTCTCTGAGCTCACTTTGGACATCAAAGCTCTGATTCTACTCCTCTTTGCTGGAGTAAAGGAGCCAAGTAGCCCCTGCAATAAGTTGATGATGCCATGTGTGACTGGATTGCAATTTGATACTCCAGCATACCCACTATGACACTGATGCAATGACTTTTTATTCAGGGAAATTATGAATTTCCTTTGACCTGCCCACAAGCGGCAGGTTGACTATGAATGGTTCGGTCCAAATTAACTGACTGTAATATACGCAATAGACAGGTTACCATTATGGACAGGCAGTGGGCAGTGCAAACTAATAGGAAGTCATTCGGGATTTTCAAAAGTGACCGTTATATTCAGGTTATCGTTATGGACTGATGGCCGCTAAGACAGGTTTTACTGTATATGTTAAAATAAAGGCAGGATTGTACATTACCTTATTGGGAATACCATTGTGAATATCAGTGATTAGTAAATTAACACTAACTAATATCTGCTAATAATGTAACAAGCAGTAGATGCCTACATAAAACAAACAGTAGACTGAGTAGTGGAAATAAATTGTCTTAAATAAAAAAGTAAACAAACTCCAAACAAATACTGCATGAGAAAGTAGGATAACAAGTAGGAAATGTGACATCACAGCTGAGGAATATCTCTACATGATCTCTACGTGACTGAAAGGTACCGTAAATCAAGAGTAAAGAGAGTCGGTAAAAAGGAGTCAGAATGCTGCTCAAATGATATATTATTAAGACAAAATATCACCTACAGGGCTACAAGGTGTGGATAATATCTAATAAGTAATTTAGAATTATTCCTGAAAAAAGAAGAAAGGCAAAGTAACGAAAATGTCCCAGTTACGTCTGATCCAGCAGTTATGCAAACATGAACACGTGGATCATCGGGGCCGAAACAAGTCCACAAATTGATGTGTTTTACAAAGAAATAATGGCTAGATTTTATCTAAACACAGTGAACAATATTTTAACTGTTCTGACTGCGTACACAATGAGACGATTTGGCCAAGGGTGTACATAACATTTTTGAAAAATCGGATAGAGAAAATAATAAACGTGCCTGCAGACTTTCTGGCATCTATGTTGTCATAGATGGGTTCTCGTTGCCGTAAATGTGTTTGCATTACATCCTGGTATCCATGATCTTGTATAATGGTGAAGATTTCTTTTATTGGAACAAATTCCTTGGAGGTACGTAACTTGTTATTTATGCTTCTAGAAAAATAACTTCCCAAATTAATTAGTGCCAATGAGCGATCATTTCACGACATGTCTGATATGTAATGCATTTTAACTTCGTGGTCGTAAAGTTCTGAAGGTGTACGTAATGTAGATGGACACGGACAATTATGTACGTCCGCCACTTGATATTTTAGGTTGGTGTTTATTAACAATTTGAGGTACTAAAATTATACTTACTTAGTTTAAAATACAAGCATTTTGGGTTATTTTCCAATTAATCTTGTGATTATAATCCAGTGAATCTTTTACAATCTAAAACAGAGCCACAGAGCCGGCTCCAATATACACTGGTTTTTCCATGTCCCAAATATGACCTAAAATTAGGTCGATTTCGGGTGGACATCGTTCATACATAAAAATGGGTCGAGCAGGGGGATATTTTTTCTGGATGTTATCTCTTTGGGACGTATTGTAAATATAGAATAAGTCAAAGATAAAATGTACAATATTTATTTCACTTATAATTAAGCAACACAAGTGTTTACCAGTATTGTGTTCTTACCCATATTATATACTTTAAACAATTTAAACATTCAGCAAGGTGTGTATGATGAAAATTTCCCATCAAATACCTCTAGACAGAGACAGTAGTCTACCTGCGTCAAGATAATGTTAACTATAACCTTTGGTTTAAATTAGTCCCCCAACATTCATAATATGATCCTGCTACTGCTAATTGGATATGTATATTTATACATACCTTTACAAGAATCTGTATTTACAAGCAAGCTGTTTTTTTGTCAGCCACAAAGTATTTATGTTATGACTGTGCAGGGAAGCCACATGGAAGAGCAATTACTGGTCAGTACAGTGGAATGTCTAAAGCTCTAATTAGCTTTATAATGACTGTTGAGTAATCCCTTTGATATTATGTGTTTGTGACTCAGTGCCTCTGTGGTTTGATTATTCCATGCCAAGACACACTATCAGCAAAGGTTGATGCATGAGCTTATTAATACATGACAATGTTAGTGTATTTATGTTTAATCCTAGATAATCCACATGAATTGTATATTATTATGTTACAGTGCTTAGTATATTTAGTTGCTCTATTTACATCATGTCTGGTCCACACTTCTTGATTTTTACTTTGAACCTTGTTCTTTCCTGAATATTGTCTCAGGTTTACTGGACACTAGAAAACACAATCTACTTAAGGCAGTTTGCCGAAGTATTCATGCATGATGTTTGTTATGATGTAATTGTCAATTTGAGCAGTTTTTTCTGCAACACAGGTAATACATCCCCAACTGACTGGCAGTTAATGTAGCTGAGAATAGTCTCAGACAACAAACATTCCTTTTCTTCTAAGGAATCGTAGATGAACCACTGAAAGTTTGGTGCTTAAGTTGCAAACCATCACGGATGGAAACGTTAACATACTCACGCATATATATATATATACATATATATATATCTAAACTCACACAAACTCGATTATGTACAGTTACATACTTGAAGGGTAGACCTATACTAGGAGTGTAACTTTTACTAGTGCCTTGAGCATTTTAAGCCTTCCCACTTCCATTCTGTGTGTTACGTGCTAGGTGAATCAGCACAGTGTACATATTCTTTTGTAAAACAGCTGAACACTTTGACTGTATGCCTGGGGATCAAACCTAGTACCTCCTGATCACCAGCAAACACCATGCCATTGACTGACAGGGCCTGTAGGTTACAAGTTCTTGACTCCACTAGTGCCAGCATGCAACAGGCCTCCAAAGCAATGGTGACATTTCACATATTAACTGTCACCTCTGTCATTTAAACCATTTCAGAAGTCTGTAGTCACATCTGCAGATTCCTTTCAGCCTGCAAAGAAGTCTTGTTTTATTGTATTTCTGATCCTGCAGCCATTCTGATGAGCCAAATTTCCTTTGTTTTCCAGAAGGAGAATTGATTTTTTGGGTACTTTGTAGTGCATCAGAACTGGCTGGGCAGTAATGCTTACACTAGTGGATGTTTTAGTGTCCAGGGTTGTCACTGTAGTCACGTCATTTATGAAATGGTGACGTGAATGAAAATGGATAGGAAGCTGATACAAATAGCTTAGGTGTCTAAGGACTAATGTGCATGTACACGCACATAAACATGTATTATTTATATCAGTACATTTATATATATGGCTGAAGGTTGTGACCATACATTGCTAGCTAGCATCACAAATCACCCTGGAAGCATTTTCCATCATGGCGTGACTGTCTATTTCCCCTTAGTTTTTTTATATTGGCTTTTTTACTCATTTAATAATTTATAAGTAATAGAAGTTTGCAGTAATTATTGTACACTTTGTCTTGATAAAACTCTACTTAATTCAAGTCAACAAACATTTTCTTAATTTTGAAAACAACTTTCTTATCAGCCTAGTCTAATGTATTCAACTATAAACAGGCTGTTTTATCTGGAAGCACCAGTGCATTTTAAAAGCAGGCAACCCCTTGGGCAATATGAGATATCATTTGTACTTGGCAGTTACTTGAGCTAGGTAATCAGATAATCAGATTAGATGGACATTAACAAGCATGTCCACCAAAGACTTTCACATCTGACTAAATGTTCCTTTGGTGGCATGTACAGTACAGTTCAAGTTGCTCTGAGCCACTGCATCTTGTTTATTCACTTTATTGGCTTCAGTCTTAGAGTCAGGTGTCAATAAATACACAATTTATTGTAGTCTGATTCAGACTACAATAAATGTCTTTTTGTTTACTGGATTCATTCTTGTTTCATAAAATTTTGGACAACCATTTGATTAAAGTTACATGATTTTGATAAGCATGATTTAAATTTTGAAGAAATTGTTTAACAGAAATATACTCATGAATCATAATGTCATATATATCTATGTGAGCACCAAAGCTGATTGTGAGTGGAACCCTGTTCAGTTGATTGAAATTCGGCAGCCAATAATATTCATGTGCCACAACCTTACCATAAGAATAATCAATGATTGCCCATATTTGAACATTGAGGCCATCTGAAGGTTTCATTGTCTGTACTATATACTCACTCTACATAATTGTTTTTCCAATGTTCTCTATTGATGTTTTGTATTATTGTTAGTCTTGGCATTGTTGTTGTCATTCCAGTTTGCCTAGACTAAGCTTGTTTGTAGGCTAGTGGTATGTCCAATAATAATAATAATGAGTCAGCTTGTAGAGTGCCATAACTCTCGACAAAAGTGCATTCAGAGGGGCTAAATACATTAATACATGAATATTAAAACTAGCTAGTTAAATTATTGATAATGAAAATAAATAAATAAAATAAATTGCTAAAACCGTGATGCATAATGCGTAGGCAATAAGGTTAGGTGGTAAAAGGATATAGCATTAATTAAAACGTAACTTAATATGTGCATCATAAGACATAAATAAGTTAGTTAAATGATAATAAATTATTTAAAAACACTATGTCATGTACGAGATCACAGACTAAACTAAACATGGAATGCTACACAGAACAGGTGGGTTTTTAAAAGTCGCTTGAATGTGGCTAGCGTTGTGACTGTCTTTAATTCTAACGGAAGAGTGTTCCACATCCGTGGGGCCGAAACTGAGAAGGAGCGATCGCCGTATCAGCTGTTGGATGGCGGCACACACAAGTCGTTGTTGTTGGCAGAACGTAGCGCACTCACTGGTCGGTACGCGTCTAGCAAATTGGTGATGTACGATGCTGCAATGCCATGTTGGGCTTGGAATGAAAGCAGCCGTATTTTGTACACGAAACGCTGTTTCACCGGAAGCCAATGGAGCTTCTTTAGCGCCGCAGTGATGTGTTCTCACCTGTTGCAGCAGACTACCAATCGAGCTGCTGAGTTCTGCACTCTCTGCAGTTTAGAGATAAAAACGTCTGGGATGCTGAACAGCAAAGCATTCCCGTTGTCGAGTCTTGACATCACCAGTGAATGTATTATTCGAGCCGCTGCTTTCTCCGATAGACATGATCGTATGGAAGCAATGTTACGAAGGTGAAAGTATGCAGCTCGACATACGTGTTGCACGTGACGTACCATCGACATTTCAATCTCTTCAGAGATGGGACTTCAGTTGATTGATGGTCTGTGTCTGAACTTTGTCATCCCATAGCAAGTTTTTGAATGTTTGGATTATGTTTCTTCTTTGTCTTCTGTTGTTCAATGTAAGGAGTTTTAACTCTTTCGGTCTGTTGCCGTAGGGGAGTCCTTTTGTTTCTGGCACTGGTAGTATTGTACACTGCTGGACTAGCTCGATGAGGTCTCGGTTCTTTGACAGGATGCATATTCCTGGTGTGGCCTCACCATTGCTTTGTACAGCAGTAGAAAGGTCTCCTTGATGAGATGCTGCAACAGTTTTGCTAACCATCCTGCAACTCACCTGCTTAAACATCCTAGAATTCTCTTCTTACAAGTTACACAATCAATATGATAGACTTCTATAGCGCTAATATCTTCATAATACTAAGCTCAGCGTCACATTAAAACCAAAAGATTAAGCAATCTCAAGATCGATACAATAACAACATTGTCATTGTGGTAATTGTAGATTAGAAACATTAGGAAGTGTTGATGTAGCATCCATCAAGGTGTCATGTATTGTACTGCGGACAAATGGGATCAAATACTAGGATCTAATAATAGAGAGTGTCTGCAAGCATACCGATCTCGATGCCCTTCCCTATCCCTAACGTGCTGTGCAATCGGTGTCGATTGTTGGAGTTGCGTAACCATCAGTAGTGTCTGAATCACATCGTTTCATGTGCCAACGTATTGTACATTTATGCCCTTTTTAGCTGGATATGTGGTCCTAATCACAAGCTCAAATGAACAGACCAGGCATAATGCATCTAAATCATTTTGGAATTATGTACAAAAGCACATCACAGCGAATATAGGATGCATGGTTTTTAACGCAGGCGCCTTTTACGAGATTTGGATTTGCCTGTTTATATTCATAAGTTCTTCATCCAATAAACTTTTCTAACAGTTTATTTGCACAAATTTAACGGAATACAGGTGTATATGTAAGAGATTTAGCACATAGATATCTTACGGAAGAATTTGATCAGTTTTCTGTAAAAACAACAAAAACGATTGGTCGCATGATTCCCCAACGTTATGTACTACATGCTGAGACAGGTCTTAAGAAATATTTTTTTCTGATGCATTAAACACAGCAGCAATTAAAACGAGGCGGCTGATCAGTCAAAAACAGCTGTATGTACGATGCTGTCATATTGTTTACTTTGATTCATCCATAATTATAACGTAAAATGGATAGGGATTGCGCTTACCGATTACCCCTGCTGGTTACGTATTTACCTATCCGATCGACACTTAACTGATCGCATAAACACAACAAGCGATGATGTAGTAGGGATAGGGAAGGGAATCGAGATCGGTATGCTTGCAGACACTCTCTAATAATTGCTCAAACTGGTCTGGAACTGCAATGATGGCTAAAATTTAACATTCAAAATTTTTTTTCTCCAAATCCTGAGAATGCAATTTTTTGGGAAATTGAATCTTCTTCAGATCACAACTGTGTAATTGAACTTATTTCAACGTTTCGACTACCATCGATAGACAAATTGAATTATGGCATTTCAGTTGTTCCTCAGCTCACCAAATGGTTTGGCAGGCAGGCTATTTTCTCTTAAGTCGGTGGAACTTTATACTGGTAGTTGTGATCTGAAGAAAATGTTATATCGCGTATTCTTCCAATTTAACAAACATGTTCACCAATGCAATTTTCTTGCATTGTAATCTTTCTGCACTGTTCAAGTTGTGGTTTATGTGTGCGTGATGCCTGGCATTAATTATTCATTGTGCAATGTCTGGATTAGGAGGTCTCTCTACTTAGTCACCTGGTGAGCCGCTTTTTACTGGTTAGTCGCATCAGTTTAGATATTTGCCAGACAGATCAATATATATATCTGTAGGCCATTGAGTTGTTGCTGTGACTGGTCAGTGCCTAATTGTCCACTACACATGTGTATGCAGCAACATCAGCAGCAGACACTGATCAAATAAAGCAGGTGTGGACTTGGCAGGAGTGATTCAATTGGGGTCTCATTTGGTTGATTCACTTTGATATCATCAACAGTGTGGCTTAATGCATGTCCCTCTAATTGATTTAGCACAATCAGGGCTCAGTGGCTTGGCAGCATAGTTACCTGGGGATAGCCAGGATGTACACTGCGTCTGTAGTCAGCACAGCATGAGCGGTAATTCTGATAGGACGCAATATGTCGCATGACTCACCATTGTCTGGTGTAATCTCTGCAGTAACGGGTGGCACCAGCGCTTACTGCTCAAAATCATTGCTTACTACTGTAACTACAGAATACATGCCCGTTTACGTGGGTGATTATGTCCTATGACAGTGTCTCATGATGACACACACGGTTATGTGTGTGTATACATGAGCCATGTATCTAGAGGGTTCCCAGGCTAGAGGTGTGATTTGACTCATGCCAATCCCTATACAGCTGTATCAGCTTTGATAATAGGTCACAACAAATGCAGCATCTTTTGCTCATGGCTGAACATTGCTGATTGGCCACTGTTTCAGAAAGTGAATGCGTCTGTCGTAGAATTGGAATAAGCCACAATCGTTGCCACACATTTGCTTGTGAGTCTTGTCTGATTATATCATGTAACGTGATTTCAATCAAAATTCGATGGTATAATGAACCTAAAAACTTGTTACAGTTGCAGACATTTCTGGGACTAGCATCTTTTATAAATTTACATTTGTTTCTTCACTCAATGATCAAACATTTTAATGGGGTTAGTTGGTCAGTAGGACATATTTTAATGGGGTTAGTTGGTCAGTAGGACATATTTTAATGGGGTTAGTTGGTCAGTAGGACATATTTTCAGATGCTTTTTGAAAACTCTTCTGTCTATCTTGCCAAATTGTGCCCACTGAAGAGCTTATGAATAATATGATGAACACATCGCTCCCTAACTTGTGATTGATGTAACAAGCATTAAATACAGTTTGAAAACGTTTCTTAAATGTAATGATTGGTTCTTTTTAAAGATGGATTTCCCTAATATTAGCTCATTATCTTGATGAACCAATCCCCTGGTGTTGATCATATTCCAGTACAGGTTTCATTCTAATCCCACTAAACCTTTGACAATTTCAGTGTTGATTCCACCGCTGCAATTTCATTCTTTTAGCACTCAATCATATGTAGCAAACTGGCAATTTCAATTCTGATTCCAGCAAATTTTCCCTTTCTGAGTTCAGTCATCCTATATATAAGAATGTCATGTAACAACAGTTTATCGTGGTCAGTTAATGTCATGAAGATAAATTAAATTTATGCAAACTTGTGTTACAAAATCATCGTCACCCCCCCCTTCCCATGTAATGCTTTGTCACACTTGTTCAAACACCCCCAGCCAAGTCTCCATAAGAGTAACTTTATGAATGACATCCCATGCTGGAATCAGTTACATCTGTTTTATGTGTTGTATAATGATAATTAAAATACAAAGAATTTCAAGGAATTGGGCATAGTTTTATCTGTTATCAAATACAAAAGTTTAAATATTTTGATATGGTAGCAATTAAAGCACAACTTCTAAAATTGGCCAGTATTGTTTGGCGAGTATAGCAATTAATTCTGGCATAGTAACATTGTATTTATATGTAAATGATTTGAGTTTGCTACTGATGAAACTACCCATCAGATGCTATTGTGGTGATACAACTGTTAATCATCTCATGTATGCTGATGACATTGTACTACTGGCTCCATCGGCTAAGGGGTTGCAAAGACTGCTAGATGTATCATACAATTATGGATGTGACAACGACATATTGTTTAACAGAGTAAAGTCGGACATAATGTTTTTTGACACAAGACAAACCGGTGTTGAATTAGCTCTTCAGCTTGGTGATGCCGTTCTGAATACAACGGAGGCATATAAATATATTGGCCATATAATCTGTGATGATCTGTCGGATGAAATGGATATAAAATCCAAAGAAAGAAGTCTATATGGCAGAAGCAATATTCTACTCAGAAAATTTCACTTTTGTTCAGTGAAGGTGAAGAACAAACAGTTCACATCCTATTGTAGTAATGTGTATTTATGTTCCTTATGGGCTAATTATATAAAAGCCGCTATGCAGCACTTTATTGTTTCCTATAATAATGCATTTAGAATTATGCACAGCCTAACTATGAGGTGTAGTTCTAGCCTAATGTTTGCTAGTTCTGACATGGACTGTTGCAATACTAGATTTAGAAAATGCATGTACTGTACAGTCTTATGAGCAGAGTATCTGCATCGACGAACAACATTGTTGAGAGTATTATACACACCGATGTTTATAAGACCTCTATATTACGCAGGAAATGGATTAGTGCAATATATGCACTATAATATACTTTTAATTTTTAATTTGTTTACTATGAACATAATGCATATTACATGTATGCTTTTTTGTCTGAAATAAAGATTGATTGATTGTAGTTGTGCCTGTCCACTGAAGGTGGCAGCACAGTGAGAAGGTGGAAGTCAGCATCTGTACAGAAGATGGCAGCACCATAATCATGTTAGCCATCATAGGCGTTTATGGGGTCATGCTACAGTTAGCCATCTGCCCTATTAGAGAGCCTGGCAACGGAAGCGCACTATTGTCATTGCACAATCATGGATGACACGTTTTTACTTCAAATATCTTGAAACAATTACTGAAAATATGTGTATGGTAAAACTATAATTGAATGGGATAAACCGTTTTTGGATATTACAGACTTCTCATCAGTCTGCAAGTCCAAATCACAGTGTCCGAACACATGCCTTATAAGGGGGGTGGGGGTGTATGCCACTAGTTAAGCCTCAATTTGCAAATCTGTATGAACCAATGGCATTGCAGCAGGGTCATTCATCAATCTTTTTTGTTTACTTCTGCTAATTAAACACACATTAAAATGTTGTCATTGACCCTAATGAAGTCTGAAGACAGTGACTTGCTGGAGTCTGCCATAGCCCAGGCATGTTATCAGATTCTGTTTACTGACTGGACCTTCTGGCCAATGAAGCAAGTGGCATTGTTTTCTGAATGTCTGGTAATTAGGCTGTGTAATATTATGTAATTGAACTGCTTGAGATGTCTGGCCTTTGAGAAATTCATATCCTAAGGTGACTTTTTGTTGATATTTACCTTTGTAAATAGGGTACAAGGTAAAAAACAACAATATAAATTTGAATGTAACATAGCAACTGGCTGTATTGAATATTCTTATAAAACACGTAGTGGACTTTCTGGAAAACTGTATTAGGAGTTCATACGTGCCACCTGAGAATGTTGTGCTGGATTACAAATTGTCCAACAGCGAAGTGCTGATTTTCCTGATGCCTTGCCAAGTTTGGTGGCACCTTTGAAATGTGCATAAAACACAAACACGTGGAGGGATTACCAAAAATAAAATTGCAGAGTGCTTGTAATATTGGTGCCTATAAAATATGTTGGTTTCAACATTTTTCTCCAAAATTGCCATGTCTAGTTGGGGTAATGCTACAGTTAGACTTCCTATTTTGTTATGAAAAAGTGTGAGATTTTTTTTAGAAATGATTTTTTTAAACAAAATTTACCTGTTGTGATGTAAGTGCATTTGAGTAGGCATATTTTCGGGTGTGGTTGTAGAAGGAGTTGACTGCAAAATGGTGGTTTTCTAAATGATTTGAATAAGTGGAAGGATAATTGGCAGCAATTTGCCTGTTTGTCCCTTTGACGGAGTAATGCTTGCCAGCATTCGTAAATATTGATGGGTGTCACACATACAGGTATTTTACGAGAGCTAGAAATATGCAGTTTAAACAAAATCTATCAGCATGTCACTGAGATGATGATAACAGCAGGTGAGAAATTTAAGAAATTTTGTAGGTCACGTTTTCTTATAATCAGACAAAACGTTAACATGGTCGCCAATGGAAAAACCAGTGGCAAATACCTGTTATGTGCATTTAATAGAGCAGTTGGGAAACATGTTTACATAAATGAATGCACATTTCATTCATGGTGAAAGCAAGGTCTGTCAGGGGTGAAGTTTAAGCTTAATGCACTTATACTGATCAGAAGGATGAGTTTTTATTAAGAAGATACTTTTTGATTAACAGTCAGATGCCTCTTTAAAAACATCATATATACATACAGTGCACAGTGAAATAAAGACTGTATGTACTATGTAGTAGGGTTACTGGTAAAATACTTGTACTTATCAATTGTACATGCCACTATATCAAGTAAATTTCAAGTGCATTTCAAATATATAATTTGAGTAATTTACAAAACAAGATTTACTTGTCTACTGTTTTGCTTGTGTCGTGCACAGCATTAAAACACAGCCTGATTATTATCTACAATTATTAATTTAATAGTTTAAAAAAGTTGGACTTGTACAAATGCTTGACCTAATGCACTTGTTCCTGGACTTCTACTTGATAAGTTTATGATTCTACTGTACTTGTACATGACCTAATGAACTTGTACTAAATCAGATGTATCTGACCCCAACCCTGGTATCTAGCCGTCTCTTGTGGCATTCAGTATTCTGGTAGTTGAATAACTCTTGAAAGTAAAAAGGACAGTGTGAGATGTGCAGTATTCAGTATATTGTGTACCATCCAGAAGAAATGTACGTATACATAGACACAGTCACACACACATGATGGCAATGAGATACATAATGATGGTTTGTGGTATTGTCCCCCCTTCTAGAAGACCATCTGTAAGATTACATGCATAAATGCAACCCCCAGCTATTACAATAGCTTGTATTATACAGTTCTTAATAACACCGTTATGGAGCGATATTGCGCGTTTTTTAGGCGGGACACGGTTTTTGAAATTTCACTGCATCCCCAGACGCAGTTTTTCATGTTCTGCCGCGCTTCTTCGATGTAACTTTACAGTTGTTCAAAGTTGTCTTGGCCCTCGAATACACACAACGGCTGCGCGGACAACAAACTGAACAATGTCCTGACTTGGAATTATTTAGAACACATCCTACATTGATGACTGTACATTGAGAACAGTCTAATCAATACCCTTGTGCCTTGCCTACCCCTTGTCTGTTGTTGACATTATTTATAAGCTTTTGATAAGCACCGTGAACAGTGTTTGTTGCTGCCGATACCTTATTATCGCCCATCTTACATTTTTCAAATCTTGCAAAACAAAGTGCAATGTGTTAAGATCTACACAAATAATGTCCATCCATATATCTACACAGTATGCATGTTTTTATAATAATGTATGTTTGTGAAATATTACAGTTGGGCACATTATAAAAAAAAACAAATAAAAAAAACAAACATGTTTTCTAGTTATCATAATACGCCTCCATCACCAAGGCTCACAAATAGTAGTCATAACAAATTACATTATCAGCCAGGGTCACAATCTTTGAAGAAAACAACAATGCTAAGTTAGGTATGTCAACATCCGCTGGGCGGCAGCACCGCTCAGCATCGGTTTAACGCGTTCCAGAAATGGCGCAGGTTTTTTGCCGCGCAGTTGATCTGCTGGATCACATGGTCTCGGAAAATGTCGTGGATCTCGATATGCATACTAATTTTGTTTACTGTTGACATTTATATCGACCAATGAATGCCATCAGAAGATGCTCGGCGGGTAAAATCTGTTACATTGTATTCGGCCGGGCAAGATCAAGGTTGGTGAACTTTGCATTGTGTTTACTTACAAAAATATTAATATATTTTAGCGTGTATCTTAAAAATGCTTAGGTGTCTTTGTGAAACTAGAATCCTAGTTTTCATATGGTATAACTATGAATCTTGTATATCCATGCGGAACGCAAGGAAGACTAATCTTAGATGACTGGTAACGTGCCAGTTTGATGCGTTTTGTATGTCGCTCGGCGCATTAGCGGCTGTTTATAATGTATGCGCTGAGGCGAGGCGTGGCGCCATTCTAACATATGCGCGATCGATATTGTAATCTGTGCCATCCTCACTTTTATCAGTTAAATGTTAGAAAGTTGTGATTGGATATTTGTTATATATGCAATACTGTTTTCTAGTAATCCATATTTTTAGGACAAGTTACAACATTTTGAAAACAGTGACATTTACGGTGATGTCTGTTGATGTCACATATGTGACTGTGGCTGTGCGCTCTACTTCCTTTTCAATCAATATAGGAATACGTTCTTAATCTGAACAATCCACATTTTTAATAGTTCATTTTTAGTAAGTTGTGTTAATAAAATGTAATACGTGTTTACTATTATTGTGTCTGTATCAGTATTTTTATGATAGAAATTATGAACAGTTAATATTTCCCCTTTAATTTGCATCACCTTACACCTGTATTCCTGTAATCCTATATTATTGTAATTCACATTTTATAATTCAGTCTGTAGTCATGTTGACTATCCATTTTGTTGATGTTAATAATATTTACTGTTTTGTTTGTGGTGTTTTTATGTGAATTATCATATCTTGTTGTGATTTGTATTTCATGCCACAAATACTCAGGCATTCTGCTCGTGAAGAATAAAGATAAGTTACGATATATCAAACAATCTTGCATACTCACATACAAGGACAGAATGTTTACACTGTCACCACCACGTGGCTTCTGTCGTGAATCACAACATCGATGTTGTGTGCACTAAGAAAAGTGTGGTATTATTACAATGAAATTACTCTGTAAATATGTGCAGAAATGTACTGTTTTTTATTTTATTTTCAGAATGGATTCCGAACCACGCAAGGCCCAGCTGCTAATTGTTCGGCACAGTTTTGTGCGTTGAATGTCAGAAGCGTGTACCAGCAATGCTGAGTACCGCTATTTCTGTCTCGACCTTCTCCTGTCATGTTTGACAAGGTCGTCTTTCTAGGAAAGGGGAGACTTACCTTGGGTGGTTTGTTCCGTGAATTTGGAGCTGTGTGTGCAGAGGCGCCAAATGTTGTTTTAATCGACATAAGAACGAATGATCTATGCAATGGCTGTGCACCTGAAGAATTGGCAGAAGGTATTGTGTCATTTGCTCACAAAACTGACCTCAATACCTTCTGTAGGTAGTGATATGCCATATTCTAACACGAATTCCTAAGTCCGACAGCCACTATGTTGTTCCAAATGATTTTGACCAAGCAGTTAGTACACGAATAGCCCAGCTGATCACTGATTCAAATCAAATTAATTTCTGGGCACTTTGTGAATTGTTTCTTCCAAAGCATTTTGCAAGAGACGGAATGCACATGAGTACCATTGGCATTAAGAGATATGTCAGTAGCATGAGGAGAGCAGCTATTATAGCTTTGACGCGATGCCAACATCAGGTTTATGTGCTTTCTTCATGCTACAACATGTCACTATTTTTTCTAATACATTTTTTAATCTTCAAAATTGTCACTTCAAAAATCAGTTCAACCAAAAACAACCATTATGAGTCAAAATTACTTTTCAAAACACAACTGCAAAACATAGAATTTGGCATATCACTACTTCATTTGCATCAGCTTTGTCTAGATCATTTGTTTCTGTGTTGATGATGAACACCTTTGGCTTTGATGTCATTGTATACATAACTTCAACTGCATGCAATAAACCATCCATGTTAAGTCTTAATCCTCCTTGGCAGACAACCTTCCATTCATATATATAGAGCTCAAAATTTGCAATTGTTTTTTTACCTTTCAAAATTAAATTCTGATTCAATTAGAAATCATCATTGTTAAATATTCTAAGAATATTTATTTATTTAGAAATTGCTATTGTATTTGTAAAGTAAATTTTCAAATTACTGACTTACATACACACGAGACTGTGCCTAACAGGAAACAGCTGTGGGGCCTGCACCGTTGTCAATAATGGCAAGTGCTCGCAATTGACAAAGCTCTTTGATCTCAGCAGAAGTGTCTGGCATCATAGTCGCTTCATATCCATTGCTCAACTCAGATTTACGTGGAATAACAATGTGCACACTTGAAGAACATTGCTACATGACTGAGAAATGTAGACATCGCTACTAGGATGTTTCCGTTTTTCAACAACTGGCAGAGCTGTGATATCAGTAGAAATGGGTAGTGCGGCTATAGTTATGCTTACCTCACATCCGTTGCTCAACTGGAAGTTATGTGCAGTGAAAATATACTCACATAATGAAAGCTGCTATTCAACTGAAAATTTTAGACATTGCTCCTTGCATGGGGCGACTCATCAGCAACTGGCAGAGTTCTCTCTGATCATGGTAGAAGTGGCTGGTGTCGTAGCAAACCCAGTGCATACTTTCATGGACTTTCACACACAAATTACGAACTTCAGTGCATACTGCATGGACTTATGCATATTACTTATCGTGAATTATGAACTATAATTCAGTGTATATTGCACGGACTTATGTACATTACCTATCGTGAAATTATGAACATTTATATAATAACCTGGTGTTTTGGACATTAACCTTTGTAAAATATTATGAATGGTGCTGCACTGTTTACGTTATAATAAATTGCCTTGATGGTTTTTCCAATGATATCATGTTTTGTAAGATTTTTCACACTCAGTTATAGGAGCCAAGTTAACTTTAACCTCCCACACCATTACTTGATTGACCTATAAAATGTGTTCTTTTTATTTCCATGGTGAACTCATTTTGAATTCGGTCAAAATTTAGGGGAGTGATACATGTCCAATGTAAATCTGCTATGCACTGTTCAATAAAATGTCTTTTAGTACACAAAATGGTCCGGTAAATATTATTCTACTAATCCCTGTTCATAGGTCAAATGTGAGCACTAGTTTAAATAAGTAGGCCATGTTAAAAGAGGCATGTTCAAGGTTACATAGCATGAAATTATATATTAACAACTTCCATCCCTCAAACGTTGATTGCGCCACTTTTGAATTAATTTGTACTACTAGTAGGTTGTATTAAAAATTGATACTTACAAGGTCACAGTTCATTAAAGTTTATATGTATTATTGTCTTTGCCATTTGTAATCCCTCAAACGTCCAGTGTGCACATTTATTAATTAATTACGCCATTAATTTTAGTACATACGTCATGTGAAATATAGGTCAACTAAATAGGTCATGTTCTAATAGCCATTTACAAGTTTACATCGCATTAAAGTAATTATATTAGCAGTTTTGCACCCAAATGATAATTGCCAATTTCCTAATTCATTTTCACCTAAATTATGTCATTTATATGGAATTAATCCCAGTATGTAGGTAAAATCTAGGTCAAAATGGAATGTAGGTCAAGTGTGAAGGTCAAGGCAAGGTCACCAAAATTGACATTTCCTAAAGGATTGTATCATGATTCATCCAGTGGATGCATTTATGAATTAATTATGCCATAAATTCAGGTATATAGGTCACATTTGAAATGTGAAATATAGGTCAAATAAATAGGTCAAGTTCTAATAGCCATTTAAAGGTTGCATAGTATTAAATTCATAATATTGGCAATAGTCATACTTCAAACGTTAACAGTGCTCATTACCTAATTAATTTTCACCTAAATAATGTCATTAATAAGAATTAATCCCATGCTGTGGACCAAATCTAGGTCAAAAGTGGAATGTAGGTCAACTGTGAAGGTCAAGTCAAGTTCACAAAAAATTGACATTTCCTTAAGGGTTGCACGTAAGTTAAAAGGTTCCAATATGGGACAGGTTGTATCTATTTAATCTAGATTCGCAGGGGGGACTCACAGAAAAGCCTGAAAATGGAGGCATAGATAAAGACAGCACAGATAAATCAGCAAATAACAGTGTGGAAAACTCTTCTGAAGCTGAATATAAATGTGTTTGTTTAAATGCAAGGAGTATAGTAAACAAAAGAAATGAACTAAACATTATGGTAGAAGATATTGACCCTCATATAATAGGTATAACTGAATCCTGGACCACCACCGATATATCAGATGCTGAATTGGGACTGACAGGATATGTAATGTTTAGAAAAGATAGAATAGGAAGAAAGGGAGGTGGAGTTATTTTATATATTAAAGAATCTATTCAGGCTTATGAAATAAAATTAGAAAGAGAAGCAGATTGCGAAGAAGCTGTTTGGTGTAACATAGTTACAGGAAATTCAACGTTAACAGTTGGGTTAGTTTATCGAAGTCCAAACATAAGCATAGAAGAGAATGAAAAATACAAAACGCTATAAGGGAAGTAAGCAAACGGGACTGTATTATTATGGGGGATTTTAACCATGGGCATATACAATGGAAATCTCTACAGAGTATGGGGAGTGAGGACCACAAGTTTTTAGTTTTAGTTCAAGATACTTTCCTTTCTCAACATGTGCTAGAACCAACCAGGGGTGAGAATGTGTTAGACTTAGTTTTGTCCTCACAGAATGAATTAGTTGACAATGTCAAGATATGTGAGCCACTGGGGAGTAGTGATCACAACCAGATACATTTACCATCAAAGTAAAATCAGAAAGGAATAGTAAAAAGCAGTATAGGAGAAATTTCCACAAAGGAAGGTATAAGGACATGAGGAAATATTTAGCAAAGATAGACTGGAATAACACACTGAAAAATAAGACGGCAACAGAATGCTGGAATGTATTAGAGTGAAATTAAGTGTATAGTCGATAAATTTGTACCCTTCAAAAAACAAGGAAAACAGTCCAAAAAGAAACACTTATCGAAAGAAGCCATTAGAAAAATTAAGTACAAACAAATGATGTGGAAGTCATATAGATGTACTGGAAATGATGAAGACTACAAAAGTTATAAAGAAACACTTAACCAAGCTACAGCTGAAATTAGAAATTCAAAGAGAAGCTATGAACAACAATTAGCTAGTAATATAAAACATGACAGGAAGAGTTTTTATGCGTATGTTCGAAGCAAACAGAAAGTTCAAGATAAAGTCGGTCCTCTAGAAGATAGTGCTGGAAATATAATATCAGAGGGATTCTTAATGGCAGAAGACCTGAATGAGTACTTTAGTTCAGTGTTTACCAGGGAAGATATTAGTTCACTGCCAGTACCAGAGGCTAAGTTCAAGGGGCAGATTCAGACTACTTAGGACAATTAATTGTAACCCCGGAAATGGTAGGTAAGAAAATAAGGGCTATGAAGGATAATAAATCACCTGGAGTGGATGGTATTCCACCCAAACTACTATTGAAAATTGTAGAACAAATTAGCATACCGCTTGCAACAGTTTTCAACTTGTCATTAGAAGAGGGAGTGGTTCCTTTAGAATGGAAAGAAGCAAACATTATACCGCTATTCAAAAAAGGTTCGAGAAACAAGTCAGAGAACTATAGACCAGTGAGTTTAACATCAGTGATTTGTAAATTATTAGAAAGACTAATTAAAGATCACATGGTGGATTTTCTTGTTAAACAAAACTTGATAAACCCATCTCAACATGTTTTTTTAAAGCGAGGTCATGCTTAACAAATATGTTATGTTTTTTGGAAGACATCACTAAGTGGGTAGATGAGGGATCACCAGCAGATATCGTCTACTTAGATTTTCAAAAAGCTTTCGACAAAGTACCACATCAAAGATTACTGCTTAAACTAAAGGCCCATGGCATAGGAAATGGTATAATAAACTGGATAGAACAATGGTTGATTGACAGAAGACAACGTATAGTAGTTGATGGGGAGGTTTCAAACTGGAAATCAGTATTGAGTGGGGTACCACAGGGATCAGTATTAGGTCCTATATTATTCTTAATATATATCAACGATTTGGATGATGAAATAATAAGCAAGGTGTTGAAATTTGCGGATGATACAAAAGTGTTTAGAAGGATTAAAAGTGATGGAGATAGACAGCATTTACAAGATGATCTTGACAAGTTGATCAATTGGTCTGAAAAGTGGCATATGCTGTAAAATTTTGGGAAATGTAAATGCCCCCACACAGGACATGGGAACGAAGAGGTAGAATATACAATGGGGGTACTGTACTAAGTACTACTGTAAAAGAAAAGGACTTAGGGTTAACCATTAGTGCTGATATGAAGGTTTCAGAGCAGTGCAGAATTGCAGCTTCAAAGGGAAATAAAATCCTTGGATTAATTAGGCGAAACATAACGTATAAGGAAAAGAGCTAATAATACCGCTGTACAAAACAATAGTTAGGCCTCATTTAGAATATTGTATTCAAGCGTGGAGGCCATATCGCAGGAAGGACATAGATATGTTAGAAAGAGTGCAGAGGAGAGCAACTAAAATGATACCAAAACTGAGGGATCTTAGTTACGAAATACGCCTAAAAAATGCGGCTTAACAACACTAGAGACCAGGAGATTGAGAGGAGATCAGATAGAAGTGTTTAAAATAATGAATGGTTATAAAAATATTGATAGAAATATTTTTTTCTCAGTTAAGAAAGATAGAAGGACTAGAGGACATGAACTTACATTGGCAAAGGAGCAGAGTAGATTGGATATAAAAAAGTTTTCATTTTCACAAAGGACTGTGAATGAATGGAACAGATTACCTGCTGATTGTGTGGGTGCTAGTAGCGTGAATATGTTTAAAAATAAAATCGACACATACCTCAGACGGGCGGGATACACATAGATAAAAGGGTCGGACTCTCGATAAGCCAAAGGGCTTCCTTGTCCACCTGCCACCTAGAGTTAATTCTCTGGGTGGCAATCTTGTTAAATCTTGTTAAATATTATTACTATTTTCCAATCAAATAAATGCAGTCCTCATGCAGACTGTGCACAAGAAATGGACTGAAAACCAATAGACAAAAAATGTCACCATTTTAAGATTTAAAAGTTGAATAGCGCCACAAATATTGAAGATACAAAAAAAATCAAAAAGGGTAGTAAACTACATATCATTATCCGTCATGTGGCACAATTTAAATGATGATATAACATATTCAATTTTTTTGTTGACATGCCTAGCTAAGTTATAGTCTTACATGTAAATATTATATTAGTTGAACAGATGTGCTACTGTTATGAACATTTATGTATTGATTTATACATCAAGGCCAGCCATTAATTTAGTCCATTTAATAGTCCACATCTTTGGACCCCATTTTTGTTTTTGGGACCCCATTTTTTCCAACCCAAGACCCTGTTATTTTAAACCCTAACTCAAACACTGATTATAGCATAAGATGACAGGGTCGCACTAGCACTTGTTCTCTTTCAGCATTAGTCAAAACTAATCACCTTCTAACCTCGTCAACAACATCGGAGTAGTCTCCATCTCCGTGGAGTGTCACATAGACTATGTTGCCATGGTAACTGCTGCTGAATCAGGTGTAGCATCCACTGCATCATTAGGCCAGGTTCATTTCTTGTCAAGTAGATCTTGTGTCAGTAGGGCCAGTTGGAGAGGCTTCCTTTCCCTTCTCTTGTAATGTAGTGGCTTCCCTTGACCTGATCCAATGATGGACTACAGAGGTTGGACAGAAATCTTGACGTCTTTGTATCAAATGCTCAGCTAACTACACAACATTACTGTCAGGTTTAGTTGGCACCCAAATGTTAGAATGCATGGACTTGTGCATAACAAGAAGACAATTGATGACAAATGTGCTACTAAAATGTTGTTTTATGGGACAGATTGTTCTTTTAAAAATAATTTGCCATTTTATAAACACATTTGTTATTGATGAGTTCATTATCTTTTCAGAAGTGAATTAAAATGTTATCAAAACTGACTATGCATAACTCAAAGGAGGGAATGACGGTAGATAATATTGTAGGTGACTACAAAGACTCACACATGCTTGTTGCAGTTCCGAAATAAAACAGGATGTGTGCATATTCAAAGAGTGGAATCAGCTCAGAATATTGAACTAACATACACAAATAGCATGCACACGGATGACTGGTCAATATCAGATGCACAAAACTGCATAATTTTTTAAAATTATTATTGTTACCTTCAGTTTCCTAACCAATTTATATTTGTTAACAAATACTAGTAATGGAAGAATTGAACTCTTGTCGGTGCAGTGCAATGCCTGGACATGAATAGTTGCCAACAGAAATAATGACTGTTGATCCAACCAAATATTCTGTCCATAGTGATGGATGAAACCCTAGCTGGCATGATTATTAATTGCTCTAGGCACATTGGGAAACCTCACTGTTTATGGCAATATGTAATGCAGTTAACGAACAAACATCTAGGGGCCATTGTTGTTTATCGATATCTAACATCAATTATTTCAAATAGTTGTTACACATTTTTGTTTGATAATCGGATAAAGTTAACAGTGATATGTTGACATCACTAGTGAAGTCTTACTTGAGAACAAATGAGAATTTGCCTGGTAATGTTTTGCACAGCTTGACAATGTGTCAGAAGTCTTACATGCAAAGATGGTCATTAATAAAGCGATAATGAGGATTAATTGCTTCAGACATTGCCAGTGTTTCTGGGAATTTAATTTGGAAAATATAGACAAATTCACAGATTTGAGCACCCAGAATATTGCCAGACATTCTGTCTAATCACTTAGCAGCCAATGCAGGACATTTGGCATCAACGCCAATCTGATTTTTTTAGCACAGTTACAGTGTTTTCATAATTTTTAGCACAGACAGTGGTATTCAGTGTGCCAGTAACCTTCTATTATCGGTTGTCCAATTTGACAAAAATTTCACTGCCGAGACGAGACGAGATGCTGCTGGCTGGCGCTATTGTCACATTAAGCATGCATCATTGATTGGCTTTTTCAGCCACAAAGCATGTACGGGAAAAAATTAGATCACTTAGTTACCAGTCTGGCAAGCTGAGTGATTGCCAACAGTGTTTCACCTGGGTACGATAGTGTGTGAGGTGGTGGCCTGGACAAAGTTAAGTGAGTGTCAAAGGGTCGAAGCACACCTAGGAGGTGGAGGGCTTATCACCTAGTAATACATTTTTATTAATAATAATTCTGTTTCTTCATATGTACAGCACTTTTTAGGTAAATGATTACCAATCAAAGTGCTTCACATAATATAATTATGTATAATTGGAACTAGTGTTAATATACAGTTTCAAACAATGCAATTCATAACAGATTCTAAGGTATGCGAGGTGGAGATTTCTGATAATGTTTGTTGACAGGGATGAGAGAGTTCTGCAGAAATGTGGATTTCCACATTTTGGGAATCCAATTGGGTCATTCCTGTAATTCGTTCAGATCCGAGGAGAAATTTATATATGGGGGGTCCCAAAGCTGAGTAAAAATAAAAAAGTTCAGACATAAACCATCGTACTTGTCTCAAACAGTACTGTTATATGCCCTCTGATTGCTCAAAAGATCAGTCAGCCGTAAACCCACAAATGCTTAGCATTATGAAAGGCTATTGGATAATTCAAATTTAATGAAGTCAGTATATCTCTTTTCCATTTAGGAACTCCGGGGAAACACGCAGGGAACACCAAATCGGCGTCTGGCGACACTGGCGACACTGTTGGTTAACAATCAGGTCATTTCCTAGCTTGACTTTTGAAAAATTAACGAAACGCTCATGAACAAATTTCGAGCAGACTGTTTTCAGAAAACTGTCGAAAAAGATGTCGGTAGCGGCAACAAAATAACTGTGACAAAAGAGGACTTTAAAAAAACCCGGATCAACCAGGCTTCGCGTTGTGTGTTTTGTAATGACACAGAGAAGTACAGTGTGCATGTTTTTGTGTCAGTAAGGAACCTCGTTCTTACTGATAAACACTGTACAACAACACATTTGCGGTTGACGAACATCACTATTTCTAGTGGCTTCGGATCGCCTACTTCAACAGTTACCCCCAGCACTACGGTATGGAACAGGCCCCAAATCACCCCTGTTTCAGATACCTGTATGGTATCTTGTTATTGTCAGTTACACAGCTGATTTCATTATTAACAAATTAAATATTTCTTTATAAGAATTGGTCTAACTTCATTGAATAATTTAAAAACATAATAAGTATACAGTTTATCTATATAGACAGTCAACAGCTGGACAGTACCAATTATATAACAGGGGTTGGGTGGTGGAAGGTGAAAAAACATGAAAATAATCTCAGATGTTACTTCTTGCCATGTTAGAATGGCTTCAACCCTAACCCATTTAAAAAATGGCTTACAGCACCCTCCACCATGAACCCCAGCTAGAAAGCTCTTGCCGCGCTCAAACCTTGTTCTACTGGTACCTTGCTCCGCTCGATCTCATAAATTTTCGGCCGTTTTGACCAAATGTCACTCTCATTCCTGTTGTTGGGTTGGGTGAAAAAACATCGAGGTGACGTACCATGTAGACATGTACCAGGGCAAACAGTGGGTTTGTGAGGACAGGCCAGACCTCAACACTGGCTTTATAAAAGTCTCAGACTGTTTCACTAAGGTAATGGGCTCATAAGGAGAATCCCTCCTGGGGATACATTGTAGAGTCTGCAGGAGGCAGGCTGTGTCTCCTTCACTGACCCTCCTAGGGGATACATTGTAGAGTCTGCAGGAGGCAGGCTGTGTCTCCTTCACTGACCCTCCTAGGGGATACATTGTAGAGTCTGCAGGAGGCAGGCTTTGTCTCCTTCACTGACCCTCCCAGGGGATACATTGTAGAGTCTGCAGGAGGCAAGCTATGTCTCCTTCACTGACCCTCCCAGGGGATACATTGTAGAGTCTGCAGGAGGCAGGCTGTGTCTCCTTCACTGACCCTCCTAGGGGATACATTGTAGAGTCTGCAGGGGGCAAGCTATGTCTCCTCCACTGACCCTCCCAGGGGATACATTGTAGAGTCTGCAGGAGGCAGGCTGTGTCTCCTTCACTGACCCTCCCAGGGGATACATTGTAGAGTCTGCAGGGGGCAAGCTGTGTCTCCTTCACTGACCCTCCTAGGGGATACATTGTAGAGTCTGCAGGGGGCAAGCTATGTCTCCTTCACTGACCCTCCTAGGGGATACATTGTAGAGTCTGCAGGGGGCAAGCTGTGTCTCCTTCACTGACCCTCCCAGGGGATACATTGTAGAGTCTGCAGGAAGCAGGCTGTGTCTCCTCCACTGACCCTCCTAGGGGATACATTGTAGATTCTGTAGGAGGCAGGCTGTGTCTCCTCCAGAGACCCTCCCAGGGGATACATTGTAGAGTCTGCAGGAAGCAGGCTGTGTCTCCTCCACTGACCCTCCCAGGGGATACATTGTAGAGTCTGCAGGGGGCAGGCCGTGTCTCCTCCAGAGACCCTCCCAGGGGATACATTGTAGAGTCTGCAGGAGGCAGGCTGTGTCTCCTCCACTGACCCTCCCAGGGGATACATTGTAGAGTCTGCAGGAGGCAGGCTGTGTCTCCTCCACTGACCCTCCCAGGGGATACATTGTAGAGTCTGCAGGAAGCAGGCTGTGTCTCCTCCACTGACCCTCCCAGGGGATACATTGTAGATTCTGCAGGAGGCAGGCCGTGTCTCCTCCAGAGACCTTCCCAGGGGATACATTGTAGAGTCTGCAGGAGGCAGGCTGTGTCTCCTCCAGAGACCCTCCCAGGGGATACATTGTAGAGTCTGCAGGAGGCAGGTTGTGTCTCCTCCACTGACCCTCCCAGGGGATACATTGTAGAGTCTGCAGGAGGTAGGCTGTGTCTCCTCCAGAGACCCTCCCAGTGGATCATTGTAGTGTCTGCAGGAGGCAAGCTATGTCTCCTCCACTGACCCTCCTAGGGGATACATTGTAGAGTCTGCAGGAGGTAGGCTGTGTCTCCTTCACTGACCCTCCTAGGGGATACATTGTAGAGTCTGCAGGGGGCAGGCTGTGTCTCCTCCACAGACCCTCCTAGGGGATACATTGTAGAGTCTGCAGGAGGCAGGCTGTGTCTCCTTCACTGACCCTCCTAGGGGATACATTGTAGAGTTTGCAGGAGGCAGGCTGTGTCTCCTTCACTGACCCTCCCAGGGGATACATTGTAGAGTCTGCAGGAGGCAGGCTGTGTCTCCTTCACTGACCCTCCTAGGGGATACATTGTAGAGTTTGCAGGAGGCAGGCTGTGTCTCCTTCACTGACCCTCCCAGGGGATACATTGTAGAGTCTGCAGGAGGCAGGCTGTGTCTCCTTCACTGACCCTCCTAGGGGATACATTGTAGAGTTTGCAGGAGGCAGGCTGTGTCTCCTTCACTGACCCTCCCAGGGGATACATTGTAGAGTCTGCAGGAGGCAGGCTATGTCTCCTCCGCTGACCCTCCCAGGGAATACATTGTAGAGTCTGCAGGAGGCAGGCTATGTCTCCTTCACTGACCCACCCAGGGGATACATTGTAGAGTTTGCAGGAGACAGGCTATGTCTCCTCCGCTGACCCTCCCAGGGGATACATTGTAGAGTTTGCAGGAGGCAGGCTATGTCTCCTCCACTGACCCTCCCAGGGGATACATTGTAGAGTTTGCAGGAGACAGGCTGTGTCTCCTCCACAGACCCTCCCAGGGGATACATTGTAGAGTTTGCAGGAGACAGGCTATGTCTCCTCCACAGACCCTCCCAGGGGATACATTGTAGAGTTTGCAGGAGACAGGCTATGTCTCCTCCACTGACCCTCCCAGGGGATACATTGTAGAGTCTGCAGGAGACAGGCTATGTCTCCTCCACAGACCCTCCCAGGGGATACATTGTAGAGTCTGCAGGAGACAGGCTATGTCTCCTCCACTGACCCTCCCAGGGGATACATTGTAGAGTTTGCAGGAGACAGGCTATGTCTCCTCCACTGACCCTCCCAGGGGATACATTGTAGAGTCTGCAGGAGACAGGCTATGTCTCCTCCACAGACCCTCCCAGGGGATACATTGTAGAGTTTGCAGGAGACAGGCTATGTCTCCTCCACTGACCCTCCCAGGGGATACATTGTAGAGTTTGCAGGAGACAGGCTATGTCTCCTCCACTGACCCTCCCAGGGGATACATTGTAGAGTCTGCAGGAGACAGGCTATGTCTCCTCCACAGACCCTCCCAGGGGATACATTGTAGAGTCTGCAGGAGACAGGCTATGTCTCCTCCACTGACCCTCCCAGGGGATACATTGTAGAGTTTGCAGGAGACAGGCTATGTCTCCTCCACTGACCCTCCCAGGGGATACATTGTAGAGTCTGCAGGAGACAGGCTATGTCTCCTCCACAGACCCTCCCAGGGGATACATTGTAGAGTTTGCAGGAGACAGGCTGTGTCTCCTCCACTGACCCTCCCAGGGGATACATTGTAGAGTTTGCAGGAGACAGGCTATGTCTCCTTCACTGACCCTCCCAGGGGATACATTGTAGAGTCTGCAGGAGACAGGCTATGTCTCCTCCACAGACCCTCCCAGGGGATACATTGTAGAGTCTGCAGGAGACAGGCTATGTCTCCTCCACTGACCCTCCCAGGGGATACATTGTAGAGTTTGCAGGAGACAGGCTATGTCTCCTCCACTGACCCTCCCAGGGGATACATTGTAGAGTTTGCAGGAGACAGGCTATGTCTCCTCGCGTACTGTGTGTTCATGCTGTATTAAACTACTCCACTTTGAATAAGGTTATAGCCATGATTGATGGCCAAAAAAAGCCTGTTGTGAATGGGTGACTCAGAATGCTTTTATGTAAGTGGAAATCATAAATGTGCTGCTTTGATGGTGAATTTACATCAGGCATTGTTGTCAACAATTTACGATGCAGTGAGACCGTGTAAAAGTGAGTGAGCAACATATCGTGCTTTGATGGTGTTGCGAAACTTTGTTATATTGAATTATAAATGCATTGTACAAACAGGTAAGGATACTGGGTGGTATCGACAAAGCTCCTGTACTTGTTAGTTCAGTAGTAAGTTCAGTAATTAAAGAGTTATATAGGGAATTAGTTCTTTGTACTAGAAAGGTATAGAGGAAAAGGTCGATAGATCTCTAGTCTGCATTGTGGTATCGGGCTACTATTGTACATAGCCAGGGTTAAACAAAATCATAATAATAATTATAACAAAATCTGATTTATTTGATTAAAATGGGGTCTATGTTATTATTATTTATTTGATATCTGGTGTGTAGACGTTTATATCTAGATGTTTATGTCTATAAACCCTTTCAGATATGTTCTATTAAAATGTATTTGCCAGAAGTCATTCCAAACAAACTGTCTAAACTACATAACCACAAAGGTTACTAAACAGCTGTGATTTTGTATAAAAGACATGCATGACTTTGTGGAGATGCTTGTAAAAATGTATTTGTGTTAAATTCATACAAACCGGCAAATTAAAAATCAAAACAATCATAATTATGTAAAATTTCTTGAAATGATTGAAATACTGATTCAAATCAATGATTTAAACCAAACATTCCTTTAACATTGGATTATTGCAGGCAATTTGTAATAGAAATGATCATGGCACTCTTCCGGCCCTCCCAGGCAAGGGATGAAGGGAAGTGTAATAGAAGTGGTCATGACACTCTTCCGACCCTCCCAGGCAAGGGATGGAGGGAAGTGTAATAGAAGTGATCATGACACTCTTCCGACCCTCCCAGGCAAGGGATGAAGGGAATTGTAATAGAAGTGATCATGACACTGTTCCGACACTCCCAGGCAAGGGATGAAGGGAAGTGTAATAGAAGTGATCATGACACTCTTCCGACCCTCCCAGGCTAGGGATGAAGGGAAGTGTAATATAAGTGATCATGACACTCTTCCGACCCTCCCAGGCAAGGGATGAAGGGAAGTGTAATAGAAGTGATCATGACACTCTTCCGACCCTCCCAGACAAGGGATGAAGGGAAGTGTAATAGAAGTGATCATGACACTCTTCCGACCCTCCCAGGCAAGGGATGAAGGGAATTGTAATAGAAGTGATCATGACACTTCCGACCCTCCCAGGCAAGGGATGAAGGGAAGTGTAATAGAAGTGATCATGACACTCTTCCGGCCCTCCCAAGCAAGGGATGAAGGGAAGTGTAATAGAAGTGATCATGACACTCTTCCGGCCCTCCTAGGCAAGGGATGAAGGGAAGTGTAATAGAAGTGATCATGACACTCTTCCGACCCTCCCAGGCAAGGGATGAAGGGAAGTGTAATAGAAGTGATCATGACACTCTTCCGGCCCTCCCAGGCAAGGGATGAAGGGAAGTGTAATAGAAGTGATCATGACACTCTTCTGGCCCTCCCAGGCTAGGGATGAAGGGAAATGTAATAGAAGTGATCATGACACTCTTCCGGCCCTCCCGGGCTAGGGATGAAGGGAAGTGTAATAGAAGTGCCTCAAGTAACAATCACTACAGGTTAGGAAGAATAAATTAAAGCAATTACACCAAATGTGCCTTGATGGAACATGAATGGTTTTAGAATAGCAGCTGGGTTTACTCACATTCCTGCTCCAGTCATTGTGATGGAGACCCAAAATAAAGGTTAATTGTCGGCTGAACTGAGGATTGTAGCTAGTGAAAAGGCCAATGACTAAAAGTTCAAGGAAGCTGCACAGTTTCATTGGTATCTAGGGATGTGGTGATATTTGAGTAATCTGGACCGATTTACTGCACACAGTTTATCAAATGGTCTGTAGAATTGAAGGAGATTTTATATTATCACCAATGATGGATTAGTAGTGAAATTTATCTGGTTGATCTAATTAGAAGTGTGCCTGCTAACTTCTGCATAAAGTGGCCTTTAGTGGACCAAGGCCAGCCACTTATGTGATCATATTTCATTATCATTGTGCTATATCCAGGCCCTCATGTAGGTACTTGTGACATGGCAGTGTTGAGACAGTTATCTACATGCATGCATGCACACACATACTAATATGTATACTCTATAGAAGTTTGTCATTATTATTATTATTATAGTAAATGTCTATATTAATAGGCTTGCTTTGGTGGTAGTCCAGCAATACCTCTCCCAAGTGTCCGTCCGTCCGTCCATCCGTCCGTCCGTCCGTCCGTCCGTCCGTCTGTAAATATGTATGTCTGTAAAAGTCTGCCAATTCATCAGAGTGTTTATCTCTCTTCCTCTACCATTCTCCCTCTCTCCTCTCTCCTTCCCTCCCCTTTCCTTCCCTCCCATCCCCTCTCCTTCCCTCTCCTCTCCTTCCCTCCCCTCTCCTTCCCTCCCCTCTCCGTCCCTTCCCTCTCCTTCCTTCCCCTCTCCTTCCCTCCCCTATCCTTCCCTCCCCTCTCCTTCCCTCTCCTTCCCTCTCCTTCCCTCCCCTCTCTTTCCCTCCCATCTCTTTCCCTCCCCTCTCTTTCCCTCCCCTCTCTTTCTCTCCACTCTCTTTCCCTCCCCTCTCTTTCCCTCTCCTCTCCTTTCCTCCCCTCTCTTCCCCCCCTCTCCTTTCCTCTCCTCTCTTCCCTCCCCTCTCTTTCCCTCTCCTCTTCCCCTCCCCTCTCTTTCTCTCTCTGCTCTTTCACTCTCCTCTCTTTCCCTCCCCTCTCTTTTACTCCCTCTTTCCCTCCCCTCTTTTTCCCTCCCCTCTGTTTCTCTCCCTCTCTTTCCCTCCCCTTTCCTTCCCTCCCTTCTCTTTCCCTCCTCTCTCTTTCCCTCCCCTGTCCTTCCCTCCCTTCTCCTTCCATCTCCTTCCCTCCCCTCTCCTTCCTTCCCCTCTCCTTCCCTCCCCTCTCCTTCCCCCTCCCCTCTCATTCCCTCCCCTCTTTTTCTATCCCCTCTCCTTCCCTCCCCTCTCTTTTCCTACCCTCTCTTTCCCTCCCCTTTCTTTCCCTCCCCTCTCTTTCCCTCTCCTTTCTTTCCCTCCCCTCTTTTCCCTCAAGCACATACAACCTGTTGCAATGATGTCATCAGGTGTCCCAGTAGTTCACCTGTAATCCTTGTCCGATTCCTAGATAACACTGCCTTGCTCCAGAAGGCAGCAGACAGATGAGCTTGATTTGTGCACTGTCTAGGTGCCCTGGTGCAGGTGTCAATGTGATATGACTGTTTCTATCTCGGCAGCACAGAAACTCTGCTGGTCTTGTTACAATGTTGAAGTCATGCAAATGCTAAGATGCCACGCTGTTAACATCTTGTGGTGATGAGAACGTGGAGTTCTATTATTCATGAAACTTGGCTGGTTTCCTGTGCTAAATCGTTTATTACACATATGCTGGTGTTGGTCTTTTCGTGACGCAATATTGTGCTTTTGTGTTGCATGCCAGGTACTAGCATAACCTGTGGCATGTCTAGGTATTCAGATGGGGTCAAAGGGGGACAGTCATCCATCCCATCTAACTTTCAGTGAGTGAATGTAGCTGTGCTGCAAGTTATATAAAACATGTATTTAAAAATTTTCCTGAAACACCACTGAAGATAAAATAATCCGAGTCTGTTGACTTGTTCTTATTGCTAGCAACTCAGAATTAACATTAGTTTGAGGTATGGTTTGTGTTTATAGCCACAAATGTTTGATGATGAACAGATCTTGAACTGGTTCTAGAAACATTCTGAAATCACCAAAATGCTTAACAAACTTTGATCTGAGATTCACTTCAAATTGTTAACATTACTAATTAATTATTTCACAGTCATTATGTTTTTCCCTTCTATACCAGGTAGTTTTTGACAACTGGTCATTTTATGTATAGACGATAATAGACTGTAGAATTGTGTGGCCATCATTTTTGTGCAGGATTTCTGTTAAATTGAGGAATAATGTACATAGTAGCATGCTTTTTATCATTTAAACCAAACCAACACAATACACCAACTCCATGCATACTAAAATGGCCAGTTCTACAAAACTTCAGATTTGTTTATATGGATCATAGTAGAATATTTAATAAAAATATGAAGATCAATCAATGTCGACGAACATTAGTGATTTGCAAAGGAATTACCCCCTAGAGTGACGTGGAAACATGCAACAAATTTGAAAGTGACATATATGCTTTATTTTCTTCCTGTATTCTATATACAACACATAGCTGTCATTGTGAAGATTTTGCAGACAATATGCACTAGTGCAGAGACCAGTGGGCATGTGGTAGTATCGATCACTCTTGAGGCAGGTGACAAAAACAAGACGGCCCACATATGATCGAGTTGCTGGAGAATGCTACAGTTGTCACCGCAGGAAACAGTCGCAATAATGATGAACCTCTTGACTCCTCACTCACTCATTCATAGTTGAATTACATGTAATTCACTCACAGTTTATGAGGATTGTCAGTCCTCACTTCCTTTTTACAACATCATGAGGATTGTCAGCCCTCACTTCCTTTTTACAACATCAAGAGGATTGTCAGCCCTCACTTCCTTTTTACAACATCATGAGGATTGTCAGCCCTCACTTCCTTTTTACAACATCATGAGGATTGTCAGCCCTCACTTCCTTTTTATAACATCATGAGGATTGTCAGCCCTCACTTCCTTTTTACAACATCATGAGGATTGTCAGCCCTCACTTCCTGTTTACAACATCATGAGGATTGTCAGCCCTCACTTCCTTTTTACAACATCATGAGGATTGTCAGCCCTCACTTCCTTTTTATAACATCATGAGGATTGTCAGCCCTCACTTCCTGTTTACAACATCATGAGGATTGTCAGCCCTCACTTCCTTTTTACAACATCATGAGGATTGTCAGCCCTCACTTCCTTTTTACAACATCAAGAGGATTGTCAGCCCTCGCTTCCTTTTTACAACATCATGAGGATTGTCAGCCCTCACTTCCTTTTTATAACATCATGAGGATTGTCAGCCCTCACTTCCTTTTTACAACATCATGAGGATTGTCAGCCCTCACTTCCTGTTTACAACATCATGAGGATTGTCAGCCCTCACTTCCTTTTTACAACATCATGAGGATTGTCAGCCCTCACTTCCTGTTTACAACATCATGAGGATTGTCAGCCCTCACTTCCTTTTTACAACATCATGAGGATTGTCAGCCCTCACTTCCTTTTTATAACATCATGAGGATTGTCAGCCCTCACTTCCTTTTTTACAACATCATGAGGATTGTCAACCCTCCTTCGTTTTTACAACATCATGAGGATTGTCAGCCCTCACTTCCTTTTTACAACATCATGAGGATTGTCAGCCCTCACTTCCTTTTTACAACATCATCAATTTTTAGATGAAATGCGTATAAATTGCTGTGGAGGATTATTTTCCTAGTGATTTAAACGAAAAAGTGGCGGTGTTGCGATATCACGCCAGCGTATCCAAGTAGATTCATCTGTTATTGAAGGAAGACATGACTTGATAGGTTTGTTTATATTTCTTTCAAGATCCGCTAATAAAAATACAGAGATCTACCAAATGCAACTCGTGAATTATGTGATCAGGTTTTTTGCATTCAGGATTCTTGCATGTTTCATTGCATTCAATTCTGATTGGTTGTCTCGTTGATGATATGTGCAACCTTTAAAGTTAAAGCATCTGTAATTTAATTCTGCTTACATCATTATTACCCCTGTTGTCAATTACAGCAATGACAAATATGCCAGTGTAACAGTACATATAAATTTATATGACTTTATATATAGATAGAGATTAATGGTTAAGGTTAGTATGATGCTAGACGTGGAATGCAGGTCAAATTTAATATACCTGTCACAGTGTGTGGTGTAGTATGGGAAATTGCTGACAGGTGACATGATTCAGTGAGCGTCACGTCATGATTACCGTTGGCGTCGGTCAGGCAGGTGTTGTCACGTTCACTTAGTAGAATGTAATGCACATGCGACGTAAGGCTAAATAAAATAATATCTGTGTTTCTGGTGACACGACCATTCCTAGTATTTCCGTGCGACCGTATGCATTTTTGAAGAACAAAAGAAAAATATTTTGTGTGATGCCGACCCTCGACCCTTGCCTGTGACCAAACACTTGTATTTTAACATTATATTATATTCCGACAACAGACTATTACATCGATCATTCAACATGATAAAAAATACAGATAATCATTGCAAAAGTCCTGAAAAATAATAAGAATTGACCTTTTGAAACAGAAATTCCATGATCATGCAAAGTGGATGGAATTCTGCGTAATCAACATTTTGATATTGGATTTGCATTTTCGAACGGAATCTCTGTAAACAATGAAAGAGTAGAATTACCAACATCGTAAATGATAATGATTTTATTGGCGATATTTTGAAATGAACATGATTACTATGCAACGGTATTCATTTATTTTGGTGGATTTGTGATGCAGGATTTTTAAATTGTTGTGAAGTGTCATGGCGCCCGTATACCTGGTGTCAACCGACGTAAACAGGGACGCGGGCGGAAGGCGCTGACATAAACCATTTCGTGATCGTTGTCTGGTTTTCCACTAAGCGCATTGAAGACATGTTAATTAAATATACTTATCACATCGTTAGAACACGCATAAGTGTACATATTCCGGTTTAGAACTAAAAACTCAGAGGAATAACAACAGCCTAGTTTACTCTAGCTCAAAGTGATATAGTCTGGTTTTCATAATTCTAACAAATTCCGTTGGATGGCGTCATATTTGGCGCTATTTAAAATTGTTTAACAAAAATAATTAGTATTAGTAACACTGAGCTTGCATAGTCCATGGCCTGTGGGATTGATTTCTTTAATATATTGTCAATTTTGGCTGTGACATTACTTTAATTGTACATATGTACATGTCATAATTGTGCGCAAACTTGACGTACATGTGTGTGTTGACTGCGACCACCAGGTGGGGTATATTCGTGTGAGTGATGTCGCTGTGGGTGGATTGGAACGCTGCAAGTCATGCCAGCTACCTGTGATTAGCATAGCTGTTGATTAGCCAGCTGGCGGACAGGTATGTAGACACAGCACACCATCAGGCAACCTTAGTCGCTGCAGATCAGTGGATCACAGGAAATTGCAACAGTGGTTCATGTGTACGAGACCGGCTTCTTGTGGAGGGGGCCTCGTTGTTGGTGCTGGTAGAAGTTGCCACCGTAGCACTTCATTTCCTGTTGGCTGGAAGGAAGCAGCATAACCACTCCTTACAGATCTGTGACGGATTTGACAACGGACCGAAACTGGACACTGTGGGTTTGGTCACGGTGGATTTGCCGTTACATTTAATTAGCCGTCACCTGTTTGAACTGACAGAAAGTCAATGAAGGAGAGGAAATGTTTGCTTGGGTGCCGTGACTCCCCTTCTACAGTCGTTAGTTATTACGTTGCAACGGGAAAGTGAACATTGAGTTATCTGCCATTGATGTGCGACGCTCGCAAGACTGCATGTGACATTTGCTGGAAGGAGGATTATGTTGACGTGATGCGCCGCGGGGAACGGGGTTGGGGGCTTGTGATGTTCTCGTCAGAGTGAGGCTGTTACTGCAGGGAGGTGAGACGGAAGCAAGAAGTTGCAAGGATCGTAGACTGCACTTGGGACTGTGTGTGTGTGTTGGGACTCTCTGGAGACGGAGACTGACGTGTTACCCGCTTATTGTGGAGACACTTGGGAGTACAGCAGATGATAACTAGAATGGGTGACAGAAGAGGAACAAGTGTGCTTTGACAGGACATGTGGAATACACACGTGATGTACTGTAGTACTATTGTACTAATGCTGTTAAATTAGAAAGGAATGTGTTAGTCTTGTTACAGCGTAGTTACACTACTGTGACTATACAGCCGGTGGTGCTGGTAGGGTTACTGGCATCCACCAAGCTGTTGATTCACTGGCACACTTCACCAGCTGTCGTCGATATGCAGAAAGTCACTGTTATATCCGCATTGATCCGTGTTGCTTATGATATCACCCCAGTTCACATTTAACAAACAAAAGGATGTGATCAACAAATACAGCTATCTCTACACAGATACAGTGCGGTGGATATCGACCAACACCAACTGGATTGAGTTAGAACCAACGCTGCGTTCACTTTGGAACAAATCATTTGGATAAGTGCGTTGTCACGAGGCTTGAGGAGACAGGGATTCCCTTCCTTGAGACGCGATCCGCTGACCCTGAGGTGAAACTTGCCTGGAGAAACTCATCAAATACTTGTCAAACAATATGCACAGTCTGTGAGGAGACGTGTCTGGATAATTAAGCGTACTTCACCGAGGCCGTTGAGAACTAACCAGGTCTTGAGGTGTTTTCATCCAAACACTGGGAGGCTGCACTCAGGTGTATGAAACCCAGTGCCTCAGTGTACGTCGCTATGACATGGTTGACATTTAGAGCGACCTAGCCTGCTTAGTGAGGAGTCGAGATAGTAGGCTCTGTAACTGACACAGTGATGTCTGCAGTAGAGGCATTCAGGTGGTAGCACTAGGGTAGTTTTTCGTTGAAGGAGTTACACGTGTAAGATGCATAAGTCTACGATGAGCTTGCTTGGACTGCCGGGGGAGTTGACCCTGCCTGGACACGGCGGTCAGCAGACCATGAGGCGCTGGAGTGTCCATGAGCCAGTCCCCCCAGCCATCACACTGGTAGGTGGACACTGTGTCTTGGTGTCTCAAGTTAAGGACCATATAAAAATGTGGTGTGAAATACTGGTAGTTGAAATATTGTGTTTTGTGTTGTCCGTCAGTTTATGTGTTTGTTAGTTTTGTTAGAAACATATTTATCCTGATTATTCATGCTAGCATAATAGTTATTACTGAAAAATCATATTAATAGCTAACTAAAGCCAAACACAGTCAGATAAACAAACTATTTACAATGCACTGTGTATAGTGTGTAGTGTGAGAAATAGAAATACACAGATTCCTATTAAGACCAAAATGGGTCACTGTCATAGGAACTGCCTTTGTTTTAATTTCTATATAATTAATTTTAAAATAGACTTTGTAATTTTATACAAGTTTTATTTATAAACAAAATACACCAGAATATGAATTGCGCAGTTGTCTTCAAATTATAATAATTTTATATTACGAATAGCTAGACATTATTATAGCGAATAATAATTACAATATATTTTGAACAGGCTTGACAATTTATGATAGTCCATTGGTAAGCCAGTCTGTCAGTCTGTCCGTCTGTTGGTGTGTCGGTCCATAACCTGTCAGTGTATAGGTCAGTCCATCAGTGTGTCAGTCTGTCAATGTGTAGGTCAATCCATCAGTGTGTCAGTCTGTCAATGTGTAGGTTAATCCATCAGTCTGTCAGTGTGTAGGTCAATCCATCAGTATGTTATTTCATCGGTGATACAGTATGTCAATCCGTCAATTTGTCGGGTACCCCAATTTGTCAGTCCATTTGTCTGTCAGTCCATCAGTGTGTCAGCCAATAGGTATGTATGTCCATCAGTGTGTCAGTGTGTCAGTCTGTAGGTATGTCAGCCTATAGGTATGTCTGTCCATCAGTGTGTCAGTCTATAGGTATGTATGTCCATCAGTGTGTCAGTCTATAGGTATGTCTGTCCATCAGTGTGTCTGTGTGTCAGTCTGTAGCTATGTGTGTCCATCAGTGTGTCAGTGTGTCATTGTCAGTCTGTAGGTATGTCAGTCCATCAGTGTGTCAGTGTGTCAGTCTATAGGTATGTCTGTCCATCAGTTTGTCAGTCTATATAAATGACTGTCCATCAGTGTGTCAGTTTATGGGTATGTCTGTCCATCAGTGTGTCAGTGTGTCAGCTTATAGGTATGTCTGTCCATCAGTGTGTCAGTGAGTCAGCCTATAGGTATGTCTGTCCATCAGTGTGTCAGTGTGTCAGTCTGTATGTATGTCTGTCCATCAGTGTGTCAGTGTGTAGAAATGTATGTCCATCAGTAGTCAGTCTATAGGTTTGTCAGTCCATCAGTGTGTCAGTGTGTCAGCCTATAGGTATGTCTGTCCATCAGTGTGTCAGCCTATAGGTATGTCTGCCCATCAATGTGTCCGTGTGTCAGCCTATAGGTATGTCTGTCCATCAGTGTGTCAGTGTGTCAGTGTGTCAGCGTATAGGTATGTCTGTCCATCAGTGTGTCAGTGTGTCAAGTCTGTTCGTAGGTCTGTCCATCAGTGTGTCAGTCTATAGGTCAGTCCATCAGTGTGTCAGTATGTCAGTCTATAGGTATGTCTGTCCATCAGTGTGTCTGTCTCCTGTCACATACTGACAGGTGTGAAGATTTAAATGGTCAAAGTCTGATTGTTATATCATGACATCAATCAGTATAGTATTGATCTATCAGGAATGAGTCCATGTCCACCCAGCTGTGTTGATCTATGAGGAATGAGTCCATGACCACCCGGCTGTGTTGATCTATCAGGAACGAGTCCATGACCACCCAGCTGTGTTGATCTATGAGGAATGAGTCCATGACCACCCAGCTGTGTTGATCTATGAGGAATGAGTCCATGACCACCCAGCTGTGTTGATCTATGAGGAATGAGTCCATGACCACCCAGCTGTGTTGATCTATGAGGAATGAGTCCATGTCCACCCAGCTGTGTTGATCTATGAGGAATGAGTCCATGACCACCCGGCTGTGTTGATCTATGAGGAATGAGTCCATGTCCACCCAGCTGTGTTGATCTATGAGGAATGAGTCCATGACCACCCGGCTGTGTTGATCTATGAGGAATGAGTCCATGACCACCCGGCTGTGTTGATCTATGAGGAATGAGTCCATGACCACCCGGCTGTGTTGATCTATGAGGAATGAGTCCATGACCACCCAGCTGTGTTGATCTATGAGGAATGAGTCCATGACCACCCAGCTGTGTTGATCTATGAGGAATGAGTCCAAGACCACCCAGCTGTGTTGATCTATGAGGAATGAGTCCATGACCACCCAGCTGTGTTGATCTATGAGGAATGAGTCCATGACCACCCAGCTGTGTTGATCTATGAGGAATGAGTCCATGTCCACCCAGCTGTGTTGATCTATGAGGAATGAGTCCATGACCACCCAGCTGTGTTGATCTATGAGGAATGAGTCCATGACCACCCGGCTGTGTTGATCTATGAGGAATGAGTCCATGACCACCCGGCTGTGTTGATCTATGAGGAATGAGTCCATGACCACCCAGCTGTGTTGATCTATGAGGAATGAGTCCATGACCACCCAGCTGTGTTGATCTATGAGGAATGAGTCCATGACCACCCAGCTGTGTTGATCTATGAGGAATGAGTCCATGACCACCCGGCTGTGTTGATCTATGAGGAATGAGTCCATGACCACCCAGCTGTGTTGATCTATGAGGAATGAGTCCATGACCACCCAGCTGTGTTGATCTATGAGGAATGAGTCCATGACCACCCAGCTGTGTTGATCTATGAGGAATGAGTCCATGACCACCCAGCTGTGTTGATCTATGAGGAATGAGTCCATGACCACCCGGCTGTGTTGATCTATGAGGAATGAGTCCATGACCACCCGGCTGTGTTGATCTATGAGGAATGAGTCCATGACCACCCGGCTGTGTTGATCTATGAGGAATGAGTCCATGACCACCCAGCTGTGTTGATCTATGAGGAATGAGTCCATGACCACCCAGCTGTGTTGATCTATGAGGAATGAGTCCATGACCACCCAGCTGTGTTGATCTATGAGGAATGAGTCCATGACCACCCAGCTGTGTTGATCTATGAGGAATGAGTCCATGTCCACCCAGCTGTGTTGATCTATGAGGAATGAGTCCATGACCACCCAGCTGTGTTGATCTATGAGGAATGAGTCCATGACCACCCAGCTGTGTTGATCTATGAGGAATGAGTCCATGACCACCCGGCTGTGTTGATCTATAAGGAATGAGTCCATGACCACCCGGCTGTGTTGATCTATGAGGAATGAGTCCATGACCACCCAGCTGTGTTGATCTATGAGGAATGAGTCCATGACCACCCAGCTGTGTTGATCTATGAGGAATGAGTCCATGACCACCCGGCTGTGTTGATCTATGAGGAATGAGTCCATGACCACCCGGCTGTGTTGATCTATCAGGAATGAGTCCATGACCACCCGGCTGTGTTGATCTATGAGGAATGAGTCCATGACCACCCAGCTGTGTTGATCTATGAGGAATGAGTCCATGACCACCCGGCTGTGTTGATCTATGAGGAATGAGTCCATGACCACCCGGCTGTGTTGATCTATGAGGAATGAGTCCATGACCACCCGGCTGTGTTGATCTATGAGGAATGAGTCCATGACCACCCGGCTGTGTTGATCTATGAGGAATGAGTCCATGACCACCCAGCTGTGTTGATCCCATGCTGTGTTGATCTATGAGGAATGAGTCCATGACCACCCGGCTGTGTTGATCTATGAGGAATGAGTCCATGACCACCCGGCTGTGTTGATCTATGAGGAATGAGTCCATGACCACCCAGCTGTGTTGATCTATGAGGAATGAGTCCATGACCACCCGGCTGTGTTGATCTATGAGGAATGAGTCCATGTCCACCCAGCTGTGTTGATCTATGAGGAATGAGTCCATGACCACCCAGCTGTGTTGATCTATGAGGAATGAGTCCATGACCACCCAGCTGTGTTGATCTATGAGGAATGAGTCCATGACCACCCGGCTGTGTTGATCTATGAGGAATGAGTCCATGACCACCCAGCTGTGTTGATCTATGAGGAATGAGTCCATGACCACCCAGCTGTGTTGATCTATGAGGAATGAGTCCATGACCACCCAGCTGTGTTGATCTATGAGGAATGAGTCCATGACCACCCAGCTGTGTTGATCTATGAGGAATGAGTCCATGACCACCCAGCTGTGTTGATCTATGAGGAATGAGTCCATGACCACCCGGCTGTGTTGATCTATGAGGAATGAGTCCATGACCACCCAGCTGTGTTGATCTATGAGGAATGAGTCCATGACCACCCGGCTGTGTTGATCTATGAGGAATGAGTCCATGACCACCCGGCTGTGTTGATCTATGAGGAATGAGTCCATGACCACCCAGCTGTGTTGATCTATGAGGAATGAGTCCATGACCACCCAGCTGTGTTGATCTATGAGGAATGAGTCCATGACCACCCAGCTGTGTTGATCTATGAGGAATGAGTCCATGACCACCCGGCTGTGTTGATCTATGAGGAATGAGTCCATGACCACCCAGCTGTGTTGATCTATGAGGAATGAGTCCATGACCACCCAGCTGTGTTGATCTATGAGGAATGAGTCCATGACCACCCAGCTGTGTTGATCTATGAGGAATGAGTCCATGACCACCCAGCTGTGTTGATCTATGAGGAATGAGTCCATGACCACCCGGCTGTGTTGATCTATGAGGAATGAGTCCATGACCACCCAGCTGTGTTGATCTATGAGGAATGAGTCCATGACCACCCAGCTGTGTTGATCTATGAGGAATGAGTCCATGACCACCCAGCTGTGTTGATCTATGAGGAATGAGTCCATGACCACCCAGCTGTGTTGATCTATGAGGAATGAGTCCATGACCACCCAGCTGTGTTGATCTATGAGGAATGAGTCCATGACCACCCGGCTGTGTTGTGATGAACTCAATGTGCCATTCTCTCTTTATTAATATTGAGTTAGTAATATTGAAAAACGAATCAGGGTCAGGTGTTCACTGAGACAGGTGTTCACTGGGCCAGGTGTCACTGGGCCAGGTGTTAACGGCCAAGTATGCAGTCATGTGTTCATGGGACCAGGTGTTCATGGGACCAGGTGTTCATGGGACCAGGTGTTCACGGTGCCAGGAAAAGCCCAGGATTATGTAACAGACATCATTTAGAAACATCTATAATAATATATCAAATATGTAAGCATTGTAAACATATTCACACTTGAAGAATTGAAATAAAACCTAATCTATTTTATGTTTATTTTATGGTTCCTTAAAATGCAGGTACAACAAGATGTTGTTTTTGTTGTGACATGATTTTATAAAAGTAATTAACAATGTCTGTAGCATTAAGGACACTTTTTGGATGTCATTATTAATTTTGGTATTTCATTTTTTATCAGCTTGATTAAGACAAGTCTTGTTTGATTCAAATTGACCATGTGTAGTCAGCATCACTGGCAGTTGATCACACAGACAGATCATTCAATGGATCATTTAGTGAATCACTTAGTGAATTATTCAGTGGAGTGGACCAATTAGCGAAACATTACACTTGTGAATCATTCAGTGAATCATTTAGTAGATCATTCGCTGGATCATTATGTAGATAATTCAGTAGACCATTTAGCGAATCATTCAGTGGATCATTTAATAGATCAGTCAGTGGATCATTATGTAGATCTTTAGGTGGATCAGTTAGCTAATCATTCAGTGGACCATTATATAGATCATTCGGTGGATCATTTAGTAGTTCAGTCTGGATCATTGTGTAGATCATTCAGTGGATCATTTAGTAGTTCAGTCTGGATCATTGTGTAGATCATTCAGTGGATCATTTAGCATATCATTCAGTGGATCATTCTGTAGATCAGTCAATGGATCATTCAGTGAACCATCCAGTAGATCATTTAGTGACTCATTTAGTGAATCATTCAGTGTATCATTTGGTTTCATGATTCAAGACTGATTCAAGGCATCTGTGTTTGTATGAATGGATCACCTGTGGCCACAGTCCCTCGTGCCCCAGTGATGTGTGGGTGGGTACATGGGACCTGGGGGTATTACTGGATCAAGGAATGTAGCTAACAGAAGGACATTTCATTGTGAAAATGACAGTAACAACTATTATTACATAACAAACAGCTGGCTGCATATTTGATGGCAGTAAATGCAGATTTTATTGTGCAACTGATCCGCTTCTTTGTAGTAAAACTGACAATGATTTGACAGATGTTATTTTTTGCAGGATCAGTTTTAATTTAAACTGCGGCATTGCGTGAATGTGGCAAAAAAAATGTATTATATATTCAAGTGTTTATTCAACTACAACATAATACATGCACAGTATACAATACACAAAAATGCCAAATATACAATTGTAAATCACAGTTTTGAAGTCGAAAAGGGTAAGAAGAAGTGTGTCACTTATAACACTTGCCCAAATTACAATTGATTTAATTATAAGCAAAAATAAATTACAATATGCAACATGCGTGATTACAACATACAATTTATATTTTTAAAAGAATGAAATATAGATATCATCAATACCACTTGTGTTAAAGAATAACAATTTGTGAAGTCCAAATACATTTTTAGTAAGTAAGCAAAATATTATCAGTGTATTTTTTTGAAGCAATGGACGTTTCTAGAACATAGTAAAGAATTGTCTAGAGAATTCCATAGTGTTACACCTTTAAACGAAAGACACAATCTCTTTAAATTGGTGTGAACAAAATGTTGTTTAAAAGTTGGGCTTTGTCTTGTTGCATAGACAGGACTGTACAAAGTAAACAACTTTTGTATGTTCACTGGTAGCAAATTGCTATTTGCCTTGTACTTTAAATGCAGTTCGTAATTCAACAATATCTGACACTTTCAAGATACGTAATTCAGAGAATAGAGAAGAAGTGTGATCCAACCTCTTAGCTCTACAAATTAAGCACACCATTCTCTTTTGTAACAATACTAAACAATTTAAGGTAGTAGCCTACGTATTGCACCATACTTCAATGCAATACATAATGTATGGAAGAAAGAGAGAATGGTATAGAATAAGCATTCCACGTTTGTCAATGACTTTATGGCACAACTCTTTGAGAGTTTAGATTTTGTTACAGAAATGTGTTTTATCCATGTTAATTTATTATCTATCAAAACTCCTAAAAATTTTGTGAATTCAACCTTATTTATTTCTTCCTTACTTACACGTGTCTTTATAATACGATTACCAAATAACATATAATTTGTCTTTGATATATTGAGAGAGAGCCTGTTTACTGCAAACCATACATGTAACTTTTTCAATTCAATATTTGTCAACCTGACAAATTCACCTATATCACTATTACATGTTGGTATCATCAGCAAATAAGATGAACTTAAATATGTTTGAAACATTACAAATATTGTTTATGTATAAAATAAACAACTTTGGACCTAAAACAGATCCTTGTGGGACACCACAAGATATTTTGAGTATTTCTGAGTCACAATTATCATAATGAACAAACTGACTTCTGTTTTTCAAGTAACTTATAATCCATTGATGTGCAACATCATGAATACCATAAAAATATCATTTGTTTTGCCAATATCTCATGGTTAACCATATCAAATGCTTTCTTAAGGTCAATAAATATGCCAATGGCATAATTATTATTATCAAGAGAATTAGTAATTTCTTCGACAAGTTCTATTAAGGCATGAGATGTTGACATGCTTGATCTAAATCCATATTGACTAGGACTGAGTATATTATACTTATTTAGAAAACTATCTAACCTCTCACTGTATAATTTATCCAGTATTTTTTAGAACTGGGGCAACAAAGAAATAGGTCTTTAATTTGTAAATACACCCCTATCACTAGACTTACATACTGAAATGACTAGCTGTTTTCATTTGATTAGGAAATATTCCAGTGATAAAGGAAACATTGCATATCTGCTTCAACGGTTTTACAATGTGAGCAATAATGATCTTAATCATGCTCCTGTTTAAACCATTACAATCTGTTGACATTTTACCCTTAAAATTGTGAACAGTTCTGATAATGTCTTGATCATCAACAGGACTTAGAAACATACTTTTATGAAGTTCTTTTCCCATATAATCAAATATATCTACATAATTTTTAGGAAGACTAATTTGTTTTGCAAAATTAGGTCCAACATTTGTAAAAGAACTATTAAATCCATTTGCAATTTCCTTCTTTTCATGTATCTCGTTGTCATTGTTCATAAAATAGGCAAGATGTGTTGGAGTACTGAGTTGTTTGTTGATTACCCTATTTAGAATTTTTCAGATGCCCTTTATATTATTTTTTTGTTTCTCCAACATTGTGCTGTAATAGGCTTTTTCAGCAAACCTTAATATAGATGTTAATTTATTTTTATAGTGTTTGTATTTTAGTTCAGCTTCATTTGTGCGGGATATAACAAATGCTTTGTAAAGCTTCTTCTTTTTGGCACAACAACATTTTAAACCTTTAGTGAACCAAGGCTTCTTATAAATGTCACTTTTTCTTGAAATAATTTTTATAGGGCAATTCTTGCTGAACAAGCCTATAAATTTGTTTTAATTAAGATAGATCATATGCCTGATATACATCACGTAAGTTCAAAATATCATCCCATGATTGTAGACTTAGTTCATGTGAGAGTGAAGTTAAGGTGTCTTTATTTATTACTCTGGTATACTGAGTATTCATTTTAGTATTTCTACATATTTGATACTCACATACTGCAAATATTGGCAGATGGTCACTGATATCATTATACAGAATACCACAGGTGAGATTGTGTCGCCATTCATTTGTGAATATGTTGTCTATCAGTGTAGCTGAAATGTCAGTGACTCCGGTTGGCTTATCAATTAGAGGGTAAAGACCTAGACAATACATCAAATCAAGAAAGTGCTTAGTACTGCTATGTTGTTCATGTTTTAACAAATCAATATTTAGGTCACCACACAGAAATATCGTTTTGTGTGCTTTTACATCACGAAACATGTGTTCTATTTTTTCATAAAATATATATAAATTTGAACCAGGTGTTCTGTACATACAATTGATAATAACATTAGCATGATTCTTTATGGCAAGTTCTGCTGTGACACATTCAAAAGTATGTTCGACTTCCAGGGATTTTGTTTCAAGTAGTCTGCACGATAATTCATTTCGTATATATAATGCTACAACACCACCCTTGCGGGATTCTCTAGTTAATGATAAGCACTTTAGCCAGTCAGATTCAAATCATATGTAACATCCAGTTCAGCCCATGTTTCAGATACAGCGACGATATCAAATTTCATATGTAAGTTGCAGATAGTCATTAATTTTCAGAAAGTTTTTCTTAAGACTTCTGGCATTAAAATGAATGAATGATAAGCCATTAAGCTTACACATATTATCATTGAATTCTGAATCAGTGTAATAGTTACATTTTGATATTGAACTGTCGCAAAAGTTGTTATTTGGATTGATATCATTTACAAAGTCGAAACTATTATAATCAGTATAACGAGAGGAGGAAAATTCAAATTGGAAACAAGTATTAACTAATTTGTAAATTTTGTAATCTTGTTCGTTTGGTGAATTCTCAAAATAAAATTCATCATCGCTCATGTCTTCAAATGGGACAACTTCACAGCAGGATGAACATCGGTAAATATTGAATTTTGCACTTAAATTGTGGTTAATTCCAGGACTGTATGTTAGGTTTGTGTCTGTCAAGTGATCTGGAGACAGAAAGAACGAGTCTTAACTGCCGATAAATGATCACCTAGCATTGTGCTGTCTGGGTATTGTTATTACTTGCGACCTGCCCGCAAATGTCGGCTTGTTCTAACAGCACTGTGCACACATTTGCAATCCATTACTGGCGTGCCTGGACATTATAGCCTTTTCCTCTTCTCCGTAGTCCCTTTTCTCTCTGGTCCATCTTCATCAACTGACTGCTCACATTGTTACAAACAGCTACCCTGACAATCAGGCCTGGCATAATACTAATTCCTCTCCCCTTGTCAACTTCAGCATGGCCCTCATCAAGTTTTACCCTAGAGCTTTATAGCAAGAGACACTGGTACAGTCTGACAACATCATTGACTAAAGAGATTCAACTGGGCTTTCACTGCTTTGAAGCCAGTTCTGCCAAGTGCCAAGTTGCCAACTACTGAAGTAAGTCTGTGAGTTTAGCGACTGCCTCCATGGTGCACACAATTGAGCCTAAACTACAGTGGGTGTGAAAAACATCCTGACATATATTTGTATTTGAGCCAAAAAATAGCTGACCACCGAGCACCAAGCAACAGTAGAGCAATGTGGTTTAATTAGACTGTAATATAATCCACCTAGTCATATAGCATTGACTATTGCTTTTGTCTTTCATTCTAGTATGGTATTTAAATATAAAATGGAACATATAATGTTCTATCCTTAATCGATGTAGTTAGTAGATTGTACTAAATATGGTACATACTATATAGATATATTATGTTCTAAATATTTATGAACTTTTTATACTTTATAATACTTCGCTAATGATGACGATGATGAAAGTACTTCACTTTCTCAAATACTTCAATATCAATAAATGGCAAGTTAGATTTTTTTATTCATCTGTCTTGTTTAAATTCTTGAGACAGTGAATCAAACAATTGTACTTATTGTATTTATGCATAGTGTGCATTATACCATAAAATGTTCAGATGAAAAATGTAATAGTAATTGCTTCAGATGTAATAGTAATAGGAAGAATTCAGCATGTACATGTAATAGTAATAGGAAGGAAACAAAGTAATAGTAATGTATTACATTGCAATGTAATTGACCTCAGGCCTGCTGGCAATGTCCATCCCCACTGTAACTTGAAGAAGGTGTAGTTGGGGTTTTTGGTGCCTCAAGGAGGTGCTTTAAAATGTTTATGGTAAGCTTCAAGGGGGTGCAGTTGGAGGTTTATGGTGACCCTCAAGGGGATGAAGTTGTAGGTTTATGGTGACCCTCAAGGGGATGCAGTTGGAGGTTTATGGTGACCCTCAAGGGGATGCAGTTGTAGGTTTATGGTGACCCTCAAGGGGATGCAGTTGGAGGTTTATGGTGACCCTCAAGGGGATACAGTTGGAGGTTTATGGTGACCCTCAAGGGGATGCAGTTGTAGGTTTATGGTGACCCTCAAGGGGATGCAGTTGGAGGTTTATGGTGACCCTCAAGGGGATGCAGTTGGAGGTTTATGGTGACCGACTCTCAAGGGGATGCAGTTGGACTCCATGTATTCACCAAATCCTGAAGCCTCTGGTAGATGCCAGTTGTCCACATATCCACACAGTAGCTGTTTTGCAGGACTCACCAGTATTTCAAAATCAGTCATCAGATTGGGAAACAGTTGAGGGAGATCAGGTTTGGGTCGATTTTTCTGAAAAGCAACAGATGTCATTTTCACGAAATTCCCACGTGAGAACAGTTAATTGAATTGAAATTGGTTTTCATTTGGTATAAGTAATACAAAGACAAAACATGTAGCAATAATGAATGCCAGGACGCCAGTAAAAACTAAACTAGTTGAAGCAACTGGATGCCCTAAATGTTATATACTATAGATATGTACATGTGGTTATAGCTGGTGTATATAATAATAAAATATATCACTCACTCACTCATGTCGACCACAGGGGTCGAACGTTAGTGGCTTCAATCATCCATCTCCAGATCCCTCTGTCTGCCATTGCCATCTTCAGCTCCTCCGTCTGTAGACCCACATCTTCCTTTAAGCAGTCGATGTAAGTTGCTGCTGGTCTTCCTGCCTTGGTTCTTCCATGTGTCAGTTGCCACAAGATTGTCTTAGATGCCATTTCATCCTTACGTCTATAGCAGTGTCCGGCAAATCTCAGTCATCTTCTTTTTTTATCAGTGACTACACATTCCACTGTGTAGTTCTATGTTTGTCAAATGCTGTGGCCAGTGAATGTTAAATGCGGCTTGAAGCATTCTTGTATAACATCCGTTTAGTTGTTTGTCAAGTTTTTTTGTCATTGTCCATGTTTTGCATCCATAGAGTAGCACAGACTCTACTGTTGCAATAAACAGTCGCTGCTTGATTTTGCGTGGAAGTGTAGATTTCCATATTAGGTTCAGTTAGCTCGCAGCAGTGCATAGTCAAGGACTATCACGAAGAGGTATGGCGCTAGCATGACGCTAGCATGTCACCCTGTAGGACTCCCGCCATGATATCAAAAAGCTCAGTTTCTCCATCCAGTGATAGTACTTTGACACATGTGTTCCTGTACATGTTGGAAATAGCTGTTACTAGCTGTTTGGGGACACCAAATATATATAAAAAATATATGACATTAAAAACTGTATAAATTATTTATAATAATAAAATTAAGTAAAAAGAAACTACACATGTTTACTATATATAAATAATGCATATCAAAGCAACTTAGTGTGGTAAATATAAACTAATTAAGACATTTTACATTAGGAATTGTCATTGCTGATCAAGCAGGAATAGCAATTTCTTATTAAGCACAGCTCTGAATATTTATTTACAATTATTTTTTTGAGGTTGTACCTTTTAGTTAATGGTACCAGGTAGGTGAAGTACATTTGAGACACACAACATTATAGTATGCAGTTTGTAACATAATCATTGTTTTTAATTTCTGTTTTTATCTCACCTATGTGAATAATTATTATTATTTTGTCTGGTGACATGACTGTGAATTTCATTATTTCTCATTACAGACGTGAAGAAATATTTTAGGCTTTGCTTTTGTAATATTTTATCATACAATTGAACACCTTGAATTATAAAAAAATCTTTTAACTTAAGAATTCCATACATTTTAAAGATGGTGTCTGTATGAGCTATGAATCTGCTGTTGTGAATTAAATGTACTGCTTTCTTTTGGCATTTAAATAGTCTGTTAATATTAGTTATATTTCCATGGATATTACTGTATCAAGCAAGAAGGCCATGTGACAGATGAGGCAGAATTAAAGCATTATATATTTGTTTGAGTGTACTGGATTATAGTAGTGGTTTGATTTTATTAATTATTGCTAATATTTGGGAAATTTTCTTGCATTTTTCATTTACATTTGTTTCCAGTTAAAGGGTATAAAAACATATATGGCTTGAATTCATATTATATTACATCCTGCTATCTATTTCCATGTCCACCAAGCCAAAAAAAAATCAATGAATTAGAAATTCCACATTCTATGCTGTGCATCCGGACATTTTCGAGTATGCATATTTTTGGCACGCTTTTCGGGATGCCGAGATGTGACGTCACATATGACCCATAGTCGCATCAGGCCGACCCTTTCCATGCATTCTGAGCATGTTTACAAGGATAGCTTTCGGATCGAAACGAACGTCAAGATGAGTTATTATGCGATATTCCGACGTAATACAAACACTATTCATCATAGAGGAACAAGCAGTTATCTTACGCTTCCACATGAATCCAATTTTATTCAAAACAATGAATGCGAATGGGCCTTCAAATCGACTAGGTTACGCCGAGCTTGGGCTCGTTTTTAGAATAATTATATCGGATGCAATCAACGGGAGATAATGTACACCAATAAACATATGTAACAAATATATATTGTATCCAGCTACAGAAAGTAACGTGAACAAGTGTATAATCTTATAATATCACTAGAATATCGATGTATGAAGGAGGAGTTGTACAATTTATCATAACAACTTAAATCAGTCAGCTAATTTCTGTCGGTCCTGCTAGCTCATTTGGTAAAGACGTTGGTTCCTTGGCATTTATTTTGTAATCGGGCGACGTCGGTTCGATCCCGACACCAAACCAGTGATTTTTGTAACACTTTTTTTTGCTTGTTTTCACCAAGTAATATAAACCACATCATTTTTATACTATGATGCATTGTTTGTAAATATTTTTTATAATTTTTGTAGTAATTATTTATTCACCACAAAAATTAAAATATGGGAATTATATAACGATGTTTCTAAATTGTATTAATCCAAAAAATATAATGTAATGGATATAGAATGTATTAACTGTATATATATATTGTACTGTAATATATTGTAATTATATATGTGAAAACAAATGGTGATCTGTCTGGATAAATACAATTTAGAAACATCGTTATATATAATTACCATATTTTCATTTCTGTGGCGAATAAATAATTACTACAAAAATATTTACACACAGTGCATCATAGTATAAAAATGATTTGGTTTATATTACTTGGTGAAAACAAACAAAAAAAGTGTTAAAAAAATCAATGGTTTGGTGTCGGGATCGAACCGGCGTCGCCCGATTACAAAATAAATGCCAAGGAACCAACACCTTTACCGAATGAGCTACCAGAAACGACAGAAATTCGCTGACTGATTTAAGTTGTTATGATAAATTGTACAACTCCTCCTTCATACATCGATATTCTAGTGATATTATAAGATTGTACACTTATACATGTTACTTTCTGTAGCTGGATACGATATTCATTGTTTTGAATAAAATTGAATTCATGTGGAACCGTAAGATAACTGCTTGTTCCTCTATGATGACTAATGTTTGTATTACATCGGAATATTGCACAATAACTCATTCTGACGCTCGTTTCGACCCCAAAACTATCCATGTAAACATGCTCTGAGTGCATAGAAAGGATCGGCCTGCTGCGAGTGTGAGTCGTATGTGACATTAAGAATACCACGTGATCGCCTAGCTCATTATTTTTTTATTTTCCGTGGGAATCGCTACACAGACGAGTTTAAAATCGAATTTATGCTACAAATGTATTTTTCTGTATTTTTTAATGTTCTCGAATGTTACATACAATGTTAAACTTTGTGTACAAATGGAAAACGGATTTTAGCTAACACCTTGTTTTTATTTCCTTTAAGGTTTTATCAATCCAAATACCTAAATATTTTAAATGATCAACATTTTCTGTAATTGATCACCATGTAGCACAATGTCAAAGCAATTGTTTAATTGACTTTGAGTGTTTTTTTGTTGGCACTTATCCATTGAGAAATCTCTATGAGTTCAGTATTAACATTAAGTGTGAGTCTACTGAGGTATTTGTCTTTGGAAAGTAGACTTGTGTTATCAGTAAACAGTATGAAATGGTCAGTATTTGGTGATAATGGCATATCATTTATGTAAATAAAAAATAGTAATGATCCTAAAATGGATCTTTGTGGGACTTGACATGTTGTATATTCGAATTCAGACAATTTATCCTTATTTATGACAAATTGCTTTGTGTCTCCAAGATAGCTTTTAAAAAGCTTATGTGGGACCCCTCATATTCCATAATACCATAATTTTTCAAGCAGGATATTTTGGTCTAGGATGTCAAATGCTTTACTTAGGTCTGTGAATAGAGCAAGTGCATGCTGTTTTTCTTTCAAAGTGTTTATGATAATCGTATTGGTATGCAAGTAGTATTTTGTACTTATCAAGAAACCTGTACAGGCGATTATAGATCAATCTTTCAAAGACTTTGGAAAAAGTTGATAATAGCACGATGGGCCTCTAGTTTGTAAACAAACTGGCATTGCCGGATTTGTAAAGTGGTATGATTTTGGCAATTTTTATTTGATTGGGGAATATACCAGATCATATCATAGAATTAAAAAGTTCAGACATAGGCAAGGCAATACTTTCTATACATTGTTTCATCAGTTGAGTTGATATGTTGTTATATCCAATACTGCACAAGTGGTTTCTTCCATGACAATACTATTTGGCAACTGATTCTGCATGTAATCTTTATAGTTATTTATGGAGATTATTTTATTTGCTAACTTTGGGCCAATATTTGAAAAGTGTTTGTTAATTGTGTTGGCTATTTCTTTTGGGTCATTGCTTATTTGGTTGTCGATTTTAAATGAAGAAATAAAATTTAGGTTTGTTTGAAATTACAGTATGTTTTTACTGTTTTGCCCATGTTTGTTTGATGTAATTTTCTGATTTTACATATTGGTTGTTCCAATACTGAGATTTTGCATTATGCATTACTCTGTTCAGTATGGTTCTGTGGGTTTTTTTATTTAGTAGATTAACGTCTGCATCACCACAGACAATGATGTGTTTGTTTTCAATTTGCAGTTGTTTCAGTATTATATCAAGATCCTGAGTGAGCATGTTCAGTGTGCTTAGGTCAGGTGATCTATATTGTGTTCCTATTATTGAGTTCTTATGCATGGTATCATATGTGTTATATAGAATCTCAATAAATAGACAATCATAATAGTTTACATTATTGTGTGAGAGGGCAATATTGTTTCTTACTTTGTAATCTATGCAATATTTTATGCATATACACAAACCATCCCCTTCTTTAATTGTGGGTTTGTGTTGACATACCAACTGATGTCCTCTTAAATTGGCAAGTTGACTTAGATGTCATTTAAACATGATTCCTGTATTGTTATGGCATCAAATTCTCCATTGTTTTTAGTGGTTTGTTCATGAAGTAGAGCTTCTAGTTCTGACTTATTTTTTAATAGACTTCGGATATTAATGTTGAGAAAGGAGAATAACTGTTTGTTTTGATTATGTTTAGTTAGCATTCCAAGTTCCTCTCGGTAATAGTTGTTTGATTCTGTAAAAATATTGAGTCGGTCTTCATTATTTTGAGCCATCATTTTGGTGGATATGGGGCAGTTGATTATGTAACAGTATGACACAAATTACATAATGGTGTGTGTTTGTACCATTTGCATTGATGTTAAACATGTGACACTATCCAGGTTTAGAATTTCCATATAGATCACTGATATTATTGTTAACATTCATGGTTAATATAACATTCATTCTCATGTGTAATAAGGTAATCGTATGATAAGGTATATATAATAAGGTACAGTAAATACTGCAATAAGCATAAATTTCAATTACTGATGATATTGATAGGACAGAGTGGGCAGAAGAATATATTTTGACTGCCATTTCTCATGATGACCGTAGTTCATGGTTAGTCTGTGCACAGACACCCCACTCACATCAGTCCACTCTGTTGACGTTCATTCGTCACTGTCATTTTTCGACCATTGGCCAGGAGACATACAATGCATCCATCGTTTGTTCATGTGACTGTGATTGCTGTTGAGGCAAAGGCCTTTTTCAGCAGATCGCTCTGTTTTTTGGTCAGGTTTACAGTAATCATTGTCTTTGTTTCCTTCAATGTTCTCTTAATTAATGTTTTGTGTGCTTGGAAAGTTTAAACAAAATCTGTACATAAATTTTGTGTCTAACCAATAACATGCTAATGGTCTCCTATGTAAAATGTAATGTAGACAGGAGCCACTGACTGATGTTACAACGACCAACTTGCTTGTTATAACTGGTTTCATTACTATTACATGCATCAGCAATGTACTGTCATAGAACAGACAAACAGCATAGTTGTTACTTTGTGACAGCTTGGTCAATAAGAGACTTCATATCTATCTGTCCAATGCTGTGTTTGTAGACTTTTGAACTGTACCAACAAATAAACATGGTGTTTAGGTAAAAAACATCAATATGTGTGCATTGATTTTCTATATTTGAACTAGACGTGCTAGTGGATACACATTTTGTTGTATATATTACAAATAAAATGAGTAAAAAATATGCAGACACAAAACAACAACATGCTGTAAACGTCAGTAGGTGTTGCATCTGTGGAAACAGGGAGAAAATACACCATTGCAGCCATACGCAACCACGCAAATACTTGTACACGTTCGCTGCTGGGGGTATGATGTAGTGGGCAGGTCAAATGAGGGCAACTGTCTGTACCATGGGACTCTGTAGTTGGCAGGTCAAGGCAAAGGCATGTGTGCTGTGGTGGGTCAAGGGGAAAGCATCTGTCAGTGCTGTGGATCTCCTCTAATTGGGCATTAAGCATGGCTGTCATTTAAAGGTCCATCCCCGGTTTGATTTTTGCTCATTAAATTTTTTGAAGAAAAAATAACAAGTATCCACTTTGACATTCTAGCTGATATGTATAATTTGTTTTGTTTTGGTGAAATCACAAGACAAACTAAGATAAGATTTCAACTGATCTAACACTAAGAGGGAGCATATTCCAAAGAGTTGGTGCAGCAACAGAAAAAGCCAATGTTAGTGTTGACTCTATGAACAAAAAGTAGGTCAGAATGAGATGATCGAAGCTGGATAGGTTTTCTTACAGGAGTAAGCAATGAATGCAAATAAGATGGTTGCTTACTGGACAGTGCCTGGTATGTAATTGTACAGATCTTAAATATTATACGATATTGTACAGGAAGCCAATGGAAAGACTTCGAAAGTGGTACAGAACGACAAAAACAAGGAGATCTTGTAAGTACTCTTGCTAGACAATTTTGGACACGCTGAAGTTTTGTGATATCCTTGCTAGCAATATTATAAAGGAGGGAATTGCAATAGTCAAGTCTGCAGTTAACAAGCGTTGTTGCAATAGTTTTAGCAATAAAAAATGACATATACCAGCAAATATGGCGAAGATCACGAATGTAATAAAAACAGCAGCGACATGTTTGAGATATGTGTTGTCGGAAATTGAAGTTACTATCAAAGATCACTCCTAGATTCCGCACCGAGGTTGCTGGCGTGATATACTGATTCAGAATACACAAAGGGAAAAAACCATCCAGTTTACTACGTTGCATTGGAATAATTTCAACTTGCTGTCAGTCAACCAGTGGAAGATATCTTGAAGGCAATCACTAAGTTGATTAAGGGAGCGATTTGTATCCGGGGTAGCCAACAAAATGTAGATCTGAGTATCATCAGCATAAAGATGATGATCCAAGTATTGCAAGATAGACACTTTAATTTGTTACATTTCAAACCTTATACTCAAGTAAAATATTTTTTATTAAGCATAAATTTTATATAAATTAATCCTTCAAGCTAGAACTGATACATTCCTTGTTTTCCTTATGATATATTAGATTACAGCTATTTTCTCAAAATGGTAACATCAGTGCTGTTATTTAGACTTGTGTATCATACTTCAGGGCATACAACATCCATTCCTAGAATCAGCATTGAAGTGGTCACAGCAAATGTCAGCTTCAGAATAAGTCTTCTTGTTGATTTCCTGGAACTAACAGTTCACTTTCAACGGAACTATTGTCCCCCTTATCCAAATAACAAGTGTTGACAGCCAAATAACACAATTCTTGCTGCAGCATAAAAAAATAAAATTAATGTGTACATATTTAAATTTTCAGTTTGACATCTTAGTGTAATAAAAATAATTATATATATATATATACATATATATATACAGTATATACTGTATTCGTTCTATTAAGCGTACAGTACGCTTAGCAAATATTTGAGGCATGGAAATATGTCAAATTTTGTGTTCCAATAAGCGTACTGGGGTGTACACCCATTTTCTTTGGTTCCTGTGGTTCCTGAGTACAGCCATCTCAGTGCACATGACGGGCAAGTGGCAAGCAATTTATGCATCTCACATACGAGCAACAGGATACCAGAACACTGTAAAAATCTGATAATTTAGGTCGACCTTTCGATGTTGTTTCATCGCCAAGCTTTGAATCTAGTGTGATATTGGAAGCAATTAAAACACACGCTTAATAGAATGAATACGGTACTTTAATTAAATGACTGTGTTGTTGCCCTTATATGGCATTTATAAATGGATAATTAATTAGTCAGAATTTGTATTAGAAAGAAGAAAAACAACAACATGAATCACAGCAGTACTTTTTTCATAAATACTTCATTTAAATTTGCAACAAAAATGTTATTTATATAAGTCATTAATATTATTTATAAACAAAAAATTATTGAGTTGACGTTTAAACGTTACAAATGCATATTTACAATTCACTGTTGTCGCCATATAGTTCCATAATTTAACACCTTGACATCTAATGGTTTTATAGAATACATTAGTTTTTGAAATCGGCACATGCAGTAACTCGGCATAGCATTTCCTATGTTTGTAGAGTTTGTTATTTCTAATGAACATCCTAGTCATAATCCATGAAAACAGTCTTAAAAATTTTATACATATATATATACAGCACAACCGTGTATTTGTAGATTTTTCTTATTGGTAAAATGGACAGCTTCTTGAAGAGTTGGTCTGTGTGCGCTCTGTATGGAGCTGACATAATTAACCGAATTGCATACTTTTGCAGTTTGAATAGAGAACAAAGGTGTGTATTATATGCTCCTCCCCACACTTCGACACAATACGTTAGATATGGATGTAAAATGTATCGTATAGTGTTACAAGGGATGATCTACTCAGGGTTTTTCTAGCTTTACTTATAATGCCAACAGCTTTGGCTATTTTAGATTTTATGTACTGTATATGAAATACCAGGACAAATTAGCATCGATTAAAATTCCTAAGAATTTTGTGTTTTCTACTTGAATAATTTGTAGTCCATCAATAAATATGGCGATTGGATTGGAAGCCTTTTTATTTAATGATTTGAAAACAATAAAATGTGTTTTACTGATATTAAGATAGTTTATAAATAACTCTTTAAATAGATTAACTATTTTTTGCAGTTCTTGATTCATGATAGTTTCAAGCTCGCTAAGACTGTTACCATTGACAAAAACATTTGTATCATCTGCAAATATAATTGGAAAAAGGATATCTGATACGTTAACAATGTCGTTAATAATAAGAATAACAGTGGCCCTATTATTGATCCCTGTGGAACACCACAGCATAAAGACTGAATGTTCGATTTTACTCCGTCAAATAAAACATACTGTGTTCTATTAGCTAAATAACGTTCAAGCCAGGTAAGTGCTCTTCCTCTTACTTACTTTCTTACTACCCGTTATGCCCTCTGGTGTTTAGGGCAACAACGAACTTCCTCCACCTCTGTCTGTCACTGGCCATTCGCTGTATGGTGTCCCAGCTGTGGTTCATTTCCCTCAGCTCCGCCTCCCTAAGCTCTTCCTCTAATGCCATAATGTTCTACTTTATTAAGTAATATTTTATGGTCAACTGTATCAAAACCTTTACTGAAGTCAAGAAAAACTCCTAGTACGTGGTCACCATTATTTATAGCTGTGGAAATTTTATCTACTAGTTGCACAAGAGCCAGTTTGCAGAATTCTTCTTCCTAAATCCAAACTGGTAATCATATAAGATGTTAAGTTTGTTTATGAAAGATGTTAATCTGTTGTACATTAATTTTTCTAGAACTTTAGGGAAAACTGGCAAAATCGATATTGGATGGTAATTGTTTACGAGTATACCTTTGTACATCGGGATAATTTTTGCAATTTTCATGTCATCTGGAAAATACCTTTAGTTAACAGTAAGTTAATAACATATTTAAGGGAAGTAGGAAAGCATGATATGTTAATTTAACAATATGTGGAGTTATTAAGTCCCATCCAGGACTTTATATTTTTAGATCTTTGATTATAGTTTCGACTTCATTCACTTTAACAGGCGAGATAAATATTGTATGAAAGTTTCGATGCTTAATATATATTGACGGGTCAATAGCATTTTTTGTAATCTTTTCAGCCAACAATGGTCCAATATTAACATAATAATTATTGAAATAATCAACAATTACTTTTTTATCGGTTATTAGCTGATTATTAATAGTTATATATTTGGAGATTGGGGAGGTTTTTTATTTTTATTGATTATTTGCTTAATATGTTGCCATGATTTGAGAAGATTCGACTGATTTGCTTTAATAACTGTTGATAGTGATTTCTTTCTGCTATTCTTGAAAGATTATTGCGGTATGCTTTATAGTTAGTTTCATTAGTAAGGGTAGGTGCTTTTTGTACTAGACAAATAATTTATTTGACAATTTGATGGAGGTCTTCAGCCCATGTGATAGCCATGGTTTCCTATTACTGTATTTTGTTTAATCTTTACTTCAGGAACGCAGTTGAAATAATGCTTACCAAACTGTGAATAGAAAGCAGCATATGCATTATTTGAGTCATCAAGCTCAGAATTAACAAGAGATCAATCAGCGTTAGTTAGACTTGTTGTAAACTTTGCTATGTTCTGATCGGGGTAAAGCCTTTTAGTTATGTATTTTGTGTTTACATACATTGAACAACAATTGTTATCGACATAGAAGACATGAAAATGATCACATTTCTGTGCTGTTAATAGTTAGGCTAGTAGTAAAATGTTGTCAATAAATGTAGCAGAAGTAGCAGTTACTCTAGTTGGCTTGCTAATGAGAGGAATATATGACATGGTATACATACATTCAAGAAATTCTGAGCTAGGTACATGTTTATCCACATTTATCAGATTGATATTGAAGTCACCCATGAGATAACATAGGCAATTCTCTTTGTGGATACTTTTTAAGATAGCATGCAAGATTGAGGTGAATACATTTATGTCTTTGTCTGGTGGCCTGTTCACAACTCCTATAATAACGTTCCTTTTACATGCAAGTATCCTTTGTCCAACTCAAGAAACACACACTCAATCTTTATGTCTTCTTTTGTCTAAATCTTCTCTTCATTTGTAAAGAAGTGAATCTGTTATGCAGACTGCCATGCCACCACCCTTTTTATTCTTCCTATAGTTATTCACCACATGGTAACCTGCGATGTTACAGGTATCAACATTGCTTTCCTGAAGCCATGTTTCACAGAATCCAATTATCGAAAACGAGTGACTGAAATCGGCAAAATAATTTTCTAATTGTTGGTGGTGGCGATGTGGCATCTGTCACACCAAGTTGTAAGCGTGACTTATTAAAGATATTGCTCCAGTTCAGTCAGCTGTATGAATGAGTACCTGGCTATTGATAGTGGTGGATATTTGTGTACAAGTAGTTTTCATTAATTTGCAGAATGGCTGGATGCTTCCCAGAGAAGTTGAGATGGTGTTTAATTGAACAGGTCTGCCAGGCAGTGTACAGCGATATAGATTTGTATTATTAAATGCAACATTGAACCTTCTGTTACTATTGATGTGCCATTAAGGTCACTGTTGCTGGAAGTCTACGCTAATCATCTAATTCTATCGCAGTGGGACATTTTGACATGTTCCTTTGAAAATCCGTGTGGACAGTCCAGGCGTGTGGGTGAAATGGTGCAGGATCCACAGGTGTCCATTAGCGAATCAATATTACATTATTTTGTCCTTCATTTGCTCATTATACATCTTGTGTGTGGGCATTAGTGCGAGAACGCCTGCACGTGAGCATGCATGCATGCATAGGTCTTCTCTCTTGGTCCATTGCATAGCTCACAACAGTTGGTCTGTTCTTCCCTCAATGAGTTGTCTCCACCCATCCTGATCCACCTCATTCTCTCCCTCCCTCCACAGTTCAACCAACAATGAGTTGTCTCCACCCATCCTGATCCACCTCATTCTCTCCCTCCCTCCACAGTTCAACCAACAATGAGTTGTCTCCACCCATCCTGATCCACCTCATTCTCTCCCTCCCTCCACAGTTCAACCAACAATGAGTTGTCTCCACCCATCCTGATCCACCTCATTCTCTCCCTCCCTCCACAGTTCAACCAACAATGAGTTGTCTCCACCCATCCTGATCCTCCTCATTCTCTCCCTCCCTCCACAGTTCAACCAACAATGAGTTGTCTCCACCCATCCTGATCCACCTCATTCTCTCCCTCCCTCCACAGTTCAACCAACAATGAGTTGTCTCCACCCATCCTGATCCACCTCATTCTCTCCCTCCCTCCACAGTTCAACCAACAATGAGTTGTCTCCACCCATCCTGGTCCTCCTCATTCTCTCCCTCCCTCCACAGTTCATCCCACAATGAGATGTCTCCACCCATCCTGATCCTCCTCATTCTCTCCCTCCCTCCACAGTTCATCCCACAATGAGATGTCTCCACCCATCCTGGTCCTCCTCATTCTCTCCCACCCTCCACAGTTCATCTCACAATGAGATGTCTCCACCCATCCTGATCCTCCTCATTCTCTCCCTCCCTCCACAATTCATCCCACAATGAGATGTCTCCACCCATCCTGGTCCTCCTCATTCTCTCCCTCCCTCCACAGTTCATCCCACAATGAGATATCTCCACCCATCCTGACCCTCCTCATTCTCTCCCTCCCTCCACAGTTCATCCATCAATGAGATGTCTCCACCCATCCTGGTCCTCCTCATTCTCTCCCTCCCTCCACAGTTCATCCCACAATGAGATGTCTCCACCCATCCTGATCCTCCTCATTCTCTCCCTCCCTCCACAGTTCATCCAGCAATGAGATGTCTCCACCCATCCTGGTCCTCCTCATTCTCTCCCTCCCTCCACAGTTCATCCCACAATGAGATGTCTCCACCCATCCTGGTCCTCCTCATTCTCTCCCTCCCTCCACAGTTCATCCCACAATGAGATGTCTCCACCCATCCTGGTCCTCCTCATTCTCTCCCTCCCTCCACAGTTCATCCCACAATGAGATGTCTCCTCATTCTCTCCCTCCCTCCACAGTTCATCCAATGAGATGTCTCCACCCATCCTTCCTCATTCTCTCCCTCCCTCCACAGTTCATCCCACAATGAGATGTCTCCACCCATCCTGATCCTCCCCATTCTCTCCCTCCCTCCACAGTTATCCCACAATGAGATGTCTCCACCCATCCTGGTCCTCCTCATTCTCTCCCTCCCTCCACAGTTCATCACACAATGAGATGTCTCCACCCATCCTGATCCTCCTCATTCTCTCCCTCCCTCCACAGTTCATCCCACAATGAGACGTCTCCACCCATCCTGGTCCACCTCATTCTCTCCCTCCCTCCACAGTTTATTCCACAATGAGATGTCTCCACCCATCCTGGTCCTCCTCATTCTCTCCCTCCCTCCACAGTTCATCCCACAATGAGATGTCTCCACCCATCCTGGTCCTCCTCATTCTCTCCCTCCCTCCACAGTTCATCCCACAATGAGATGTCTCCACCCATCCTGATCCTCCTCATTCTCTCCCTCCCTCCACAGTTCATCCCACAATGAGATGTCTCCACCCATCCTGATCCTCCTCATTCTCTCCCTCCCTCCACAGTTCATCCCACAATGAGATGTCTCCACCCATCCTGGTCCTCCTCATTCTCTCCCTCCCTCCACAGTTCATCCACAATGAGATGTCTCCACCCATCCTGATCCTCCTCATTCTCTCCCTCCCTCCACAGTTCATCCCACAATGAGATGTCTCCACCCATCCTGGTCCTCCTCATTCTCTCCCTCCCTCCACAGTTCATCCCACAATGAGATGTCTCCACCCATCCTGGTCCTCCTCATTCTCTCCCTCCCTCCACAGTTCATCCCACAATGAGATGTCTCCACCCATCCTGGTCCTCCTCATTCTCTCCCTCCCTCCACAGTTCATCCCACAATGAGATATCTCCACCCATCCTGACCCTCCTCATTCTCTCCCTCCCTCCACAGTTCATCCATCAATGAGATGTCTCCACCCATCCTGGTCCTCCTCATTCTCTCCCTCCCTCCACAGTTCATCCCACAATGAGATGTCTCCACCCATCCTGATCCTCCTCATTCTCTCCCTCCCTCCACAGTTCATCCCACAATGAGATGTCTCCACCCATCCTGGTCCTCCTCATTCTCTCCCTCCCTCCACAGTTCATCCCAAAATGAGTTGTCTCCACCCATCATGATCCTCAAATTTCAAATCTATTGTAACTCATTACAATACAATACAAATCAAATTAAGACAAATCCTATATAATAACATAATGAGCACAACAAGGGAAGAACATTAAATAATGTTATACTCCCTTTGGTATATTTCAATGTAAATATCATTATATTGAAAACAAAAATCCTCCACATTCTCCCTCCCTCCCCTGTTAATCTGTCCCACCCTCCCCAGTTCATCCGTCCCACGCTCCCCAGTTCATCCGTGCCCTTCCAAGAAATCTCTCTAAAAGACCATCTCCATCTAGGTCTCTTGCTGAAAACACTGTCAATCTAGATGTCCTGTTAAAAGGCTATCTCATATTCTCTTTCTAGCGTAACTTATTTCCTCACTCTCTTGGTCAGTTTCCTTACTAATTCCCATCATGTGTCTTGTCCATCTCAGTCTGCTCAATCTTCTCCCCACTACCTTTATTTTCAGTACATCAAGGGACTTATCATTGTAATTTTCACTAGATCGTGTACTTTGATTAGCAGTATGTTTTACTTTAACAATTCTGTTAACTTTCTGGCTGTGTTTGCTGGTCCAGAAATAGGAAACAACCACTTCCAACTGCACTGTTGGTGAGATAGTCATAGGTAGACCCAGCATTACCTACCCCACTTCACAAGTGTAAACTAACAAGCAATGCCTTTAGGAAATGTCCAGCTCTGTGACTGAATAAAGAATAACAAATTATTGTCTGCTTAAAAAAACCTATATTTGATTGCAGAGCTGGCCTTTTTTCTAAAGACATTTCTCATTTCATCCCCTCCAGTGCATCCCTTGGTAGTGTTAGTTGTGCCTCACATCGTTCTGCTGGGAGAATAACAATAATAAAATTATGGCAATGGAGAGATCCGTTATGTGGCTTCAGGCTTGTCTACTTTGCTGTTTCAAACAGTGCCTGGTTCATATGATTCTACAGTGATATTTTCTTTCTTGTTAGTTTCTTTTTCTACAAGAGAGAGAAGTCTTAAGACTGTCATAAATTGATTTATCCCATCACAAGTCTATTTGGATGGTTAGTTTTCTAGTGTGTGACTGGTTTGTATATGAATGTGCAGTCAGTTTAATAAAGGAGTGCAAACTTTTGTTTTAAATTGCCTACACATTTGATGTTCATTATTAGATTAGGAAATGATGAATCGTTAACAATCTCAACACTGAATTGAGGCGGGACATTTGACAGTCTCGACAATGAATTGAGGATGCACCTTTAACAATCTCAACATTGAATTAAGGAGACACCTTTAATAATCTCAACATTGAATTAAGGTGGCTCTGGTGGCAAAGACATGCTTGTTTTGAATTAATCATACCTAATAAAAGTGTTAAAGATAGACTAACAACTTTTTCTCAGACTCTACCTAAGACATCATGCAATAGTCTACTCCAAAAAGTATTAAGTTTCTAGGATGTTTAGTGACATTCCCATGCTTTTAAAGACCATTTTTTTACTATGTCAACCATCACCTCAAAATGGCATTTTATTTCATTTTGAGAAATACCCTGTAAGAAAAATATGCATGTTTGTAAGCACAAATATATTATTGACATTCATACATAATAAGCTACAGCTTAATAAAAATGTGACAACAATGTTGAAAGACACAACTTTTTGGATTACCACATCAAGCATCAAGGCACAACCCCTTCACTAATTGTAAATAAATCCCGTGCAGTTTGGTGCACATGTAAGGCCAGCTTACATGGCAAGTTATAGCTTTGTAACTATTACATTTAAAAAAAATTACATTAAGTAATGCTTCCTGGTTGTCATTGATAACAAACATGTCACCAGATAGGCGGGTTTTGCATAAAATGTGATGTTTTTTTATTGGCAAGCTGTGTATTTTTAATACGAATTGACAGAGACATCTGTTTTTGAGATATCCCCGTGTTTTCCCGCCAACGAAGCCCTGCTATCTGTATTTATAATGACTAAATGTCGAATGACTTCGTGTTTATGACTGGCCCATGGCCCCACGTGCTAGTCTGTGTTTTGCTGGCACCTGATTGGTGAGGGGTTAACCCCGGGTTACTGACAAATGGCGGCGTTGTCGATCGTGGAACGACGTTCAGTCGCAAAACAAGAAGATTACTGTCAGCATTGGTTATTTAACATCGCGATGCAATTATGTAATCTTCGTAAAACAAGATACTGGTATCAAAATAACCAGACTATATGATATGCATTCATGACGGGCGAATTTACACTCGTGGACATCTGGCATGAAACTGACATCATTGTTTCTACGGAAACGTTGTTATAGTTTCCAAGAATTTAAAGGGAAATTCCACTGAGACACACAAAGTAGTAGTTTTTAAAGGACGGACTGATGACATATGGCATTAATGCCATGTTTTCTTTTGTAGTACGTAATGTTCATACCAGTAACTACTAATGTTCTATGAAGAAAAAAGTAAAGAAATCAACTGACACGATAACCACCGCCGCTCAAACCTTAAGGAGAATTCAACTTTGAATTAAGGAGAGACGTTTAACAATCTCAACATTGAATTGAGGATTGTCATTTACGAATATCCACAAATTGGAAGACCTGGATGGATGGTGCAGTTGAATGACAATGTGAACTTGGGCTACTATTAAATGGCATGTATTGCTTATGGCAGTGACGATCCAGCACCTGTGAAACTGGAGACATCACTTATTGCTTTTGACTGTCTCTGCCTTACTGCTTCTGTCAACTGAGCTTCTCAAATCACAATGTCTCCATATTTTTCTATCTTATATTGTGGTTTTGTTTTTTTCCTTTTGCAAGCCTGTGTCGTGTTTCAGGATGTCAGTGTCTGATGTGTTTACGATTCTGGTGTTTTCCCCAATGTATCTCTTTGTAACCCTCCGTCCTTGGATCTTAGCTGGCAGTTTTGGCAACTCTGTACAGTATGTTTAAAGTTCAGTGGAACCGTTATTCAAAAATTAGAAGTAAATGCGACAATGTTTAACAAAATGCTTCACCAATTATATGATAAATAGTTTTTATTCAGAAATAATTGTAAGTGTTCATTTCCATATCCAGACAACTTATTATTCAAGTATGATACATCTCTTTGCAGAGTAAATGGTATTTTTTAGTTCATAAACAAATTTTTTAATAACATGAACTTACAACATTTTAAGAATTGAAGTTATATAATGTTAATATGTCATTTAAAAAAATTGTGGTGACAGCAATGCAATGTATGCCTTTTCCCAGTTTTAGCTGAATCCGAGCAGTATTTTTCAGTACGGATAAAACTATGCCAAGTCAGTGTTAGGTGGAGACCCTGAAAGCATACAATAAGTTGACATATGTGATAGGCAGACACCACAGTTAGGATTCATCCTCCAGTAGCCAAGTACCCATAAGAGTCCATGAAAAAGTGAAGTTTGCATGAGATGTGAACATTTTTCAAGGTCCCAGGAAATGCTGGCTACTAAATCTGAAAATCTTACAATAAAAGTGACTGCTTTCTCCCCTCCTATGGACAGCATTTCATTTCACAATGCTGCAGCAAAATGTGCTGCCATCTGCTGTTCACAACAATAATTGTTTTCAGTGTCGCCATCTAGGGATTACAATGAGCATGAATTCATCCTGCTATTGTCAGGTAATAGTCACTTGAGTCTCCATTATTTTACACGTATGCTATTATATATATAATATCTACTTTATTTTTGTAAATGTATGATAGCATAACCAGTTAACCGATCATGTTTACAGGCCATAAAATAGAATAGAATAAAACATTCTGTAGCCTAAGTGGCTGTTGGTTTTAGGAGATACACATTGCTGGCATGCCAGCGGGTGTGTGGGCCATGCTCTTGTAATTTAGTGCGACATTTTGGTTTTTGCAAATCTGTGATGTCGAGTGTTGCTCCAGACTGCATGCCATATGGCACCTGTGGCTTACCACGGCATTGGCACAACAGTGTATCAAGATAATGACTAATCACTCTCTAGCTACACCAGCACGCAGTCAGTAGCGCAGTTTTTAAAGCCTCTTTGGTTGACCAGACACTGAAATCTTTCATCCTCATGCCTCGCTCTTTTTTATCTCTTAATATAAGGTTAAAAGCATATTATGTTTGATGGTGCTTTTATCATATTATATTTATTTATAGGAATAGGTAATATATTTGTTTATTCATAAATTAAATGAACATTCAAGAAACAATAAAATTAGAATTAGGGTGTTTATGCTGCACGTTGTTGTGTTTCTATAACATTTAGGGTCATTTGCTTAAAAACATTACAAATAGCTATATTGAATCATGATTTTGTCAGCTAATTACTGCAAACATATTATTTTACACACATTGTGTTTTATAGTCAGTGTAATATAACTTAGAATTGTATTTTTGATAAATAACACTAAAATTTGTTTATCATTTTTTCCTTCACTTCCCATTGTAAAAAAGCAGTGATCATGGTTAATTAGATGTAATCACCTGTGATTCTTCAGGCAGTGATTACTTTTGCTGTTTGGGTTAGTCTAAGCTATGGTCTAAAATGGGATGTACAAATTCTGATAAGCGAGTCGCTATGACAAGAGGATATTTGGATTATTTCCAGGTATCATGTTATTGTAATATGTTCAGACATGCATTTCTGGCATGATGACAGATTTGGTGCATTGTATTTGTTTTAGTATTGATGCATTTATTAGGGCTTCTTATGAAATAGTCCATCTTTTCTCAGTTCTAAATAGCTTTATTCAAAGGTTATTGGCTTGTGAAAAGATTACTTCTATAACATTGATATTATTTTCATCCTGTTAATGGTACCGGTAGTTTCGCTAACGTGGATAATAATATGCCTAACTATAAAAACAATAGATTGATGTATATGTGTATTGTAATGTTCATATGCATAATGGTATATTGTCAAACATTGTTATATATTTTTTCTTATAATTGTACAATTCTTAGTGTTTTCATAGGAACTATATATACTATGTTTGTTTATGATAGGATTGATTATCATATTCAAAATGGGTGATAACAACACTTTTCTGTCACACTTTGGAGGCTTACAGAATAATTCTCTACTTAATGTATTACAAATAGATGATGATAGAGAAGATGATGAAATAGAAATTATTAATCAGTCCCCTTATTTTGATGATGAACAATTGACTAATTATTTACAGAAGAATCAGGATACCTTTTTTGTGTTGAGTCTAAACTGCCAGAGTCTAAATGCAAAATTTGATGAAATCAAGATAAAGATAGAAACATTTAGAAACAATGGGTTGGAAATAAGTGCTTTTTGTTTACAAGAAACCTGGCTTGCTGGTGAATCTGATACATAATTATTTCATATAGATGGTTATACGTTGATATGTCAAGGTAAAATATGTAGTTCACATGCTGGTTTAGCAATATATTTAAGTAATAAATATAGACACAAAACAATAAACATATACGATAACTCTAATATTTGGGAAGGACAATTTCTCGAAATAACATGCTATAATATGAAGAAAAACATTATTCTTGGAAATATATATAGACCCCCCAGAGACGTCAATGAAAACTATCGTACATTTATTGATGATTTTGCAAATATATTAGTGAAACTTAACACATTTAAAAGTGAGATTATAATTGCAGGAGATTATAATATAGATTTACTGAAAATAAATGATAAACCCATAATTAGTGAATATTTTGATATAATCACTTCACATGGTTTTTTTCCCAAAATTACTTTACCAACTAGACTTTCAAACTTCCATGGCACACTCATAGACAATTTTCTATGTAACTTGTCGAAAGAGTTTTTTAAATCCTCAGCTGGTATATTAATAAGCAACATATCTGATCACCTTCCTTACTTTATTTCCTTGGACTATGCTCAAACTGTTAACACTACGCCTAAGTTTATACAAATTAAACAAAACAGTCCTGATGCAATTAATAAATTTAAATTAGAACTAATACACTCAAATATTTGCAATAAGCTAAATACTGATGTATATGCAGATCCAGATGATAACTACAATATATTTGAAGACATTGTTACCAATGCAATAAAAAAATTCTTACCCACTAAGATAAGAAAATTTAACAAATATAAGCATAAGAAAACGCCCTGGATTACTCTAGGAATCATAAAGTCAATTAAATTTAGAGATAAATTATATTTTAAACTGAAACAAACACCTGCAAATACAGAACAATATGTTATACACAAAACAAATTTGCATACTTACAATGGAATTCTTAAAAGAAATATTCGAATAGCCAAACAAATCCACTATCAGTACAGTTTTGAAAAGTATAAACATGATATAAAACAAACATGGAGTATAATTAAAGAAATTATTAGAACAAAATCAAATTCAGACCAGTTCCCTGATTCTTTTAAAATTAATGGAGATATTATATATGATAAACAAATCATAGCCAATCAATTTAATTCGTTTTTCACGAATATAGGTCGTACCCTTGCATCTCAAATAAGTAACACTGAAAACAAATCTTACAAAGATTATTTAAACAATCCAAGTACACACGCTTTCAGTTTTAAAATAATAGATGTGGACACTACAAGAACTATAATTGATCGCTTAAATTCAAAGTCCAGTTGTGGGAAAGATAGTGTATCAACAAAATTATTAAAAGCTATAAAGAACGAAATCTGTGAAGCGGTCACTTTAATTATCAATCAATCAATAATGACTGGTATATTTCCAAACAAATTAAAAATAGCCAAAGTTGTTCCCCTTTTTAAAAAAGGTGATAACTCTATATTTGATAATTATCGCCCAATTTCTATTCTGCCAGCTATTTCCAAAATATTTGAAAGAACTATGTTTGATCAAATACACGAATATTTCCAGTCCAAAAAACTATATTACAGTAGCCAATATGGGTTTAGGAAAAAACATTCCACTGAACTGGCAACTCTGGAAATAATAGACCGAATTACACAAGACATTGATAATTTCAAAACACCTATGAATATCTATCTCGACCTATCAAAAGCTTTTGATACTATCGACCACAATATACTGTTACATAAATTAAAATACTATGGACTAAACGGTAAAGCTCTAGATCTCTGCAAAAGCTATTTACTTAATCGTAAACAATATGTTGAATTTGAAAATGTCAAATCTGAAGAACATATTATCACCACCGGTATTCCCCAGGGGTCTATTTTGGGACCCCTCTTATTTATAATTTACATAAATGATATAGCTCTTTCTAGTAACCTATTTAAATTTATATGTTATGCTGATGACACGACCCTTACTAGCACATTAAACAATTTTGATGGTCCAGATATCCAAATCCAAAGTAATAATGTAAACATCGAACTTAATAAGATCAGTAACTGGCTAAAAGCCAACAAACTCTCATTAAATGTCAAGAAAACTAAATTCATGATATTTAATATGCCTCAAAAGAAACTCGATATCCTCTTGTTGAAAATAGATGGGGAAAGCATTGATTGTGTAAGTGATTTTAATTTTTTGGGAATAACATTAAATAATCATCTAAACTTGCAGAGTCATACAAATAAAATAGCTAACAAAATAAATAAAACAAATGGAATTTTGAATAAACTTAAACACGTTTTACCACAAAACATACTATCTACTATGTACACATCTCTCATTCTTCCTCATATTAACTACGGTATTCTGTTATGGGGTTATCAAGCACATCGAGTTTTTAATTTACAAAAAAAAGCAATGAGAATAATTTCTATGAGTAAATATAATGCACATACAGATCCGATTTTTTAAAAACTACAATTTCTAAAACTGGGTGATATTTATAAAATGCAACAACTGAAATTTTACTATAAATTAGTCAATCACGATCTACCTGAATATTTCTGCCACATCCCATATTTACGCAACTTTGAAATCCACCAACACTACACACGAGGAATAAATAACCTTTTTATTCCCAGATTCAATCATGAATATGCCAAAAAACACATACGACACAAAATAAAAGAAACAGTTAACAATACTCCAAGGATTATCATTGATAAAATTTATACACATAGCCTACATGGTTTCACAACTTACATTAAAAACTACTTAATTATGAATTATAAATGTCATTGTGATATCCACAATTGTTATATATGTAATACATAATACTAGTATACAATATGCTATATAATTACATATATGTATTTATTAACATTGAATTGTGACTATTATTTCTATTCACTGTTGCTATTCACTAATTTGATTTGCTATTATTAAAAGGGGGCTCCCATGTTAGCGACATGTTGTCTTAATGGGAGTCTCCTTGACCTTACATTTATGTTTGTACAATTGTATTTATGTACATTTATGGTCAAAACAAATAAATCTGTCTGTCTGTCTGTCTGTCTGTAATATGCCTGGCAGGTAGAGTTCTGCCACTCTACATTATGTATGAGACGGATTATGCCTAATTACTATGTCTTATTTCAACAGATTCTTTGTGTTTCTCAGCAGTTTGCATGTTGACTTTCTCGGAGCATTCTAGCTGAAAGCAGACATTTCTAATTACACGTCTTAGACATTGTTAGCCTCGGCACCCTTTTCATCCCTATTTCCCTTGCTTCATTCATATGTATGAAATAATTAATTGGAATTAGTTGTTGTGTGACTGATACATTACTGGGTACTTAATTGTCGGGTGGTTTCAAGAATACTGTTGAGCAAATCAGTTTGATATTTTCTGGGTAATTGATGTGTTTACTGAACTACATTTAAAACAAATATGCATTATTTGTTTCATGTTTGATCAGAATATCATGTTTGCACTGCATAATGAATGATGTGATCAATATTCCTAAATATATTGCATTCTCTTTCCTTCTTTTCTTCTTCCTCTGTCACATCTTCCTCAGTCCATTCCTTTCCCTCCCATCTAACCTCCTGTCTACCTCTCACCTCTCCCTCCCATCACTCCTCCTGTCTACCTCTCACCTCTCCCCATCCCTCCTCCTGTCTACCTCTCACCTCTCCCTCCCATCCCTCCTCCTGTCTACCTCTCACCTCTCCCTCCCATCCCTCCTCCTGTCTACCTCTCACCTCTCCCTCCCCATCCCTCCTCCAGTCTACCTCTCACCTCTCCCTCCCCATCCCTCCTCCTGTCTACCTCTCCCTTCCCATCCCTCCTCCTGTCTACCTCTCACCCCATCCATCCTCCTGCCTCTCCCCCATCCATCCTCCTGTCATACCTCTCACCTCTCCCTCCCCATCCCTCCTCCTGTCTACATCTCACCTCACCCTCCCCATCCCTCCTCCTGTCTACTCTCACGTCTCCCTCTCCATCCCTCCTCCTGTTTACCTACCTCTCACCTCTCCCTCCCCATCCCTCCTCCTGTCTACCTCTCACCTCTCCCTCCCCATCCCTCTCCTCCTGTCACCTCTCACTCTCCTCCCCATCCCTCCTCCCTCACCTCTCACCTCCCTCCCCCATCTCCTCCTCCTGTCTACCTCTCACCCTCCCTCCCCATCCATCCTCCTGTCACTCTCCTCTCACCTCCCTCCCCAGCCCTACTCCTGTCTACCTCTACCTCTCTCCTCCCTATCCCTCCTCCTGTCTACTCCTCTCACTTCTCCCTCCCCATCCCTCCCTCCTCCTACTCTGCCTCACCTCTCCATCCTCCTCCCTCCTGTCTACCTCTCACATCTCTCTCCCATCCCTCCTCCTGTCTACCTCTCACCTCTCCCTCCCATCCCTCCTCCTGTCTACCTCTCACCTCTCCCTCCCCATCCCTCCTCCTGTCTACCTCTCACCTCTCCCTCCCCATCCCTCCTCCTGTCTACCTTTCACCTCTCCCCCCCATTCTCAGGCTTTTATTGTCTGTCTTAAGTATGTCTGTTGTTCGTCCCTCTACTGCCATGCCAAATCCATTCCAACCTCCGTCTCTTGCTCCCATGCTCCCTACCTCATTCCCTCCCTCCCTCCCTCCCATGCTCCCTTCCTACATCCCTATATCCATCCTTCCCTCCATTCCTCCTCCCAGCCTCCCTCTTTCCCTCCTTCCATTCGTCCTTCCCTTCTTCCATACCACCATTCCCTATATCCCTGTCTCCCTATCCCTCCTTCCCTTCATACTTCCCTATCCCTCCTTCCCTCCCTCCTGTTTCCCTCCAAGCCTCCATCTTTCCCTCCCTCCTTTCTTCCTTCCCTTCCTCCAAACTCTCTCGCTCCACTCATGTCACTCCCGCCCTCCCTCCTTCCTTTCCTCCATTCCACCTTCTTTCCATCCACCCATCTCCATCTCCATTCTTCCAGTTCTCACAGCCTGTACTTCCAAATGCCAGTCTTCCACAGTTAGAGGACGTCACCTTTGGTAATTGCCATGTCTGGTCACTCTGGTGTTGGTAGCAGTCTGCTGCAGATACCTGCAACAGACCTGTGTCACCACATCATGATGGCCTGGTTAATGGGCAATGCTGGCCATAAACAAGTAATAGCAATAAATATTTGGGGACAAGTGCACTTAGACTTTCTCCTCAAGTCAATATTAGTGCTCGTCTCATCTCGGAACCATTCTGCAAAAAGAGCGTAAATTGTAGTATCCACTACTATGTGCTATAATAAACTAATCAGTTATTTTCAACTGGGAGCAATCAACATTCTGAACAAAAATGTTTATATTTTTGTCAGTTACCTCCAACGATCAAATTCAAATCACAAAAGTTGGCATGTCATTGTTAGATATGTTCAATTTTTATTTAATTAACTTAGCCTCAAATTAAATAAATGAATAAATTGAATTGAAAGTGGGTGTTTAATGTGGCCACAGGGAAAAGAAACGTGTTTGTCCATAACTATGGGCTGTGTAAGATCAGATGTGTGTGGCATGAGAATGTTTGTTCATAACTATGGGCTGTGTAAGATCAGATGTCTGTGACATGAGAATGTTTGTCCATAACTATGGGCTGTGTAAGATCAGATGTGTGTGATATGAGAATGTTTGTCCATAACTATGGGCTGTGTAAGATCAGATGTGTGTGACATGAGAATGTTTGTCCATAACTATGGGCTGTGTAAGATCAGATGTGTGTGGCATGAGAATGTTTGTTCATAACTATGGGCTGTGTAAGATCAGATGTGTGTGACATGAGAATGTTTGTCCATAACTATGGGCTGTGTAAGATCAGATGTCTGTGACATGAGAATGTTTGTCCATAACTATGGGCTGTGTAAGATCAGATGTGTGTGGCATGAGAATGTTTGTCCATAACTATGGGCTGTGTAAGATCAGATGTGTGTGGCATGAGAATGTTTGTTCATAACTATGGGCTGTGTAAGATCAGATGTGTGTGGCATGAGAATGTTTGTCCATAACTATGGGCTGTGTAAGATCAGATGTGTGTGGCATGAGAATGTTTGTTCATAACTATGGGCTGTGTAAGATCAGATGTGTGTGGCATGAGAATGTTTGTCCATAACTATGGGCTGTGTAAGATCAGATGTGTGAGATATGAGAATGTTTGTTCATAACTATGGGCTGTGTAAGATCAGATGTCTGTGACATGAGAATGTTTGTTCATAACTATGGGCTGTGTAAGATCAGATGTGTGTGATATGAGAATGTTTGTTCATAACTATGGGTTGTGTAAGATCAGATGTGTGTGACATGAGAATGTTTGTCCATAACTATGGGCTGTGTAAGATCAGATGTCTGTGACATGAGAATGTTTGTCCATAACTATGGGCTGTGTAAGATCAGATGTGTGTGGCATGAGAATGTTTGTCCATAACTATGGGCTGTGTAAGATCAGATGTGTGTGGCATGAGAATGTTTGTTCATAACTATGGGCTGTGTAAGATCAGATGTGTGTGACATGAGAATGTTTGTCCATAAATATGGGCTGTGTAAGATCAGATGTGTGTGATATGAGAATGTTTGTTCATAACTATGGGCTGTGTAAGATCAGATGTCTGTGACATGAGAATGTTTGTTCATAACTATGGGCTGTGTAAGATCAGATGTGTGTGATATGAGAATGTTTGTCCATAACTATGGGCTGTGTAAGATCAGATGTGTGTGACATGAGAATGTTTGTCCATAACTATGGGCTGTGTAAGATCAGATGTGTGTGGCATGAGAATGTTTGTCCATAACTATGGGCTGTGTAAGATCAGATGTGTGTGGCATGAGAAGGTTTGTGTATTCACAAATGGTTCACACGTTCACACAACAAGGAACACGCAGAGAAATGATCCTGGGGAAAGCAGGTGATTCTCAAGTAGTAATTAATAATTTAATATGCAATTCAGTTAGGTCATGGCACTGTTTTGCTACATCTGAAGGTGTTCCGATGACTTCCCGGTCTCAATGTTATTATAGTATGCCCGGCAGGTAGAGTTCTGCTTCCCTACATTATGTATGAGGCAGATTACGCCTAATTACTATGTCAAATTTCAAGAGTTTGTTGGAATTTATGTGCAGTTTGCAGATTGACTTGCTTGATGCCTTTTAGCGAAAGGGCAAGGTTAGCGCTGACTGAATGCTGACACTGCCAGCTCTCAATCATTATTAACATCTCTATCTGTTTTATGGCTCTTCACCTAGTTGTACTTAGGCCATGAGATAATTACTCAGACTGAGTAGTTCACAACTATGCTGCTGTCTAGATTGTAATTACATCTCAGATTACTATTGTTGTATGGTCAAGACATTTGTTGAGGCTGTTGTGCAGCAGTCTGTACAGACTCACAATTTAATTAGCGTTGCAAAACGGTCGGATGGGCATTGTTTAGTAGGAACATTTTCTACTATCTTTTTTGGGTGTGCATAAAAAACTGTCTGCTGTGTTTTGTAAACTTTTTGCATGGAAACATGTCTGCACTGATGATAATAATTTGTAACACATCTAGGTGGTAAATCATGAAAGTGTTAACAAATTGTTGTGCCCACTTCTGTCTGTCTGTCTGTCTGTCTGTCTGTCTGTCTGTCTGTCTGTCTGTGTCTGTCTGTCTGTCTGTCTGTCTGTCTGTCTGTCTGTCTGTCTGTCTGTCTGTCTGTCTGTCTGTCTGTCTGTAGTCATACAAGAATTGAGGAGTCTTTTTTCGCCTTGTTGCTGACTTGTGTCTTGTTACTTGTAGTTACTTGTAGAAACAGAATCGTACTGTATATCTTCATAACTTGCTAAACATTCCATACTCCACACAGAGTTAGTAGAGAAATTATCTACAAAGTTGTAAACAAATTGCCCACTTCTTTGTAGCAACACAAACTTGTGTTGAATCATACTGTGGTATGATACACGTCACACAGTTCTACATGATATTGCAGTCTCCAGTCACTGTCTGGGTGAATGTTGATGAGGATGTGTGTGACAGCCCTCACACTTGCTTCCACTGCCCGCAAGCTTCACCTTTGGTATTTCTCATTTCCTGCCAATGTTCTGTCGAGAACTGCTGCATTCATGGCCAGATGGTCGCATTTTAAATGTTGAATGGTGAAGATAAAAATAATGATAGTTAGTCCAGGCTAGCACAGCAAATATCGACTGGACCGAAAGGTATTTACGGAACTAGGCCTGTAATGGATGGTGATGATTGACTAGGGACTGTGTTTGCACCATATTGCAATATTTTGTGTGTGGGATACAATGAAACACCGAGCTGGGATAGAATGTTTATTATATGAAGGTGGATATTGTGTAATATTGTGGCTCCCATCGATGAACAAAATGCAAATGGCAGAGTTTAAATATTACAATTCCTGAGAGAAAGCATGTGACTTGTATACTAATTCCCGGATGGTCACTGTGTCATGAGATTATATCCCTCACAAAAACCCACCCGCCATTGTATTGTCATAATTGCCAACTGTAATATATTTGATGTTTTTTCCTGTTAAGTAATGGTGGGCTGGTTGACCGGTTCACATGTTGTCTTTGGCACCATTGCTTCATGCTTCCTATAAGTCATCCATGGAGATTTCATCCATGCTGTTATCTTTCCATTTCATTCCACCATCAACCTCACTTAAAATTAATAGATATTCAGTCACTACTGTTTCCGTACTGGAGGTTTTTATGTCTAGTTTCCATCTGTCTTCATAACCTTTCCAATACACAGTAACTAGAGAAATAACCTTGACAAGATTATGGCGTTTCTGTATGTTACTGTTCCAAGTATTGCACCTTCAGGACAACGAGCTTGCATTTAGAGGGAGGTTCTCTGTTCCGTTACCAAGAATCTGCCATGGTTGTCATTATTAACAGGCTGTTGGCTGAATTGGTTGTCTTTAATGTGTGAACATCATTTGATGTTGAACATCAAAGAGCTTTGTGATTAAATAAACCAGTCAGCATCCGTTATATTGCTAACAGTGTCAATTATAATCTCACTGTTTTGTTTACATTTCACACACGAAACATTCAAATAGTGATTACTGATTTATGCTTATAAAGTGCAGTTTGGTAGGGAGTATATCTTCAACATATTTATTGTAGTCTTAAGAACATTATATTAATTAAGAAAGAAAAATGGACAGCCAACCTCCCTTTGTCAGAATCAGCCAACTAAACTTCCCAACACATTTCCAAATGAAATAATTTAACAAGATTTAACAAGATTGCCATCCAGAAAATTACTCTGGATGGCAGGTGGACAAGGAAGCCTTTTGGCTTATCGAGAGTCCAATACTTTTTATCTACATGTATCCCGCCTTTTTAAGGTGTGTGTCGATTTTATTTTTAAACATATTCACGCTACTAGCACCAACACAATCAGGAGATAATCTGTTCCATTCATTTACAGTCCTTTGTGAGAATGAGAACTTTCTTATATCTAATCTACACTGCTCCTTTACTAATGTAGCTTCATGTCCTCTGGTCCTTCTATTTTTCTTAACTGAGAAAAAAATGTTTCTATCAATATTTTCATAACCATTCAATATTTTAAACACTTCTATGTGATCTCCTCTCAATCTCCTGGTCTCTAATGTTGTTAAACCACATTAAATGAAGTGATGCAGGTTTGAGAAACATACTTGGCAGAAATTGACTGATAATGCAGCTCGTTTTGTACTTTTAGTAAGATGTTTGAATAAGAATCGGTGTTATTATTAATGCAGATCTAATGAATACTTAAGCAATGTAAACCATGAAATGAGATTCGTAGGTTGCTTGGGTGTATTTGTTACCAATTGAATGCCTATTTAAAGGTCTAATTACAGCAGTAACTGTGTGTAGGAAATTAACCTAAACAGACTAAATGATGCTAGACAACATTTGAGAAAATGGCAACACATCAATACAAGGTTTGTCAGATGTCAAGGGGTGGGATGGGGTTGGCAATTCTCTCTCTTTTGGCCAGCTGACAAGGGTTGTCACAGTATTAAATTGTTGACCATTGCCAACTTGCCACAAAGGTTTGTTTATACCCTTGACTGTGGTACGTTTACATTGGATAGGTGAAATTAAATAGACAATAATATGTCAGTTGCCACCAATGAACTTAGCATATAATGTTTACATTGAACTGAATAAATTAAATACTTATTATAAACTGTATCTACTTTAAAATGTTGATCACTGAAATGTGTGTATATTCAACCACAATTTGTTTAAGATTGTTTGACTATTATGATTGCTATCTGTTTATAAATATCAATCAACCTTGATCTTCAAGATGCAGTTGATTTGCAAATAAACGTTCAAGTTAAGCGGATAATAGGCAAATTATTGACATCATCATCATCATCATTGTGCAGCCGTAGTGTCCCGTGGTTGAGCAAAGGTCTCAGCGTGTTGTTTCTAGATCTGCCTGTCTTGCGTTGTCCTCTACCAGGTGGTGCCTTTCCATTATTTACGTATTTGTATATTAATTTAGCAATATGAAACTGCCATTCTTTGAAGTTTGTACCTTTTAAATAAAATAATTTAGTGATATTATTATTACTGGTCTTTTCCTCATTAATCAATGCACAGCACTGTTAAGGTACCCCCACGGGTGTGGTAATGAGACTTATGAGAAAGAAAAGAATGGTGCAATAAATAAGTACACATATTGTACATAAGTCCTGCGGCCACCTTTGGTAGAAACAAACTGCGTATGTTGAGTCAGCTCTGACATTTGCACATTCTTAGCATGTGCTAGATTTCCTCATGCTAAAAACTTCCTTAAACAGCTGTCTGTTGAAAATTATGTCATGGGAGAAATATTACAGGAATTAAAGTTGCCCAGAAGGATAACATTTCACTTGACATTTTGTTGACTCATACAGAGCATTTAGATCTGTGTAGAGCTGAAATAATATCCCACAAAACATTGCGAGTTGTTGTTTTTGGAATTTGCGACTTGGTAATCTGTTATATCAAGTTGTCTTCCTACCAATTCTTGTGTTTTATGGCACATGCCTCTTGGCCATATAACCTTTCCATTTCTCCATTGTTGTTTATTGGTAAAGTGTACTTGCCTGCTGGTAATGTTTGCAGGAATTATTGTCGTGATGATATGGATACGAGGTACCTGTAGTGATAGTAAGAAATAGTGGTACAATTAGGTTGTGTCGTGCGGTTGACAAAGAACTGTTTAACTGTGTTTTAGTTGTCCACAATTTTGTATTGTAATTTTTCTCTTATCTGTGTATAATGAAATATGACCTTGCTGTTCAGTGTATTTCCTTACAGCTGTCATCAATTTGCAGTACCAGTACAAAATGTTTATTGGGGTCAGAATAGCCATATTAGTAATACCCATAAAATAAATGTTGTTCTCCTCGTGCAATGATATGCAGCCTAAAACATTAAATTAAATAGATCATGGTCAAATTATAGTTTTTAAATGTGGTTCGACATTCAACAGGTGGTTCAAAAGTGCATAATTAATTACATTATTGAGTTTCTCATTAAAAATTATTTTTTGTAATATCAAATCACTATGACATGTTTGTTTAACTTTTGTATATACCGAGTAGGTCTATGAGAACTCATCATACCCACTGTCAGAAAAGGATAAGTTATGTGATATTGAGCCCAGAATTGAATTGAAGTCATATAAATGGTATCTTTATGTAAGCCACGTAAATGTACATGTATGTTTCAGTATTAATGTGATTCCTAGCTCGGGCAAAAAACTTGACTGATAAGTTGAGTGTGTTTCGGCCAGGCAATTGGCTTTTGCAGGTTACCAGATATTATAACCAAAGTAAAGCATTCCGACTAATTAAAAGAAAGTTGAAACTTTTTATTAAACTGACTACAGTACAGATATTACTTAAATTTCAAAATGTCAGAGACCTAGATTTGCAATGCCAATGGGCTAAACCAGCTGAGTATGAAGCTTTAAAACACATTTAGGCAGTCAAGATATTTTTCTTTAGATATATATGAAAAGTGGAGGCTTGGTGACAATTGTTTAGGTATGGAAAATCACATGATATACTTGGCAATGTGTTTAATCATGAAGGTAATAACATGAGCCATGTCAACAATAGGTTAACAAAATGTAGACAATTGTTTGATGGGCTTGGTAGTGCTGGTATGTTGTACACAGGAGCTACTCCTGATCTTCTTGAAAGCGTATTTTTATAAATGCATATGTCAACCCACATTAACATATGGATTAGAATGTATGAGCAACTCCGCTATCCAAATGCATCGACTTTGTATCTGTACAGGTTAAATTAATTAAACAACGTCTTGGACTAAGTAAACGATCACACAATATGGCTTTGATAAGGTCCAGGATATTGTAAATAGAAATGTGTTATCCTTATATAATCGAATATTTAAAGTGGAAAGTCCTGCACGCCGACTGATACAGCATCCGTTGTCTCGTTTTCTTGTTTATGGCGTAACAGTACATGGGACTCTGCTGGACAGGGTCTTATCCATGGGCGAATCACCCACTAAACGAGCCTGTATTACTCACCCCGGACCTATAACTAGAGTGCCTAACAGTGATGGTCATGTTGACTCAATTAGACACCTTTTATTCACAGATAATTTTACTAAGCCATGAACACCTTTTAGTCCCCCTCTTAACCACTGCAGTCTAATTTATTCTGTCTTTATTTTAACTGATCTACATAAGTTATACTGAGCGTACATATCATATCATGTCCATTGTATGTGTTGTCGCTAGCCACTTTACTAGCCCTCTTACTATTTTATTGTGTGTCTTATACATGTGAATCTACGTAAGTTATACTAAGTTGACATATTACATCGTGTCATTTTATGTATTGCCGCTAGTCATTTACAGGTCATTTACTATTATCATGTGTCTTTCATATGTGAATGTATATATATATATATATATGTGTGTATTTTAATGTTTTTTCTCCGGTAATGGAGGTTGAATAAATTAATAATAATAATATCTAGAGGTTGTTAACTAAATTATACATAACATTGTTTTGCGATAAAAACGACCAAACTTTGTACAGTTAAGTACACTGTTTTCTGTGGCTCAAGTGGGTTGATTACAAAGTGTTTGGGGCGTCATGGTGAGGATTAATCTAGTACAGAATGGCAGGATATCACAGTGTCCATAGCAACATAAATTAACTTCTTTTTGCGTAATAGAAATTTGAGCTAAGCAGTGAACACTAGCCTGATGAGGTGGTTTTTGTTGGATAAGTTGGAGAAAGGCACAAATGTTCTCGTGAAACCATGTGAGATGAGGTGGAAGTTTTGTGTGCAGGCTCTGAGGCATTTCTGCCAATCGATTATTGTACGGTGTACACAGCCCGCCCACCAGACTGGCATGTTTGCTTTTCAGGCATCTACAGATGGTTTGGTTGCATTTTACCTGTGTTACAATTAAATGTAAAGATCTTTGTTAATAAGTAAGGTGACACCAGTGTATGTGCATACGGGCGTAATTGTGTGCATGCGTGTGTGTGCTTGTATGTATGTGTGTCCATGCAATGTATTTGTGTGCATGCATGTCCATGCATCTGTCGATGAGTGTGTGCGTGCGTGTGTGCGTGCATTTGTACTTGCGTGTGTGTGTGCGTGCATGTGTGCTTGCATGTGTGTGTTCATGTATGCCTGTGTGTGTGTGAGTGAGTGTACATATTTACAAATGTGTGTACCTACATGCTTGCATGCGTACGTACGTATGCACATACAAGTAGGAGCTGGCAGCAGTGTGTGTGCGGACACAAGTGCAAGCATGACCTGATAACAGTGTATGTGTGGTATTTGTGCAGACAATCAGAAGTAACTAGTAGCCACATTGTGATCTGCTGAGGTTGATGTAGATTGCACAGACAGTGCTAAGCTCAGTAGGCTATGCTCAATGTGATTATCACCTGTCATTTTAATCGCGCGTCCATTTCTCACCCCGCCACCATTTCATCAAATGTGCTAACGTGCCCAATAATCTGACTTGTGCGTGGGCCTATCACTGCCTGTGTCATTTTAACAAAGCTGACATTTTGTGTCAGGTTGCCGTGCAGAGATAGTCTCATCAACATGTATCGGCCTGTGTTGATTTTCAGCCACTTTATGTGAAACCGACACAAACAATACTGTATGAACATGGTGTCAGGTCGCACATGACCGACTTTACACGTCTCGTACCCATTCGATTGTGTCCACCATACTCCATTGAGCAGAAGGTCTTACTGCTGTTTTATTGATAGCCATGTCAGCTAGACGGTGTTGTGTTTTTGCATGTATAAGACTAAGTGACCGTATACTGATCGGTGAAGGATTCATGAGTGTGCCAATGCATGGGTGACTGTGTGCACAGGCAAGACACGCATCACCGACTTTGCTCACAGATAGCTGGAGTTGGCCTGACACACTGGCACGGAGAGACGGAATAAGGTCAGTGGCAAGCACAGCTACAGTGACGGCTGCGGTGGTGGTGGTGGTGGTGATCCTGCGGCCTGCGGTATACGGTATACTGATGTCATATGTTGTTGCCATGTGCAGCTAGACCACTCACTGCCTGACGCCAGCACACCACTGCAGTTCCTTCCCAGGTCAGCCCTCAAGTCTTCCCATGTCCTGGAGGGTGTAGGACGTGTCCTGGACGGGTAGGACGTGACCTGTCGGATGTACGACATCCTGTTGTCATCCGGAAGGCAGTGGACTACAAACGTAAGGACTTTGACTGCAAGGCCACGCCATGTGCTGGAATACTGATTACTATCATGGCTGGTGACATGCCTGATCATCTCTATTGCTGTCTGTCACTGATTCACACAGTCTTGGTAGCCTGCAACCACACTAGCCGTGTCAACGTCGTGCCTCAGATGTCCTAACGACACCAGTCGTTATGCTGGATATGTGGGTCTAACTGTCCTTGGCAGTGCGATGACTTCAGCGTCCAGCAAGAAGGACACTGACCTCTTGAGTGTCCAGTCAACCATCTATGAGGAAGACAGTCCGGTGATCGTGCGTCGACGTGGCTGTACGTTGCGTGTGCGTCTCGGCTCCATTCCCAATGAACGTCTTGTGTCCTCGCCTATTAAAATACCGGTAGGTCAATCTGTGATAGGTTGCCTGACACCTAAGTAGAATTATCTGAACTGTGGTAGCTGATGACATGGGGTGGCTTAGACCCTGTACATCGCAAAAGCTACCCCAAACAAACGATAAAATCTTCAACAAAATGAAGGTGGTTGTTAGACATAAGAAGATGACTTCCTGTGTAGAGTTTTTACTGTGAAGGATAATTTGATTTCTAGTATCTGATGTGGGGACCTCAGTTACTGAAGTTGTACTCAGATTTGTTAAAAAAAACTACATAGATTTTTGAAGTGTGATTTGAACGGAGATTCTCTTAGCCATGTAGCTTTGAACAAATGCGATGGCCTCGGTATTCTGAGTATTCATCAGTTGTTTGTCTTCCTAACTGTCCTTTGAAGATAAACTTCCTTGTTTAATCACTACATTGGATTTCTACCTGTATATATGTTTACATGGCTGACAATGTGAACACTGGGAAGTTGTCTGTCGTCATCACTATGGCCAAGTAGTCGCAGATCCTTCTATAAATTTAGGAAAAACCACAAATCAGTATGTACAGTTAACCCTACAGATATTTACACCATGTGTACAATTAACTCTGGTGGGAAGCCAGTCAGTTTGCAGTGTGGCAACCACGAGAGAAGTTACAGGTTTACCCAGGCAGGTGGAAATGCCCAAGATGGTAGCTTAGACTGGTCTCGCTCTGTTTGATTGGAGAATATCCTGCCCTACCACAAGCTACACTGCTGACTTCCTGAGTGTTGACAGCAAGATTTACAAGTGTATGGATGTCAATGTCACTCAGGAGTCACGGCAGGTCAAGCCTTGTTGCTTCCTTCACCCAGCTCAGTGAAGGTTGTTTATATAATACAAAGTTTTACTGCAGCCTCCTTCCACTTGATAACAACAGCCCTATCTATCAGTGATAACACCCTATCTACCAGTGATAACACACTGTCTACCAGTAATAACACAGCCAAGGCTGACATTAATTCAAACAGGCCTGCTATTGATGTGGTTAGTGATTCTCAGAGTAGTTGATGGTGTTGATTAGATTCAGTGTGACAGTAACTCTCTCTGGTGACAGGTGAACACTGAGATTGCAGGACATCTGTGTGCATACGTTGAGATAACATCCACCAGTTGACTGTGTCAATATGTGGGTGGGGACGGATTGCTGTAAGGTGCCACTGCACCCCAAATATATTATGACAATAATGAATGTTACATTTTTAAACTCATTTACAACTGTCTGAGTACTGCTGTTTTGCAGGATTGTGCTGTGTACGGGACCTGGTACACAGGCTGCCGGTAATGGTAAACCTCGATGGAAAGCAGTATGCTCAGTATTTTGCTAGTACACCTTAGGCTGTAATCCTCAACGGTATTTGCAAAATGAGACAGATTCCTAGTCACATGAACAGTTAGTGCTTCCACATAGCTGTATATATTAGAATTAATTACATAGAAAGCTGGCTGTTGAAATAAACATTACAATTGCTCCAACAAGTTTGAAATACACTTGTACCATTATTGCATATTGCAGAACTTATCCTAGGTAGCATGTTCTGTGGGTACAAAAATGGAAATGAATTGAGGAAATAAACCATTTTTGTTTGCAAATTGATCAGCTAATGATACTGACAGTGAGTGGCGTATCCAATGGCAACGGCTGTGTTTTGTGTAATTCGTAGTGGCGTAGAGACCCCAAAGTTGTTAGTGGGGCATCTGTCTTTCATGCACAGTAGTAATTGTGTCTGTATAATTTACCACATTCTTCTTCATCCATTACGCCTCATATATGTACATTCGGTAATGTGACTGGACCATTCTGGGTGGAATCACACTCTTGGTCAGTTAAATGTAGACCACGCTGTGAGTACAGGACAGGTCACACACACATGTACCCCCTCCCCCATAGGCACCTCATCCATAGGGTGTTTTACATCCCCTTGCATTGACACCAGGTACATGGACCAGCTGATAGTAATCTCTCAACTGAAAAACATACAGTGTTGATCCGCGCACCATAAGGACACCTACAGCCCATTTAACTAAGACATAAGGAAAATCTATCATTAAACAGAATCTATTATTAAATTTTAGGAGGTATTTTGAAATGCAATAGTCGTCACCATATCACAGAGGACACTATTTCTGAGATACACCGGCAAATGTGTCTCGATGGTGCACCCTGGTGGTGACAGTTTTCAGTATACAAGATCACTGGTAAGGAATTAAATCTATTTTAAAGAACAAAATCAGGCTTAAGAACGCATAAGAATGTTAGTAAAATTGCCCCGATGTATAAGGAACGTCCGCTTAAGAGGAATAACTTTGAAATCTTCTGGCCAGCACTGTGTTATTAACCAATAGTTATGAGGAACATTGAATATAAGGACCACTATGATAAGGACATAGTTTGTCCAAGTCCTAACATGTGCGACTCAGCACGGTGTCCCCATTGTTTATGAAATGATTCGATTGATCATGAGCCTAGGTTCAAAGGCAGAATATCAGAGTCATGAGTGGAGTATCAAGTCATTGATCACACTAGCCAGCGTGTTTCAGATGAGCTAGCCTTGACATGTGTCATAACAGAGTCATTCATTGTTACCGGAGCAAGTAGAGTCATATAGATCACTTTAATAGGCCAGTGAGTTATGTGATAATGGTGTCTTCACTGCAGTGTTTAGTATCTTGCTAGTGGTGGTAAATTGTACGCTTCTTTTTGGAGGTGAATTTGGCTATACTGGTGAAGATGTTTACAAAACATTGCTGAATTTTAAAGTTTTTTATGTCTAGAAAAGTTGCATTTCCATTAACTTTCAGTTAATTATACTAGAGAATCACGATGTTAGAATTTACTTAGCATTTGAATATGTATATATACAAAGTTTGATGATTTTTATCGCAAAGTCATGTTATATATATATATATACATATAACATGACTTTGCGATAAAAATCATCAAACTTTGAAGTTGTCTATGGAAGATATTGTAGTTGTCAACTAAAAAAGAGCAAATTGTGGCTTTAAGCAATACAAATTGTACAGCCAAATACCAGGAGAGTAGACTGATAAAATTACATTTCTGTAAAAAATAACATTAGTTACTAATACGTATTACCATAGTTTCATTTACAAACACCTGATTTATAACAAGGAGGATAATATAAAGGAGTGGTCAGAATATGCGGAGATGGGCTGGATCAGGTTAACAAGATATTTCTTTTTGTAATTGTTACTAGTCCTGACATACATTCTTGTTTCTCAACACATGCCTGACTTTACTTATGTGTTAGTCCAAGTAAAAAAGAAACGTTTCTTGTCCACACCTGCCTCCCTGATGGCAGCCTTCTTTTTATTCTTTGCAATCCGTTGTGTTCAGTGCAATTAATGCCTTTTTTGTATTTTTACTGAAACAAATTATTTAAAGATGTTTATGGTTGTCAGTGATGAAGTGTTGGTATAAAACTTCTTGTGAAAATTACTGTAAGACTCTTTCAGTTGTTATGAATGACATACTTGTGAAACAGGATCAAGCACTATGGTGCTTCTGATCTAGTGTGCTTTCTGCAGTCTTTTAAAAACAAGGGGAGTGATCAACTGCTTAGTTATTGTGCATTTGTACAATCTAAGACATGGTGGCCATTAAAAAAAATGGAAAAATAGGATTTCAAATAGGTAATAAGACCCTATCTCTATATTTTTTTTTTCTTAAAAATCTGGATGAGAACCATGTTTCAATTCCACTTGGCCTAACTAGGAGTAGATTGTAAAGTAGATTTTCTAACACATAAGTTTTTTAGTGGCTGATGCCTGCAGGAATGGAGCTGATTTATGTCTCACGTGAAGCTGCTGTTTCCTTCTAGTCCACACATAATTCATTCATCTGGTTTTACTTCTATTGATTCGTTTACTGTGATGATATGGCGAGATGCACGAATTCCTAGAACTCCTCTCATATGTTCATTTTCTCTGCATCTCAAGGGCATGATTTTATACATGAGCAGATTCTTAAGAGGAGATTTACATGTCATAGCCAAATAGTGTCATAGAAAAACCATACACTTGTAGAGGAAGCAGTGTGTGATTACTTGTGGCATATTCACACACTGAAAAGAGTTTCATGTAAATAAAATAGGCATCATTTTGATGACCTTTTTATTAAATGTCTAGATATATAATAATAACAACAAAATAGGCATCAATGTTAATGTTTATTAAATTGTGTGTGTGCGTGCGTGCTCGTGTATGTGCATGCATGCATGCGGGCGGGCGGGTGGTGTGTGTGTGATTTTAAAGACAACCTTTCACTAAAAAAATTAGAAAATGAAGCTGCAAAAATGGCTTCATCTCCAGTAAATGATGGTGTACATTATGTAACATCATTCGATCTGACAACACTGCAGTCTGGTGGAAGGTTTGTCCTAAAAACAAGAAGTCTGCCTGAAGGAATGCAACTGCTGGCAACATCCCACATCATTAGAGACGGAAAGATTGATCACCCAATACATCTCGCTAGGTGGCGCTACTCAGTTGCGACACACATCTCACTGATCTCTGGCAATTTTCTTACATTTGTGACATTTTCACTAACCTTTTTACACATCTTCATGTAACAGTGACTTCCTAAGTGTAATGTGACTTCAGTGGTGACAGTTTTGTGCACCTGCTTCTTTGTGGCGGTCCTTGTAAGTGATTTGTGTTTTGGAGAATGAACTGGGGACAACATCCAACATGGCGGATTCATGTACACACATGAGGAATTGCTTCGGTTATGTCCGCTTCCGTCTTCTTCACGGCCCCTGGTGCTTACTCTCGGCATCACACAGGACACTCCCAAGCACCGTAAACGAGGCAGACATTGTGGTGTGAAAAACAGACTGCATAGACGGCCAACAAGACCCCCCCTCCCATCTTTAGTGTTTCCAAATGTGCAGTCTCTGAGCAATAAAATGGACAAACTTCATGTAAACTGCAGGTATGACAATGTGTTTAGAGAGGCCTGTGTGATGGCCTTCTGCGAGACTTGGCTAGATTCTATCCTGCCAGATGATGATATCAGACTTGATGGCTTTATTGAGTATCGTTCTGACATGACCAAGGAGTCGGGCAAGATGAGGGAAGAGGGTTTGTGCTTCTACATAAACTCTTGGTGGTGTACTAATGTAAAGGTACACACCTCACTGTGCACACCCAACTTGGAGCTTTTGACACTGTCAGTCCGCCTGATTTACTTACTACGTGACTTCTCCAACATCGTCCTCTGTTGTGTTTACATTCCACCCAGTGCGGACGCACACGCCCCAGCTGACACAATAGCCAGCAAGATGCAGAGAATGCAGTCACGCTACCCTGACGTCCCTCTCTTTATCATGGGTGACTTTAACAGTTGTACTTTGGATACTGTTTTGCTGTCATTTCATCAATATGTTCATGTGGCAACTAGAACAAACAAGACTATCGACCTTTGCTACGGGAATATCCTAACGCCTACTGCGCTCATGCCCGCCCTCCTCTGGGTCATGCCCGCCCTCCTCTGGGTCGTGCCCGCCCTGCTCTGGGTCATGCCCGCCCTCCTCTGGGCCATGCCCGCCCTGCTCTGGGTCGTGTCCGCCCTCCTCTGGGTCGTGCTGATCACAATGTGATCCACCTTATCCTAGCGTATCGTCAGGTGGTGAAGATAGTGAAGCCGGCCAACATCCAGGTTCGACAGTGGACTCAGGATGCCACCACGCAGCTCCACTCCAGGGATGTCTGGCTTGCACAGACTGGGATGTGTTCGCACCCGATTCCGCGGACTTAAATGATCATGCTTCTGTCATTACTGACTACATTACCATTTGCATGGACTCTGCTATTCCGAAAAAAAGCGTGACTGTTTATCCCAACTCAAAGCCTTGGATCACGTCTTACATAAAAAACACCCTTAAGCAAAAACAACTAGCATACCGCACGAGGAACAAGCAAACAATGAAAAACGCACACAGACAGCTACAGACAGAAATCTCACAGGCAAAACAAAGGCATCTTGAAAAGTTCAGCTGTATGAACACCAAACAGGCTTTTGAACACTTGAAAAAAATGACAGGTCGTTCGGACATATTGTCTGATCCGTTGAAATTTGCCTCAGACTTGAACTTGTTTTATAACAGATTTGACAGCCAAGATTTTTTTACTGAGTGAGTTGCTTCTAGCTTCTGGCCCTTTGTCACACCCCGATGATATTGAAATTTCTGCAGTTGATGTCACAAATCTACTTAAAAAATCAAAGTCCAATAAATCCTCTGGCCCAGACGGTATTCCTGGCTGGCCGCTTACTTAAAGAATGTGCAGTTGAGTTAGGTCCCACACTGCAGCCCCTGTTTCAACAGTCTGTGGACACGGGTGTCATTCCTACCATCTGGAACACGTCTACACTGGTACCTGTCCCCAAAACAGCCACACCATTTTAGACCTGCATGTGGCCCTTACATCCCTCATCATGAAATGTTTTAAAAGATTGATTCTGTCCCATCTTCTTCTTCATGTTCAATCTCAACTTGACCCATACCAGTTCGCTTACCGTTTCAGAAGAGGCACTGACGGTGCAGTAGCCTGCCTTCTTAAAAAAACTGTTAAAGCACTTGGAGACAGCTGATAACTATGCTAGAATCTTATTCATTCAGCATTTAATACAATACAGAGACATGTCATGCTTGATAAATTACAGAAACTGGAAGTTCCTGCTGCGCTTGTCCACTGGGTTTTCAACTTCCTGAGCAATCGTCCACAGTATGTTCGAGTGGGTCAAATAAAGTGCTGGTTAGCAACTCTGGTGGGCCTCAGGGCTGTGTTAGTCCTTTGGGCCGTAGGTCCAACGGATTTATGCCATCACTTTGCATCCGCTGTACGCTGTTAGCTGCCATATCTCAGAAACCGTTCAGCAACTTTTTCTCTAATTTTGCATGGATGCATCTTAGGGTACTGTCACTATGCACAAGAAATCTGTATTTGATTGAATCATTCTAAAGGCCCCCGAAACTGGTACATTTTGCCTATTTTTTCAAACATTCTTCAATAACTTTTTCTTTGATTTTGCAGACATTTCATGTGGTAGTGCCACTATACACAAGAAATCTGTATTTGACTGAATCATTCTAAGGGCACTTCAAGGCCCCCCAAATGAAAAATGTTCCTAATATTTCCCCAATGCTGTAAGCCACCTGCAGCCACTGAACTCTATTTATAACTGGATAGTGCACTTTGCCCTATCTCTGATCACTGGGGTGGCTGAGTGGAACGGCCAGCTGTGAACCCGTGTATTGGACTAGCCTCAGCTCACTGCCTGCCATTGTCCCAGTGTCAAACAGAATGCCTCCATGTGGGCTGTAACTATAATGTGTAATGGGAATCCCTTCTGCACTGGCAGAACCTGAGAAACTTTAAAACAGCAATATACATAATTATCAATGCAATATAAATATATGATCTAGGATTAAAATAAAGTAACTTAGGTATAAAATAACTTAGTTATACTCGAAAAGGTTAACAGTGACAACTTAACTTAACATTTTAACGTCTCCAAAATGAAAGAAATGTGCATTGACTTCCGTTGTAACGCTACTGCCGTTAGTCCCATTGTCATTAATGGTGAGTCTGTGGAACAGGTCGATTCATTCAGGTACCTTGGTGTTGTGTTAGATAATAAGTTTTCTTTCATAGAGCATGTTACAGCCGAGCAAAAGAAGTCTCACGTTCTTTGCAGGTTGCACGCTTTCAACGTTGACCCAAAACTTCTTCTCCTTCTCTACCGCAGTATAATTGAGTCTCTCTTAACTTATTGCAGTATTTGTTATTACCTGCTCTTTGGTGAGCAACCGAAACAGGTTCTAAAAATCTCACACTGCCACCAAGATCATTGGTTTACCTACTCCACTGCTGTCTGAAACGATTGACCTTGCAATTTTGCAAAAAGGTCGTGTTGTCGCTGGTGACTCGGACCACCCGCTCCACTCTTACTTTGATATTCTCCCATCTGTAGGAGGTATCGGTGCTTGAAATGCAAGAAAGTTCGGTACAACAAGAACTTTGTGCCTTCAGCAATCAGAATGTTGAACCAGTGATATTTATAAATGTGCTCTGCTTTGATTATATTTACACTTTACATACGTGTATATACACATCTAACACGTAAGTCTTTCACATTATATTTTATGAGATTAATGAGATCATGAGCTGTCAGACAAATATCCTTCCTAGGACAATAAAATGAATTGATTGATTGATTGATTTATTGATTTATTTATTTATTTATTGACTGACTGATTGATTGATTGATTGATTTATTGATCAAACATGATTGACCATGCCTTGATTCATCAGATCTTTTGTGCAAAGAGTGAAACATTGACCTTTTTTTCAAATTGAACGAAGTGTAAAAGGTCACTTCTATCAGTGCTGTAGCAATATCAAAATTATTACAAATAAAACTGAATGTTGTGTTGCAGCAGCCAGATATCAAAGGTTTCTTTCCATTTCTTCTTATTGCAAATAAAGAATTTATTGCACTATTTACGATATATCACAATAAGATACATTCCAAAATATCATGGAATAATACATGCAAAAGAATCATACTTTTAAGGTTTATACAGCACAAATATCCTGGTGGCAACTACAATACATGTACTACAAAAATATGTTACAAAATGTTAAAATATTAAATTAATCCATTTATTTCCCAAAAGTTTACATGCTACTAATTTTTTTTAAATTGAGTCACATGGAAGAAGCTTAAGCTAAAACATTACAAGTATGTTAGTGCAAGTATTATGATTGACTGTTTACATTCTCTGACATATCGGGTGTGATAGAGAGTTAGGTAAACTGGTGCTGTTGTTTCGTTGAACATTCGGATCATGTGCATTACACATGGTCTCATTATGGGTATCTTGTATCAGTGGTTTGTTGATATCTGTGGCAGCACGCCGTCTCTCCAAGTCAGTGTCTCAATACTAATGCAACATCTTGATGTAGTGTGTGGAAATATGCTGTTGTTCTCATGAGAGCTCGGGCCTAAATGTGTATTTAAATACATTGATTTTGCATATTTATAGCGTTTGTGTTTGTGTATTTACCAAAACCTCGTATTTTGCAGTTCCAATGAACTACCAGCCAAATACAGCAATTTCAATATAAATTTGTGTATTTAAAATTATAATGTATTTGTATTTATTTTTATAATACATGACCCAGTATCAGGACTTCAGCAGTTTGTATAATTGCAGAATTCTTCTGTTCCTGGCACATACTGACATGAGTTGGCCAGCATGGCTTTAGATAAAATAAAATATACAGCAACAAAAAAATCAATTGTTGAATCGTCTTGTGTGGTCGTATAAGTTTGGTAACACGTTTTATTTTTATTTCTGTATACCATGTCAGAGGATAGACAGATATACATGCCAAGATTTGCTTAGATAACCCAGATGAATCTTTCCAAGAAAACAACAGATCTAGGCATGCAGTGAGAGGTGTGATATTAATCATGCGATTGTGAGCCAGTCAAGGCATATAGACTACATGTTTCATTCCTGTGGCGAGTTAGGCATGTGCTAGATGTGATCTGCGGATACTAATTATCCATTAGTTGACACTATAGTGACATCAACCCATCACCTCGAATGTTGCATTTAGGAATGGTGCATTTAGCTCATGCAACATTCCCAACTGATGAGGCAAATGAGGATTATGTTGAAATCTTAACATAAACTAGACCTTTGTTCATGCACATATCTTCTAGGAAAACATCCTGCAATGTCTGAGGTGTTTCTGTTGCAACAACGTCTGCTGAGGACATTGAACTGTTGTTGTTGTTCTGCCTGTGTTCTCAGATAGGACATACTTCGCCCCTATGACTGCCTGTGTTCTCAGATAGGACATACTTCGCCCCTATGACTGCCTGTGTTCTCAAATAGGACATACTTCGCCCCTATGACTGCCTGTGTTCTCAGATAGGACATACTTTGCCCCTATGACTGCCTGTGTTCTCAGATAGGACATACTTCGCCCCTATGACTGCCTGTGTTCTCAGATAGGACATACTTCGCCCCTATGACTGCCTGTGTTCTCAGATAGGACATACTTCGCCCCTATGACTGCCTGTGTTCTCAAATAGGACATACTTCGCCCCTATGACTGCCTGTGTTCTCAAATAGGACATACTTCGCCCCTATGACTGCCTGTGTTCTCAGATAGGACATACTTCGCCCCTATGACTGCCTGTGTTCTCAGATAGGACATACTTCGCCCCTATGACTGCCTGTGTTCTCAGATAGGACATACTTCGCCCTATGACTGCCTGTGTTCTCAAATAGGACATACTTTGCCCCTATGACTGCCTGTGTTCTCAGATAGGACATACTTCGCCCCTATGACTGCCTGTGTTCTCAAATAGGACATACTTCGCCCCTATGACTGCCTGTGTTCTCAAATAGGACATACTTCGCCCCTATGACTGCCTGTGTTCTCAAATAGGACATACTTCGCCCCTATGACTGCCTGTGTTCTCAAATAGGACATACTTTGCCCCTATGACTGCCTGTGTTCTCAAATAGGACATACTTTGCCTCTATGATTGCCTGTGTTCTCAAATAGGACATACTTCGCCCCTATGACTGCCTGTGTTCTCAAATAGGACATACTTCGCCCCTATGACTGCCTGTGTTCTCAAATAGGACATACTTCGCCCCTATGACTGCCTGTGTTCTCAAATAGGACATACTTCGCCCCTATGACTGCCTGTGTTCTCAAATAGGACATACTTCGCCCCTATGACTGCCTGTGTTCTCAAATAGGACATACTTCGCCCCTATGACTGCCTGTGTTCTCAAATAGGACATACTTCGCCCCTATGACTGCCTGTGTTCTCAGATAGGACATACTTCGCCCCTATGACTGCCTGTGTTCTCAAATAGGACATACTTCGCCCCTATGACTGCCTGTGTTCTCAAATAGGACATACTTCGCCCCTATGACTGCCTGTGTTCTCAAATAGGACATACTTTGCCCCTATGACTGCCTGTGTTCTCAAATAGGACATACTTCGCCCCTATGACTGCCTGTGTTCTCAAATAGGACATACTTCGCCCCTATGACTGCCTGTGTTCTCAAATAGGACATACTTCGCCCCTATGACTGCCTGTGTTCTCAAATAGGACATACGTTGCCCCTATGACTGCCTGTGTTCTCAAATAGGACATACTTCGCCCCTATGACTGCCTGTGTTCTCAAATAGGACATACTTCGCCCCTATGACTGCCTGTGTTCTCAAATAGGACATACTTCGCCCCTATGACTGCCTGTGTTCTCAAATAGGACTACTTCGCCCCTATGACTGCCTGTGTTCTCAAATAGGACATACGTTGCCCCTATGACTGCCTGTGTTCTCAAATAGGACTTACTTCGCCCCTACGACTGCCTGTGTTCTCAAATAGGACATACTTCTTTGCTGCTATGACGTTTGCTGTCATCCTGGTATGTGCCATGATGATTCATTAATAAGCCACAGAAACAAGGAGTCATCTTTCTGCATAAATTCTATCAGGTATTTTAAGTGCAGTACTAAAGTTGATCCCAACCATAGTTTCATGTTTCTGTATCTATGTTAAAAATGTCTTTTCTGCCTAAACCCTTGGACACCAAACTCAAAGGTGCATCAAAACTTTAAACAGTAGCATACACATGTCAATCACAGAATTGGTAAACAATATTAAAGTTGTCAACAGATGGTTGCTTACAGTTGATAATTGTATCATACTTGCTTTCCATAAAGATCCTGGCCTCTACTGAGATGGACTTGGTCTCCTGAGTCTGCACCAGGGTATTTATTGTTTGACCTCAGCAGAAACATTTGTGATGCCGCAGTTAAACTATCAGCATACCACAAGTGGTCTATTTACTGCTGGTGACTCATTGATTTAGGGCGGAGTTGTCACATACTCCAGGTACCTGATGGGGTGGGGGTGGGCTGTCAATATACCCTGCTGGGGGGAAATCTAGGAACAGGGATAAATATCCTGAATATATACATGCAAAAATAGGTTAAGTACCAAAATAGGGGTTAGTGTCTGAGGCTTGAGTTGCAGAGGTTTTCGCGCAATGATATTGTCTTATCAGGAATTCTTCCATTGTTTTTTGCTTCTCTTCTTTTTCGCTGCTCCGTTTACACGGTAGTGCAGTCGGAAAATTGACATGAAATAGAGTAGTTTCAATTTCACATTGTTGTCATCTTCCGTTATATACAATCACATACCTCTGTATTAGTTGCTTAACTAATGTCACTAGACCATTGTTGAGCTGTGCACACTCGTGCATTTGCACCAGTACTGTTGCTAACACAAAGTCCATCCTCTGAATGGCACTACATACAGACAGATGCAGAAGGCAGTTTCCCTAAGTAGCTATCCCTGACGTTTTATGTGACATAAATTTTGGGAGTTTTTTTCACAGTATGGTCTGTGGACCGTTCATATAGCTCAGAATAATTGCAAACAACTTCTGATGTCTGATAACTTCTAATTCTGGTAAGAACCCATAACCAACCGGGTAAACAATTAATGCTGTATCAGTCTGATATCAACACCTCAAAGAGCCAACATTTTAGAAATGGTGATGTAACGTTTACCCAGAGACCCTCCAATCCCATGTAGTGCTTTATTACCCTTGCCCATGGGCCCACCAACCACTCCCGAAGTGGGGGATACTTTATAGATGATCCCTATGACAAGTACATACACATCATGTACTACTTTACATAGAAACTGATGGCTACCAAACAAACACTATTGTTTGGATTGTGATCAAGTGAACAGAACATGGTCAATTTAAATTGTCTTATGTCAATGCTCAGTTAACAAAAATATACCACAATACTATACAAATATTGTCCTGAAAGTGGATATTGGTGTCTGCTTACATATTAGTCATATTCAACATACAAGATGTGGGTTAGTAACTGGAACTAAGGACGTTAATGGCACTGCTATATAGCAATAAATATTGCAGTGAGGCCTGTTATATCACTGTCTATTTTCTGCAAGAATGCCCAGTTGCAATATTGGGCTGGCATGCTAGGGTTGGTCTACGTGGGTGCGCGTGGCAGGCAAACAAATGTGGACTGGTTTATGAGAATTGCTAGGCATTTCTAGCAAACTGTAGACATGTGTGTGTGTGTCGGGAGTGCAGAGTGCTAACACACTGGTCGATCATGGACCTGTTCTAATATACTGAGCAGGGTCAAGTGGAGTAGCAATGGAGACCACCTTATTCTAAAGGGACCATATCGTGTCTTAATGGCATGTCCTCTCTGTGGTAATGAAATCCTTGATTAAATAGTGTGTGTGCGTGATGTTAGGCCATAGCACCCTGGTTAACAGGGTTAATCATAAATAATACCCAGTAATCTACAGCTTAACATATAGATAATAAAGACGTTCATATCTCTTATGTTTTAATCAAATTAAACATGTCTTGGATTATCACATGCATTTTCATAGTTTATTAGATCAAGCCAGATTCAAAGAATTATGTAGAGGTGTGTGAAATTGGTTTAGATCGATAAAATAGTTATAGTAATTTACTGTGTCAGTTCTACAATAATAGAGGACAACTTTGTGTCCAGTCATCATCCGACATCAACATTAATACTACATCTCTACGATGACATCGCAATAAAACATGCTCCATTATTGCATGTTTCCTTGTCAAATTTGTGCATTTTGTCCAGCATCAAAGAACCAACCACTAAAATTAGTGATTTTTTATGAGAGTTGGTATGATTCTACGAATGTGCCGTCCTGTGTAAAGAGATTTGTAGGGAGCAAGCACCCAATGTCTTGGGGATGTCACGCTTGTTGAGGCGATAGATTTGATCGGCTTCTCATTGCATGATCAATTTCTTCATTAAATGTCCGAATTGGATGCATTGAAGAATAGCTCTGCTGTGCAGTGTGCATTGGAGGAAGAATAGAAAGTACTTCCTGCTTGTTTATGTTCATGCCTGAGTGTTCAGTGGCAGCTGCAGCTCAAGCGATCACTTGTAGCTTGCATAATACACTGGTGGTGGTGATGATGATGATGACAATGTCGATAATGATGATGACTTTGTAAGAAAACACCTGCTGTATGCTACTGGAATCCCTGGAGCAGTGATACTCCACTGATGCTAATGGTTGGACAACAGCTATTGTTATCAGTTCCATGGCTCAGGTTATTTGCTCTGACCCTGGATGTCAAGAACAATTCACATCCATAATACCCAGCGTTCATTGTAAATCACCTCACAATGTTACGAGGCCGCCATTAATTCTGGGAGTGGCAACATTCAACTTTACGACCGTTCATGCTCTGCTAAAACCGGCTTTTAATTTGTGGGTGTTTCTTGTGATTGCCCTGGTTTCTTTTCAGCCCAGATGATGCAGCAATCATGGCACTGTTAAACGTTTACGATGCTGTAATTTCTAAGGTCGCAGTGCAGTTTTCATGTTGTTTTATGTGTTTTCAGTCAGACTATGGCGCAACGGCTTCGACCCCCGTCAGCTCGGCCCCACCGTTCATGCGCCACAAGGCTAAGGACGACATGTCAATGGGACTGTGCAAGAGTCTGCGATTGCTTCACCGCACATTCTCCGATGAAGTGAAACATCGCCGCCGAGACAGCATGCCGGCATCACTGCTCAGCTGCTCGCAACTCGGTGAGTATAACTGACGTGATTTTGCTGTGGATTTGAACTGATATGTATTGTTACATAACAATGACTTAGCTTGTCCATGTCCATAAATGGGTTATGTGTGCGCATAATTCGAGACGTCTGCAATATAGTTATTTATTATCCTAAATAATTCCTCCAAGATTGTGAGATGACCCTCCACTGCCACTACAGACACCAGTACACAATGCACCGCTACGTGACATGTGCAGTGCTTTCAATTGTTGCGCCACTAAGAGAGACATGAAAACAGTCTGCTTCAGCGAAGTATTTCACCAACAATACTTCAAGTATCGTTTTATTGTGTTGTTAAATATTAAATGTGTAACTTTTACTGGTTATATTATAATGTAACTGATAGTTCCTTCACATTGTCAGTATGGAATTACTTCGGTATTCCTAGGTAATGCACAGGTGCATTCGTTCCTAGCAATGCATTATATAGTGTATGCTGTCGATGTTTGTTAAGTTCCTAATTATATACTATGTTAATCTTATAGATGGAACTTTGTTAAATCTTTGAGATACCTCGGGTAATCGTAAAAATTCGATGAAGGTGAAAATTCCGTTGATGACGACAAATGCTATCGATGATTACAAGTTATGTCGATTATGACAAATTATGTCGATAATGACAAATAATGTCGATTGTGTCAAAATACAACTTTGATAATGACTACTTGAGACATGAATGACAAACGACAATGACAATTACAAGCCATAGTTCTAACATGCAAACACATGGTTATTGACAGTGGTCAAGAAGCGCCAAACTCCACGCGCGTTCCACTGAGTTTCCAGCCATTGCCCAGAGTTTTTTTCATGTAGGCCCTACAACTATTCACTGAGTGGCGCAACCGGAACTTTACATCTGGGCGATTTATCTGCCTCCCATTAAATAAAATTTTGTAAAGAGACAGTACGGACATCAGGAGAGAGAACTGCGTGGTATTCCCGGTAGTTTTGGTAAATCATGTGTTTGTGTCATACTGATTGCGTTGTGTGTGATTAGTGCCATTGCTACTGCGGCGTTGCTGCCTAGTTTCTGGGCAGTATGGATGCATACCGGAGTAGTAGGTCTGACGACCGAACCGTGGCGTGTCTGCACTGGCCCGACTACTGCTACGCGCCTGACCTATGCTCCCAATGACTGACCACTGGTTTGAAATGTACTCAAACGTTGGACTTGGTTACACTGTGTGTATGCTTTACACACACACACGTGGTGACTTGCCAGTGTTTTGGGGCAACTGACCTAGTGTCTGGAACAATGTCAGCTGCCGGTTTCCTATGAATCAGCATCGCCGTCAGCAACGACAACGTGCTTGAACTGAAGTTGTGATATCTGTTGATAATGCCAATGGATTCAGGGAACTTCATGGCTGTCATCAGTGAATCATCATTGGTCATATGACCCCATGGGAATACGCTACGACTACAACAAGTACTTTGTCATGACCACAGTCTTGAAGATTTCTGTTACCAGATGGTCAGCAGCAGATGGCCTAAGACTGATATGAGGAGTTGTGTTCCAACTTGATACTTCACAGTTTATATGCATTTGGACACAGTTCGTTTGTTTTGCCAAGATTGGTACACATCGTTACATAAGTTAACCAGTATAATTATTGGTTCACTGAATGATGTAGGTTGTTGTAGGAAGTAGGAAGGATTGTTAATAACAGTCTCCTTATCTCTACAACATTGGATAAACATGCTACCTACAGGTAACTTTTATCATGGAAATGTTAACAATTCTTGTTTATATTTCCTTAGTAAATATCCACTACTCATGTTTGTGCATGTAGATACAAACTTGCTCAACATGCACAGTTTATTTGTGGGCCTCTGAGGTTCTTCATCAGTTGTTACAATACAGATACATTATAAAAGTCTGATATTTATTTCATACTTGTTCACTCAACATTGTTTCATATCACTCAATGGTTTAATGTGTACTGGGTTACTGACAATGGTTTAATGTGTACTGGGTTACTGACACTGTCAGCTATAAGGTATATACTACAGCAACTGCAGCTTGGATGAACACTTTGACAGAAGTCAAGAGTTCCAAGGAATAGATACCACACTACACAATGACAACCATTTTACATGATTAAACGTCTAATTGGGCAGCCCTTCAGCATGTTACAAGGGATGTCCCCAGATCTCATTGCCTCTTAGTATAGTTTTTCCATAGTTGAGAAAGCGTTACTGCGACATAAGAATGTAACCCTCTAGTTGCTTATTAGAGAATTTAACAGATTTCGAAACCCAATAGTTTTACCACGGTTTACAGAAGACTCATCAGCACATAATCAATTGTTTCTATAGATTTATGATACAATTTTGCCGATACAAACTAAACCACACTGGATATTACAAGGTTGATTTTATCATACAGATCAGATGTATGAATTGACCCAGAATTTGACACAATTCACGTCTTTGGCGATACATCGCACATACGTAGTCATATACACATGATTATGTACGAGCATCTGAATATGCTACACTGCATATATAGACACGTGTCTGTAAATATATATATATAGATCCAGCTGTAGGTAGAGCAAGATAATTGATTATCTCCTACTTCACTTGATAGTAGAGACAATGGATATCATTTTTCAGAAGACTTCTTAAGTCACATGTCATGCCTCCTTGGTTACCACAGAATAGGTGATTAGATACTTGAGCTGTGCCGTAGCACCTTAACAGTCATGCATGATTTGGAATAGGAAACAGCAGTTATTTGATTCACAGCCATAGGCACATAATGTCTCACTGTCTTCTTCGTAAGACAGGTGGTAGTGAACAAACAAAGTTTGACACACCGACAGATGGATGTTACATCATACCTCGTACAATAGTTGGACTTGATAATTCACCACTCACATGGCAGAGCTAAAGGTACAACTGGAATGTAACAATGCTTACTGTATGTCGTACCTCAACAGGAAGTTGATGAACTGCTTAAAAAGATGACACAACTATGCTAGTTAAAATCTGACAGGCTCTGCCCCAACGGGAAACCTGCTTGGTGAATGGCAATAATCACATGGATGGAGAGGTCCAGTAACTTCACCCAAACAATACCCATTTCATGTTTGGGTTGGGGGGACACAGTGATTGGAGATAATCTAGGTACCTATATTACCCTCCACATTAAAATAATCTCACATCCCCTGGTTTAGCTGACTGGTATTGACAATTCTACAGTCCTGTCATATAAACAGGATGACAGAAGTACAACAATGAAGTATACATTTGACTACATTGTTTCAAAGTGTATTTACACTCCGGTTGTCAACAACATGAATGAGTCTTAACACCCACGTCACTTTTGTGATATATATTTTACTTCCAGAAAGTCACAACACACTGGTGTATGCTATGGTGGGAAAGTGCCATCTGGTGGAAACACAACACACTGGTATATGCTATGGTGGGAAAGTGCCACCTGGTGGAAACACATTTCCCCTGTAGTTTACACATTACCATAAACCAACACTACAAGTTGGGTAACGATGGACATCAGTAGACAATGATGGTCATAGATTCTGCTAATGTCTAATGTTCATGTTATCCATCATTTACACAACAATAATACATATAATAGTTGCTCCAATGCACTACTACACTGCACTAATATTGCAGAAAATATGTGTTCAGTGGTTTCTTCTTATTTTTTCAAGATAGTGGATGGTCTCTATCTACAACTTTGAGGCAACCACTGAGTCTCCTTTCAGCCATCTGTATACAAATTAACAATGTTTGGTTGTAGAAGATTTAACACCCACTATACAGGAACTTACAGTAATTCTACAATAACTGGATATTTGAAGAACTTATTTCATGTGCTCAGTAATAACATAGGCACACATGCTGACACATTACAGGGCATCCCTAGTAACAGCAGTAATAACATAGGCACACATGGTGACACATTATAGGGCATCCCTGGTAACAGCAGTGATAACATAGGCACACATGCTGACACATTACAGGGCATCCCTGGTAACAGCAGTAATAACATAGGCACACATGCTGACACATTACAGGGCATCCCTGGTAACAGCAGTAATAACATAGGCACACATGCTGACACATTACAGGGCATCCCTGGTAACAGCAGTAATAACATAGGCACACATGCTGACACATTACAGGGCATCCCTGGTAACAGCAGTGATAACATAGGCACACATGCTGACACATTACAGGGCATCCCTGGTAACAGCAGTGATAACATAGGCACACATGCTGACACATTACAGGGCATCCCTGGTAACAGCAGTAATAACATAGGCACACATGCTGACACATTACAGGGCATCCCTGGTAACAGCAGTAATAACATAGGCACACATGCCGACACATTACAGGGCATCCCTGGTAACAGCAGTAATAACATAGGCACACATGCCGACACATTACAGGGCATCCCTGGTAACAGCAGTAATAACATAGGCACACATGCCGACACATTACAGGGCATCCCTGGTAACAGCAGTAATAACATAGGCACACATGCCGACACATTACAGGGCATCCCTGGTAACAGCAGTAATAACATAGGCACACATGCTGACACATTACAGGGCATCCCTGGTAACAGCAGTAATAACATAGGCACACATGCTGACACATTACAGGGCATCCTTGGTAACAGCAGTAATAACATAGGCACACATGCTGACACATTACAGGGCATCCCTTGTAACAGCAGTAATAACACAGGCACACATGCTGACACATTACAGGGCATCCATGGTAACAGCAGTAATAACATAGGCACACATGCTGACACATTACAGGGCATCCACGGTAACAGCAGTAATAACATAGGCACACATGCTGACACATTACAGGGCATCCCTGGTAACAGCAGTTATAACATAGGCACACATGCTGACACATTACAGGGCATCCATGGTAACAGCAGTAATAACATAGGCACACATGCTGACACATTACAGGGCATCCCTGGTAACAGCAGTAATAACATAGGCACACATGCTGACACATTATAGGGCATCCCTGGTAACAGCAGTAATAACATAGGCACACATGCTGACACATTACAGGGCATCCCTGGTAACAGCAGTAATAACATAGGCACACATGCTGACACATTACAGGGCATCCCTGGTAACAGCAGTAATAACACAGGCACACATGCTGACACATTACATGGCATCCCTGGTAACAGCAGTAATAACATAGGCACACATGCTGACATATTACAGGGCATCCCTGGTAACAGCAGTAATAACATAGGCACACATGCTGACACATTACAGGGCATCCCTGGTAACAGCAGTAATAACATAGGCACACATGCTGACACATTACAGGGCATCCCTTGTAACAGCAGTAATAACACAGGCACACATGCTGACACATTACAGGGCATCCCTGGTAACAGCAGTAATAACATAGGCACACATGCTGACACATTACAGGGCATCCCTGGTAACAGCAGTAATAACATAGGCACACATGCTGACATATTACAGGGCATCCCTGGTAACAGCAGTAATAACATAGGCACACATGCTGACACATTACAGGGCATCCCTGGTAACAGCAGTAATAACATAGGCACACATGCTGACACATTACAGGGCATCCCTGGTAACAGCAGTAATAACATAGGCACACATGCTGACACATTACAGGGCATCCATGGTAACAGCAGTAATAACATAGGCACACATGCTGACACATTACAGGGCATCCCTGGTAACAGCAGTAATAACATAGGCACACATGCTGACACATTACAGGGCATCCCTAGTAACAGCAGTAATAACATAGGCACACATGCTGACACATTACAGGGCATCCCTGGTAACAGCAGTAATAACACAGGCACACATGCTGACACATTACAGGGCATCCATGGTAACAGCAGTTATAACATAGGCACACATGCTGACACATTACAGGGCATCCCTGGTAACAGCAGTAAGTTTTCCACCAGTTTCCAATGACTTTCGGTAATAGTTGCCATTGACAAACACACAATCTACAGATTATTCTAATTTAGCAATAATTTTCTGTGGCAAGTAATTTGCAACATACAAGATGTTAGTAAGAACGGCATATTCCTCATTGGAATTTACATAAGCACACTGCCCGCCGACCTAGTACTCGGTTCTACCCAATTATGGATATGGACAGGCTAAGTTATTGTTATGTAACAAAATTGTAATACTTAAAAAATTGATGTTGCTGCTGCGTGAACTGTAAGCTTTCATTGAGTAGAATTGATGTGGTTTTGACTACTCATTGAGTACAACTGATGTGGTTTTGCAGTTTCGCTGCTCAGTGTATAGAAGTGACATAACTGTTTAATGCTCACTGAGCAGAACTGACGGGTGTCACACATTCATGCTAACACAAGATCATTCATGCTAACACAAGATCATTCATGCTGACACAAAATCGTTACTGTTGGTTCTGTTTTTGTGAATCTGCTAATTGTGTCGCGCATCTACGTGTTCAACTTAGTCATGCTGACATGTTACATTTAAAGGCTAAACCACATAATTAAACATTAAAAAGAGACTAGTCTTAGTCTTGTTGCCACTGCATCAAAAGAAAGATACACACCTGATTAGTGGTGCCAGATAATAATTTTGATAAAATATTATTTTTGGTGCCATAGTTGGGATATTAAAATGTATGCCCTAAAGCCATTAACAGCACTGACATACACATTATACTATTATATTAAAGCCATTGACAGCGCTGACGTACACATTATACTATTATATTTGTGATCTACCTAGAGGGACAACAGTGATATAAATGACCACCGGATAAGCCTATTTGCAGTTGAATTGGACTAATCATGTGGATCTCATGTGATGATTGGTCGTAACTGTGCTGCAATGACATTTAAGTAAATTCTGCACTGAGATAATGATTGGCTGATGGCCGTCCACGGTGTACATTTGGTCAAATCACTGCCAACTTCATTAATTTTGTTGTACAAGCCAGCCGCACAAGGCTGTTCTCAGATGTCAAATGAGGCTCATTAATGTCAGTGTGTAGTTTATAACGAAGAAGGCTTACTCATATCATATCCAGCAAGCAGTGCTAGTGTCCAGCAAGCGGTGCCAGTGTCCAGCACGTGGTGCTAGTGTCCAGCAAGCATTGTCGGATGAGAGACATGTCATTTCCTTCACCTGTAGTGACACACCCTAAGGGTTCTGTCAGTTGGTGTCATCCCTGTATAGATGTGTAAAAGTTAGTTGTTTCTCAAGCGTGGAAAGCTGCTGTATGCATGAGGCTTAGGATGATATACATGTGACAAGATATCTCTGTAGTCCTGACTGATATGTATTCTATAGTGTTAATTTCCCTTTTACCCATTATTGGTGTAGATATTTAAATGTATGTGATTTAAATTCTCCATTGTAAGCTTTCATAGTGCCCCATTATTGCATACTGGCTGCCCTTCTGCTGAATGCTAGCCCAGAGCCAACTGGCCTAATGCATGCTCAATGTCAACTGGCCCAATAATTGCCTTGTCAACTGGCCCAGTTACCAATACCCACCCTGTGCTAACCGACTTAATGTCAACCAGGCCAGTTGGCATTGGGCGAGCATTGATTGGACCAGTTGACATTGAACAAGTATTACCGGTAGGCCATTTCGCATTGGGTGAACTTTAAGCCAATGCTCGCCCAATGCTAAGTGGCCTAATGCCTGCCTAATTCTCATCTGTCTGATGCCCACTTGCCCAATTCCTGACAGATGTTGATCTGTCCAATGTCTGCCAGCCTGCACAATGCCCACATGATGCGAATCTGATTCTGTGTTATGGGTGAGTGCCAGTTATCAAATGAACAGTCATTGTGACTATGACTTATAACACACTAGCTGTGTTACCCCAGTACTGCATGGGGAAGAAAGACACCCATTAAGGGCTTTGTACACATGTCAATTGCAAGCGAAATAAAAATCGTTCTAGCTGCAATAAGACAGAGCCTAGTACACAAGCGGTAGTAAATCATTCTATGGCAAAACTGCTCGATGACAAACCTTCGAGAATCGAAACAAAAGTGATTTTCGAAACTACTCTTGTGACCAATTTGCATTTGCCGTTGAATATTACTGTGCTATGTGTACTATGCTCTGTTCATGGTTTGCCCCTTTGCCGTCGAGGTTTTGCCCATTGCCATCAACATGTGTACTTAAAACCCCCTCTAGATCAAAGATAGCTACAATATTGCTATGTATTGCCAAGCTGCCATTTGTTGGTTGGCACCCTGAAGCACTGGTTGAAATGATGCAGAAGCTAGGAGTGCACATAGCAGGCTTTATTGAACAGTTTTATACACACTTTGTCTACAGTAATTAGTCCAATTAAATTGTTTTTTTACTTTGCTTAGTCCTATTTTCTCACCATGAGCATGGACCATCATCCAAATTATATTTTTAAAACTGTAAAATGGATGACAAATTTTGGTTAGTTAGATACATGTGGGCAGTCGGAATGTTGGAATATATATAGTTTATGATAACAAAATAATCAAACTTTGTACCCATAAGTAATAATGATGTCCTCTGTAAACAAACTCTATTAAACTGTAAACAGGTGCACTGTGTAGTTGTTAACATTATTCAAAATTATGTAACTAACGGTAATGGTTTGAGACACAAATGAATATGCAAACAATAAACATTCTAAACATTGCTTGGAATGTCCTAATGATGCAGTTAATCAGACTAATAGCAGTCTTCTGGTATTACATGATACCATTGACTAGTGACCCTCTGGACATCCCCTGCATGTAATGTGCTAACGTACATAACCATGAGGTTCGTTTCTGTACGATACAGACAATATATCCCTATTTTGTGCTCATGCCCATAAGCTAAACTCCAGAATACATTCTCACTGTTTTACTTTGTACCCATGCATATGCCATGCCCTCATTTCAATATTTAATTAATTGGATAATGAACTGTGAGTCATTTTTGAGATGGTAAGTTTTCTACCAGACATCCTGATGAAATCATTTTGGTTGATTTTTTGCTATGTACAGAGGATATCTTTGTTACGTGAAAACTGTGAATATAATTTAGTCGCCGTGGTATTATCGTGGGAAGTTTACTTGACACTATTGTATCAAAAGATAGATATCTACATCTATTGGGAAGGCATAAGGCCCCATATCATCAGGGTCATCTGTCAATGAATGGTTGGTCTTCCTGTTACAGATGATTACGTCATTACTTTTTCAAATTTATCTTACGCCGTGTAGATAACTACAGGCAGACTGTTATCAGTAATGAAATCAGATATGTATAAAATAGTAACAAGTATTGATTTCCCTTCGGCATACAATGAATCAATTTACAGATTGCCCATCACGGGAAGTTAGAGTGTGCAAGTGTGCTGCCATCTGGTGAATGCAAGGTGAAGTAATTCACATTGACATGAGCCACCAGCAGGTGGCAGCAGGTGTATGCAGTGCAAATCCTAGAGGGGGTGGCTCATAGTAGTTCAGGCCTACATTAGATTACCAAAAAGAATACAACTGTCTGCATAGTATAGTTTCAGTGCAGATATACAGTCAACTGTTGTGAATTCTGGATCTGGTGCAGTGCCCACGCAATTCAGTTTAATCATTCTACTACCTGTTTGGAAAGAAAACAACTAAAACAATAAATTTCTAATTAATGCACTGCTCATTGTTATTGCAATGTTTATACATTATATTTATTTTAATACAGAAAAATGTGCATACTTTTAGTACCTAAATTGTGTTTTTATTTATTAATATATAATAGCTTACATTACATGGGCATATAAACCTTTTTACATCTCGTATCAGCAAAACATATTATGATTTCTAAATTAAATTAGTTACGTATTCACATTATTCCACCTAATAACAAAAATGTTTTTCCGAGTGAGATTCTTGTGGGCAGTCATCGCAGTCTTGGTTAAGAATTAAAATAGCCAACAATTGTAACACAGGTTTGTAGGTAGGGGAATCTTTACAACTTTCTTTAACACCCTGCAGTCAGAATAAACCACTTGAATGGTTTCACACCTTTTGTGGTATCAAATTCAGGAAGTGTCCCACTTGTCTTTGTAAACAAGTAATGGAAAGTTCTTAATACCATATTCAGTCTTTACAGCTGCTTAATAATACACTTTATACTTCACCCATGGCACGAAGTTTTCAGCCATGCTGAAATTTACACATTAAAACTATTCATTCTCATTCAGTACTCATTTATACAACTGAATGAACTGGAGTAACATGGAGTAACTGAAATTGTCAAAGCTTCATATCGCAGTAAAAGGACATGAACCACAGCTTTCTAGGTTGAGAGTGCACTCCTCTAAACACTTGACTACTGCAGAATAGCCAAAGGCAGAACACAATATGAGACAGGGGAGATCTTAAACAGCTTTCTTTCATCATCTAGTACACCAGAGAACAAGTGAAAGTTGTTGACAATACATATCCACCTGGATGATGTCACACCTCTCATGGTATCAAGTCCAGGAAGTGTGTAGGCTGTCTTTGTGCCCTAATGACAACATAAGTCAAAGCTGCATCCACTATGTCAGTGCTCAGTGATGAGACAGAGTCAGAGGAAGTGCTTCAGACCTTGCTTCCATTCCTCCTCATTGGGAAATATAAACAAAGAGTATTGTTTACAACCACCCACCCTCAAGAGATCATGTTATCACTGAAAAACATCTGGGGACCGTTTCACTGAGATAAAATTACCTCATAAATAAAATCCATCTTTAAACGGAATCAGTTGTTGAGTTTAAGGATCTTTTCGAACTATAAAAGGCGAGTGCTATATCACCGAGGACAGTATTTTGTGACCCACCAGTAAGTGTAAGTGCCCTCTTGGCATATTCTCGTTTTGACAGTTTTCAGTATACAAGGAGTTAAATAAATATTTTAATTCAAAATTTGGTTTAAGAGCTCATAAGAACGTTATTGTAATGGTTCCTTGGTTTCACTGGTGTCCATCTACATAGGTGTGAACACGACATAGGTGTGAACATGACAAGCGTGTGAACATGACCTGCGTGTGAACATGATTCATTAACAGAATACCACAACAAAGACACATATTCATAGATCATTCTTTCTATGTTTTAAAACCTGTCACCCTTTCTGATATGTGTAGAAACAGTCCATTTAACTGTATTACAGCATTCGTCAGTACATAGTAAACTACGTAGTACAGGTAATACCACCCGATGTAGTCGTCATGAGTCCTGTAGGATCTTATACAGGAAACAGGATACAAATTACTTTATGTGTGCATTCAGCGTGTCCACTGGACCGTAGCTGTCAACGGCTAGTGCAGAGGTTTTGTATGAGCACATGGCGGTGGTGACCTTTCTGGTCTAATCGTGACAAACAGGACTTCTCTGTTTTCAAGTATGTCTCACTGTTATGTATCCAACCACCTTTAGTTATACCAGAGAGCCTAAACACAAGGGAGGAATATCCAGCGTACATGGTAAAGTTTCAACTCGAAGGAAAACTTATGATGGATTACGATTTGTGATTTTTGTTGTTGCCATGGAATCCCAGGCGGTGTATGTTGGCAGTGACACAGAAGAAAGTAAGGATGTGTATGATTATTTTGAAGTTAAGTCACAAAATGGTATCGATTGACTGGTTATTTACCTTTGTAAGAGTGTTAGAAGTTATTTGTGTATGCTAAAAGTTGTCATTGTTATGTGGTTACAATTACCTGGCTTATTTGAGGGGGCAGTAAGAGGCCATAGTTGATGTAAGGTTTGTAAAAACTTCTCAACAGGTTATAGTTTACCGGGTGTGTGTTGAGTGGTGTCAATGTTTGTGTCAACCATAATGAATGTGAGGAATCGGGATACTTTGGACAGTTACAGTGCCTTTGACTTGTAAGAATGTAAGTAAGCTGTCACACCTTACTTGTGATACTTTCTTTGTAAGAAAAACAAGGACTCAAAAGTCAACAGAGATTATTTCAGGACAAATGTATCTATTGACACTGAATGAACAGACGGACGGATGGATGGAAGGATGGACAGACGAATGGATGGACGGATGGATGGGTGAACAGATGGACAGATGGAAGAATGGATGGATGGATGGACGGACGGACGGATGGATGGACTGATGGATGGACAGACGGATGGATGGATGGATGGACAGACGGTTGGATTGATGGACAGACGGATGGATGGACGGATGGATTGAAGAACAGACGGATGGATAGACAAATGGATGGAAGAACGGACGGATGGATGGATGGACAGACGGATGGATGGATGGAAGAACGGAAGGATGGATGGACAGACGGATGGAAGAACAGACGGATGGATGGTCAGACAGTTGGAAGAACGGACGGATGGATGGTCAGACAGTTGGAAGAACGGACGGATTGATGGACAGACAGATGGAAGAACGGACGGATTGATGGACAGACAGATGGAAGAACAGACGGATTGATGGACAGACGGATGGATGGATGGATGGAAGAACGGACGGATAGATGGACGGATGGATGGATGGACAAATGGATGGAAGAACGGATGGATGAACAAACAAACGAACAGTCAAACAAACGAACAACCAACCAACGTTATTCATTTACAATTTAAAATTTCACGTGAGAATAAGACAGTAACTTCATGTCAAGTTATGACCAAAGCATTAAAGATAGGGGAGTGTCTTCTATATAGAATGGTGCACCGTATTAATGTTGCCTGTGTTTTCTGTCGCAGCTCTGCACACGAGTCACAGTGATCAGGGATCGAACCTGCTGCGAATGCGAGGCTGCTTCCTCGGACAGTCAGCGCCTTCACTCTCCGCCAGCATGGTAAGTCTCTCTCTCCACCACGGGGTGCACCTGGGCTGGGGTCAAGTATATCAAGTACATTAATTTTTACAAAGTACGTCTCATCAAGTACATTTTCAAGTATCAGGGGTGCAAGAGTTTCGTATTTGATACGTAATTCCGTATTTTTGAAGCTCAAATAATAACTTCTGAAATTCGTCCAGATCCGGAGAGTTTTTTTAGTGGGTGAGGGATATGGTCATAGGCATGAACTTGAAACCATTACATTTTGGGAATTCAAGAGTGCGGTGTTTATTTTCTTGGTTTCCAACCTAGTCACCGATGTATGAAATAGTCGAGCTACAGCCGCCAAACATGTCACGCGTCACGATTACCACAAACATCTAAGCTAATGCAGATGGGCTTGGATGCATCGCATTGGTATTGTCACAAAGAATCCGCCAGGTGGCGGTACTGTAACTGACATGCCAGATTGTGCACACACTGGCAAGTTTAGCAGTGTACGCCCAGCATAAGTTTAGATATTTGCGACAATGGTGACGTGACAGGTTTTGTTTTAATTAGTATGGCGCAGTGACTTTATAAATGTTGGGTAATTAATGTTCTTGACTCCTTGCAAACTCCAGGTTCTAACCCAACTGCTTATATAGATGACACCGTGTGCCTGCCCTGGCATATGACCACTTGGATGTTGGCCATGTACAGCTCAGTCCGGGAAATGGATATTGGAAACAGGTCATACGGAAGAATTTGTATTGAAAAGTTATATGTATGTTGAAACTATTAAACTAACATACGTCCGTTTAGTTTAATGAATGTATGTTTAAATAAGGTTGCTACTTATTAATTAACTAATTCTGTCTTTTTGTCATAGAATGTAATGATTTCACACATTCAGTGATTGCATGTAGGCATATATCTATATAAATATATATATATATACATATATATATATACACTGTATATATATACGCACACACACACCCACACACACACACACACTCACTCACTCACTCACTCACTCACACGCACAGTTATTTCACACACACACAATTTCACAAATAAAATGTCTTGTAATACTATGAATTGTTATTTGTACCGCAGGTAGACCATTACCTTGTTCCAATCAACATAGTCACCACCCCCCTTACAACCCCTCCACCGTGTCGCCCACATTAAAGTTTTCAGTATTGGATAATTTTGTATTCTAAATTCTCAAGTTATGTACTTGAAATATACTTGATATTTTGGCAAGTACAATTGACCAAGTACTTGTCATATTTGCATGCACAGTTACTGAAAAAATGTACTTAAGTACAAGTTTAAGTACTTGACCCCAACCTTGTCTGACTAACATGGGAAAGATAGGATACCTTCATCTACTGGTGTTCAACATCTGTGTGTCTTCGTGTCTGTCTCCAGGTTATCTGTTGGGAGATGTGTCTAGTCAGTTGCATATGTTGGTCATCATGAGATGGTGATTATCTGTGGGTGTTGGTCATTCGTGGATTCAGGTCATGTCTGGGTTTGTTAATATGGGGACTAATCACAAGTCTGTCCACTAGGTGGCATCACTGTATTTCACCATTTCCTTTATTGAGCACTGGCTTGGTCAAAATGTCATAATATTTAACCATGACTTTTTCTAACCTAATTCACACCACATTTTGACATTTTCTCTATCGTAAACACGTCTTAATGCTTAGTCTAAAATATGTTTTCAATTTAGCTGCACAGTTTAACTTCAATTTGATGTTACTCTCAGATACTTTCCACTTCTCGAGGATGACGTGGAATTAATGTCAGAAATGACAGTTGTGATGATTGCAGCAAATGCTTTGAAAACGTTGCAATCAACCACATGAGATGAGGAAGCCTACTTAGACCGGATCTAAGCTCCGCATTCAAACTATTCATCACATTTCTGTGCACTTGATTTGTGGTTGAGTTTGGCAGTGGCTATTGTGGCAGCCTTCTTTCATGTGGCTCTCCTGCCCATTGTTTGCGCAACACTGACCTACTTTTAAGTGTAAAGTATGACCACTCACCCTAATGACTCTGACGGCTTATTGGACCTCTGTTGTCGTTAGCACTTATCCGATGAATAACATAATTCTATGACTTCTAAACCAGTGTACAATGATCTTCAGTGCCTGAATTGACTGAAGTGACTGAAGTGACTGAAGTGATGCTAGTCTCGAATTGTGTATGTTCAACCTCTTCACAGCGTACATCTAAATTACATTTGTTTGAAACTTTCTTTTGTGGTTGTCTATTTAACATCAGAAATTGTATAAAATGGGAATTTCATAAAAAGTATATATGTACTATAAAATGTGGATAATTAAGAATTAATTCCAATAGATATTATTTATATTATGTATTGTGATGCCACAATACAATTAATCAGACTTTGTATCGTAGTTCATATTGATATGTCTCATAAAATCTATCCAATCAGCAGCCAGAGGGATTCATGTCATTTCATCTTGCTGAACTTAGGTCACTTGTAACTATCGCTGTGTGTATTGTGACGAGATGAGTTACTATGTTATCTTTCTAAGTTTCACTGTTTTGACAGCCATATTTAGGCAATGAAGGATTCACCCTAACTGCGATACTGCCACCAAGGTGTACTCAACAGAAAGTACACATTTTGTGTTATCTCATGTGTCAACTTGGAGCTGTTGTCTTGGCTAATGCAATGCAATGCCTGCATGTGTGGATTTGACTGATTGACTTTGCCAGACAGTGTGATTTTGGTCATGTTTACGTCAGACGAAGATCAACTTTAATTTGTTTACGAGTGTCATTTATCAATAGTTCATGATGGTGGTATTTGTCAATACTTGACCTGGACCGAGTGAAGTCATTGTCATGATAATGAATAGCTTCTTGTCAGAGTCAGCAAATTAATTGATCTTCACAAGAACATGTACATATCACATGTACCTGGTAACCTACCGTTTTCAGAAATATTGTATTCCAGCAGTGTTATTATAACTGGTTTAGTGGTATCTCGATTGGTGCATGCCAATGATAGGGTCCACTCTCTTGGAAGTAGATTTTCCTGATCTACTTTAATCCTGTCCAGCTTTTGTTGTTGCACTCTGTGAAACTTCATGTAGCATTTCTATTGATGTCTCCTCCAGTCAAACTCACGGATTGTCCTTCATCAATGGGCAAGTCTCTTCAAGTTAATCTCTGCAGACGGTCTTTTGTGTTGCCGCAAATGGTGTGAGGCTAGACTAGAAACCTGCAAGAGGTGTTGGGTGTCATGCCAAGTACATGTTCAAATACAGGTCCAAGTACAAGTACATTAGGTGAAGTACAAGTACTTAGAAACAAAATTATCAAGCTCAACGTACAAGTACATTAGTTGTACATCACACAGGGTGTCAGTTGGAAGACTTCTGTTTTCATTCACCCCACTTTGTATGTGTCTTTCAGAAGACTTAGATTTCAAGTGGTTGACAGCATGTAGGCATGTGTCTGTATAAGCACAGAATTGCGAGTTTTATCCCTGTCCTTTGCAGGAAACCTTCTGGGAGCTCCTTGGCCTCAGAGAGATCCTTGACTTCAGAGCTCTCTTTGACTTCAGGGAATAAATTGACTTTGGAAAGTCCATATTGTAGATGCCAACTTCTCTGTATCTTTCTGCCATCTAAACCATCATAAACACACAGGAGGATAATAATATTTCACCCAAATGTCTGTCTGATTCACCATTATTACATTACATGTGAAAGTAACAATCTCATCACCTATATCTTATGAGTTCATCCCCCATGTTTTTTTCTTGATTTATTCCCCCATCAGCCTGTAGTCAATGGACCATCAGTAGAATCATTCTTCGGAAGTACCGTAGCTAGGGAGATGGTTGTGCATCCTTACATTCCTTGTCGTGCTGACTGACATGTGGATTCCTTACTGCTGCCTGCGATATTGAGATGATGTTTGCTGGCACTTGAGATATTGGTTTGTTAGGAATCTCTGACAGCAGATACCAGTGACATGATTGTGTGAAGGTAATGAGGAGTGACAGCTAATGCCTGCTAGATTAGGAGCCAATCATTTTAGACTAGTTTTATTTTGTAGTTGGGCAAGACAATTTAATTCAGTGGCAGTTAGAACAAGATTTGTTTTTTAAGCTGAATGACCCTTAGATATTTTCTGCAAGGAATTGCATCCCCAGAAAGGTGAAGAACACTTGTCTGTTTTTAGTGGGTATAATTTCTTTAAACTTGAATTTTGATCCTTCTATGGGCTGAAATTACCAAAATGTTCACCATGGTTATTACCTTCCCTAATTAAAAAAAAATTGTCATGGTAAAAGTCTTAAATTTCATCATCCCTTTTTCAGTCCTTTTTCCAATCTTAAAAAAATTGTCAAAGAAAGGTCTTTTATATTTGATTTAATTAACCTTCACATATATGGGCTTTATAAATGTCTACAACATTAATGTTTTGAGTTGAATTAAGTGAAACTTTGATTAAATCATGCCAAGTTACTTCCTTAATCAAATTATTTTATTTAGTCACTAAATAAATAAATGACTCCCAGAACTATCAGGTTTTAGAACAAAATGTCACTGTTATTTGTCATTGATTTTTCATAGAGAAAGTCTTAGATTTTAAATATTGCTGTAGAAAGGTCTCTGATCTGATCAAGTGAAATCTGGCTGCTCTCTGAGTAGGTAGGTTACCTACAGGAGTCAGCCTCAACTTGAGAACAGCTGCTTATTTCTCACCGCCAAAGAAGAAACGTGTTGATGATTAGAGACGCCCAGAATGTGTTAGAGAGGATCTGGAGTGGTGAACGGATGGCCTAGGTGTGTTTTTATGTGAATGACGCACACGGTGCTGATCATTATGCACACCCGCACACAGTGCTGATCATTATGCACACCCACACATGGTGCTGATCATTATGCACACCCACACACGGTGCTGATCATTATGCACACCCGCACACGGTGCTGATCATTATGCACACCCACACATGGTGCTGATCATTATGCACACCCTCACACGGTGCTGATCATTATGCACACCCACACACGGTGCTGATCATTATGCACACCCGCACACGGTGCTGATCATTATGCACACCCGCACACGGTGCTGATCATTATGCACACCCGCACACGGTGCTGATCATTATGCACACCCGCACACGGTGCTGATCATTATGCACACCCACACACGGTGCTGATCATTATGCACACCCACACACGGTGCTGATCATTATGCACACCCGCACACGGTGCTGATCATTATGCACACCCACACGGTGCTGATCATTATGCACACCCACACACGGTGCTGATCATTATGCACACCCACACACGGTGCTGATCATTATGCACACCCGCACACGGTGCTGATCATTATGCACACCCGCACACGGTGCTGATCATTATGCACACCCGCACACGGTGCTGATCATTATGCACACCCGCACACGGTGCTGATCATTATGCACACCCGCACATGGTGCTGATCATTATGCACACCCACACACGGTGCTGATCATTATGCACACCCACACACGGTGCTGATCATTATGCACACCCGCACACGGTGCTGATCATTATGCACACCCACACACGGTGCTGATCATTATGCACACCCGCACACGGTGCTGATCATTATGCACACCCGCACATGGTGCTGATCATTATGCACACCCGCACATGGTGCTGATCATTATGCACACCCGCACATGGTGCTGATCATTATGCACACCCACACACGGTGCTGATCATTATGCACACCCACACACCGGCATTGGATTTGGAGGCACTGCTTCGTTCCAATATTGACTGGGCCACTTAAAACGGCTCAGTTTTCTCCGGTTGTTTTGCTTCCGCATCAGATTTATATCATCCAATTCTGTATTACACTTTGTATATGATGAGATATAACTAATAATTAGTAAATAAATTAATATCTGTTCATCCTAGAAATGAAGACATAGTCATGACAAAAATTACCATTGTTCAAACTAATTACTGCTGATAAAAAAATGATAGAACATAATAACTTATGGTGAAATATTCAAAATATCATGGTTTACCTTTTACTTGATTGTGGACATTAATTTGTCAAAAAGGCCTGTTGAGAATTAACTTTGAAATTAGTTTTAGTATTACTTGGGTTTAGGATTTAGTTATTTACATTTATAAAAAAGTAAAGGTACGTTATTATGTAGTGCAGTATCCAGTCATCAGGACTGCTCAAAGCACTTTACACCCTGACAGACATCTTCAATCGAATATCATCTCGACTTCTCTGGGAAGCATTCAGGATTTAGTTGAAAATAGTAGCTGAACTGTAAGGGATACCAATCAAGTTATTGTGTAAGATCAACGATGTAAACATGTTGTTTCTCGTGAGAAATCCAGAAGTTACTGCCCTTACTGAACTGATAAGCATATCGCCCAAAGACCACCCGCTGAATGTGCTATTATTATGTATAACCTTATCTAGATCAACTACGTGATGTATTCGCTAAAATCTAGAATTACAACGTTTGCATGTCAAGGTAGACTACATTTGGCAAGTACCCAGGATACATGAACTGGTGTAGTACGTAGATTTGTTTCTTGTGTTCAGACTAGGTCAATGTCAGTGCCATAGATAACGATGTGGGTTGATATTATTGTTGTATGAGATATCAGTTCTGACTCATGTTAGCGAACTTGTTAACGGTTCGTTTAACTTGTATAATGATATATGTTGCATGTCTGGTAAGTTTCACGTACACACTGTACAAAGAGCTGTTTTTGCTGGGTTAGCGTGACTTAAAAGCTGGTCAGATTTTAGGCTGTGTTATCACTGTTATGTAGTACTAAATTTAAGGATTTCATATGTGGAGTAGACTTGTTTATTTTTATTTATGGTAGATTCGCTTATTTCCTCGGAAATTTGTGTTATGTCCAAGATGAATCTGATATTTTCAGATTTTACCATATAATTGTGGTGATCAATGGTATTTTGTTCTGTTGATCAGATTGGGCGTATTTTGTTCAGTTTGCCCGACTGCGACTTAACCTGATGTAAGGCACCCACTTCATCAGTTATATGGGACATAGAGCCAAAGGACACCTTTCACACAGTGTGTAGTTTAAGACCCAGAAAGCTATATAAAGCTCCGTACCTCAAAGTTGCACATGTTAGCTATTTGTAGTATTACCCAGCATGCAACATGAAGGGTCTGAACTTTGACGATACAGTAAATACTTGTACAGCCTGGATACATATATGTCACCATTGACCTACTATAGTTTCACATACTGCTTGTGTGTGAAATAAGTATAGTTAGTTACCAATATGGTAGCAACTGGAATTAGCTGCGTGATGTGAACATATATACAAAAACACTCACGTGGTTCCGATATTCTTCAAATAAGCACAGCATGACTTCAGTTTTAACAGTCACCCACTTCATTTTTGCCACAAATTATATTTCCAAGCAGGTTCTCGGGGTTATATTTATTCATTGTCCTTAAGTGTGATGGTTGTCTTATTAGATTTGAATAGCTCATGAAATTTTGCATTTACTAATTATTTTTGTTCACTTATTTGTTCCACTGCGCTGATGAATCTACAGCCAAAACCAGCCAATGTGGAGGAACAATCTATGGTGGATTGATCTATGCCGTACATGGCACATTTGCCAACTTAGTCAATACAGATCTTTGGCAACCATGCTGCCATAGGACTTCACAAGATTGCTATCGAAGCAACATGCACCAACAGACGAGGAACCATCGGCTTATTCCCAGAGTCCAACGATTTCTCATCCATGTAAGAAATTCATAAATACGTTCGCGAGACGAGGCATAGATAGACACCGAGGCATAGATAGACACCGTGGCATAGATAGACACCGAGGCATAGATAGACACCGAGGCATAGATAGACACCGAGGCATAGATAGACACCGTGTGATGCTGTCTGAGAAGACGTAAATCGTAATGGACACTCAGGGTGAGGCTGAGTAATCTTGCTGTGATGTAATAAAGTTGAGTGTGGGTAGCTGCTGTGTGTGTGGGTCAAGTGGAGCAATAAGAGACTGTATCCTAAAATGCCCTCTGACCGGCTCGGGGTCCATGTTTAATCACATGTTATTGATTATTGCCTCCCGCTCACCACAGTTGTCTGACATGGACTGGACTGCTGGGATGGTGGATCGCAGAAGGACACTGGCTAATTCAATCTCTTGTATTTGTCACCTATCTGGGTCACAGGATAGGGGTGTGCAAGTTGACGATCTTAGTGATAGGATCGTGTTCTGCCACCACTACTGACACGATCTTGTTCTGCTACCACTACTGATAGCATCTCAGGGATAGAAATAACTCCAAAAATTCTGGTAGTCAGCAGGACTACCTGATTGGAAAATCTGGCAGTCCACAGAAATGTCTGGTAGTCCACAAATAGCCAAATTTTTTAGCAAAGTAATGCGCCGAACAAAAAATTTGAAAATCGAACGTATTGAATGCACTAAACAACAATTGTACACCAATAACATATATACACCAACACCAAATGACATATTTTGTGTGTGTCAAATGATGCATTTTCCGTATAAAAATGGCATACTGGCTAAAGAAGTCCATTTCTGTTCAGAAAAGAAATATTTTATTTCAAAGTTAACTTTGAAAAATAATACATTCTGTGAAATATATAAAATATCACAATGTTATGATCTCTGCATCTAAATAATACTGTTTTACGGTGTGGCTAACTTTTCTAACAACATCAATTTGTGCAATATTTGCACCACAGTAACAACTGTACATAAACAATTCAGGTAATAAAATAATTCCTGTCATACAATTACATATAAATGACTGGTTGTTTCTAATACAGCAGTGCTTAATATATGTTAGCAAATGTAAATTATACAAGCAATCATATTAATAATTATGAATGCCCAAATCACTGCTGTTTCACTAATAATTTTGTTCAACCATTAAATTTTATCTAGCGCTATATATGACACCATCCAACGGAATTTGTTAAAACTACGAAACGCGGACTATCTCACTTTGAGCCCGTGTAACTTAGTCTGTCGTTACTCCTTCGTGTTTTGTGTTCGAAGCCGTAATATGTACACTTACGCGTGTTCTAATTATGTGACAACTACATTTAATTAGCAACATGTCTTCCATGTGCTTAGCGGACAGCCAGGCAACAATCGCGAAACGGTTTATGTTAGCGCTTTCTGCGCGTGTCCCAGTTTACGAAGGTTGACACGAGGTAGCACAGGCGCCATGACACTTTGCAACGATTTGCCTTACGTTGTTGCATATTAAACGTTTGTTTCAAAATATCTCCAGTTAAGGCATTATCGATGAAAGAGGCGGTGCTTCTGCTCTTTTTTGTGATCACGGAATATCCTTTTCAAAACGCAAATACCGCGATTTCGTCCATTTTTTTGCGATCGCGGAATTTCCGTTTGAAAAGGCTAGCCTAATTCCGTTTCAAACGCCAATTCTGTGAATTCTTCCCGTTTTCCGTGATCGCAGAAAATCAGTATCCCTAGATGTATATATATATCTCCAGCATGTGACCGATTAATAAAACATATTCTCAGATTTTGCGGTAGTCCGTTGCACTACCGCTGACGCCAACTTCGGTAGTCCGACCGAATTTCTGGTAGGCCTCGGACTACCGGACTGCCGCTATTTCGAACCCTGGGATCTTGTTCTGCCACCGCTACTGATAGGATCGTGTTCTGCCACCACTATTGATAGGATCGTGTTCTGCCATCACTACTGATAGGATCGTGTTCTGCCACCACTACTGATAGGATCTGTTCTGCCACCACTACTGATAGGATCGTTTCTGCCACCACTACTGATAGGATCTTGTTCTGCCACCACTACTGATAGGATCTTGTTCTGCCACCACTGCTGATAGGAGTTTGTTCTGCCACCACTGCTGATAGGAGTTTGTTCTGCCACCACTACTGATAGGAGTTTGTTCTGCCACCACTGATAATAGGAGTTTGTTCTGCCACCACTGTTGATAGGAGTTTGTTCTGCTGGACCATTATTTTGTGCCTTGTTTGATATGAGTTTTAAGCCCTACTGTGGTGGAAATAGTTGCAGAAATAACTAAATAGTTGTTGGTGTGGCTGGTGTTGCTGAGAACAGTTGTGGCTGGTGTTGCTGAGAACAGTTGTGGCTGTGTGTTGCTGGGAACAGTTGTGGCTGTGTGTTGCTGGGAACAGTTGTGGCTGGTGTTGCTGAGAACAGTTGTGGCTGGTGTTGCTGAGAACAGTTGTGGTGTTGCTGAGAACAGTTGTGTCTGTGTGTTGCTGGGAACAGTTGTGGCTGGTGTTGCTGAGAACAGTTGTGGCTGGTGTTGCTGAGAACAGTTGTGGCTGTGTGTTGCTGGGAACAGTTGTGGCTGTGTGTTGCTGAGAACAGTTGTGGCTGTGTGTTGCTGGGAACAGTTGTGGCTGTGTGTTGCTGAGAACAGTTGTGGCTGTGTGTTGCTGAGAACAGTTGTGGCTGTGTGTTGCTGGGAACAGTTGTGGCTGTGTGTTGCTGAGAACAGTTGTGGCTGGTGTTGCTGAGAACAGTTGTGGCTGTGTGTTGCTGAGAACAGTTGTGGCTGTGTGTTGCTGAGAACAGTTGTGGCTGTGTGTTGCTGAGAACAGTTGTGGCTGTGTGTTGCTGAGAACAGTTGTGGCTGTGTGTTGCTGAGAACAGTTGTGGCTGTGTGTTGCTGGGAACAGTTGTGGCTGTGTGTTGCTGAGAACAGTTGTGGCTGGTGTTGCTGAGAACAGTTGTGGCTGTGTGTTGCTGGGAACAGTTGTGGCTGTGTGTTGCTGGGAACAGTTGTGGCTGGTGTTGCTGAGAACAGTTGTGGCTGTGTGTTGCTGGGAACAGTTGTGGCTGTGTGTTGCTGAGAACAGTTGTGGCTGTGTGTTGCTGGGAACAGTTGTGGCTGTGTGTTGCTGAGAACAGTTGTGGCTGTGTGTTGCTGAGAACAGTTGTGGCTGTGTGTTGCTGGGAACAGTTGTGGCTGGTGTTGCTGAGAACAGTTGTGGCTGTGTGTTGCTGAGAACAGTTGTGGCTGGTGTTGCTGAGAACAGTTGTGGCTGTGTGTTGCTGGGAACAGTTGTGGCTGTGTGTTGCTGAGAACAGTTGTGGCTGTGTGTTGCTGAGAACAGTTGTGGCTGTGTGTTGCTGAGAACAGTTGTGGCTGTGTGTTGCTGGGAACAGTTGTGGCTGTGTGTTGCTGGGAACAGTTGTGGCTGGTGTTGCTGAGAACAGTTGTGGCTGTGTGTTGCTGAGAACAGTTGTGGCTGGTGTTGCTGAGAACAGTTGTGGCTGTGTGTTGCTGGGAACAGTTGTGGCTGGTGTTGCTGAGAACAGTTGTGGCTGTGTGTTGCTGAGAACAGTTGTGGCTGGTGTTGCTGAGAACAGTTGTGGCTGTGTGTTGCTGAGAACAGTTGTGGCTGGTGTTGCTGAGAACAGTTGTGGCTGTGTGTTGCTGGGAACAGTTGTGGCTGTGTGTTGCTGAGAACAGTTGTGGCTGGTGTTGCTGAGAACAGTTGTGGCTGTGTGTTGCTGAGAACAGTTGTGGCTGTGTGTTGCTGAGAACAGTTGTGGCTGGTGTTGCTGAGAACAGTTCTGGCTGTGTGTTGCTGGGAACAGTTGTGGCTGTGTGTTGCTGAGAACAGTTGTGGCTGGTGTTGCTGAGAACAGTTGTGGCTGGTGTTGCTGAGAACAGTTGTGGCTGTGTGTTGCTGGGAACAGTTGTGGCTGTGTGTTGCTGGGAACAGTTGTGGCTGGTGTTGCTGAGAACAGTTGTGGCTGTGTGTTGCTGAGAACAGTTGTGGCTGGTGTTGCTGAGAACAGTTGTGGCTGTGTGTTGCTGAGAACAGTTGTGGCTGTGTGTTGCTGGGAACAGTTGTGGCTGTGTGTTGCTGAGAACAGTTGTGGCTGGTGTTGCTGAGAACAGTTGTGGCTGTGTGTTGCTGGGAACAGTTGTGGCTGTGTGTTGCTGAGAACAGTTGTGGCTGTGTGTTGCTGGGAACAGTTGTGGCTGTGTGTTGCTGGGAACAGTTGTGGCTGTGTGTTGCTGAGAACAGTTGTGGCTGTGTGTTGCTGAGAACAGTTGTGGCTGTGTGTTGCTGAGAACAGTTGTGGCTGGTGTTGCTGAGAACAGTTGTGGCTGTGTGTTGCTGAGAACAGTTGTGGCTGTGTGTTGCTGGGAACAGTTGTGGCTGTGTGTTGCTGAGAACAGTTGTGGCTGGTGTTGCTGAGAACAGTTGTGGCTGTGTGTTGCTGAGAACAGTTGTGGCTGTGTGTTGCTGAGAACAGTTGTGGCTGGTGTTGCTGAGAACAGTTCTGGCTGTGTGTTGCTGGGAACAGTTGTGGCTGTGTGTTGCTGAGAACAGTTGTGGCTGGTGTTGCTGAGAACAGTTGTGGCTGTGTGTTGCTGGGAACAGTTGTGGCTGGTGTTGCTGAGAACAGTTCTGGCTGTGTGTTGCTGGGAACAGTTGTGGCTGTGTGTTGCTGAGAACAGTTGTGGCTGGTGTTGCTGAGAACAGTTGTGGCTGTGTGTTGCTGGGAACAGTTGTGGCTGTGTGTTGCTGAGAACAGTTGTGGCTGTGTGTTGCTGGGAACAGTTGTGGCTGTGTGTTGTTAGTGTTCTTCCTTCCGTTACTCCAATACACAACATATGGAGCTCAGATTGGAGCACCATTATTTGCCAGCATAGTAATCAAATCAAGTTTTATTTTGCAGCAAAAACAACAACATCAAGAACAGTGCTACAAACTAACTGTGTCAACAATGATGCTGTGTTGTGTGCTGATCAAATTCACTAACTCTGTACCCAAATTATTTCTTCTGGTATAAACCCTGCACATAGTGTACATGTATCGCTATTTTCGTGGGACCCAGTCAACTGAGTGTACAGGAATGTATTAGAAGACCAAATCACATTGGACTGGTGGAGAAGACAAACTCACATAGATTAGAAAACTTTTATTTGAAACACATCCAAGTCCAAACATTGATGAAATCAATTCCACTTGTACAACTTAGATTTATGCGATGCACTTGGTTACAATATTTATTTTATAATGGTGTCCAAAGTTACAGAATCCAGCAGCAAACTTGATAACCTCTGTCTCTGACTACAGATAAGTGATTGAGTACATGACATATGAGGTACAAATTGAATAAGAACTAACGGGCAACACATTGTTTCAGTTATATGTAGGGGGTTGATGGGTGTAGAAGTAGAAGAACGTTTCATAGACACCTGCAGAGGTAGAACATTGGCACAGTCTTACATGTGTACACAAACTGCTTTGTGAGTGTAGCTCCATCGCAGTAGGAACCACCTGTGACGCAGTAGGAACCTCCTGTGACGACGTCATGACAAAGGTGCCCCGTCGCGGAGACGTCAGTCACGAGGACAATGACGTCTGCAAGGGGAAAGAGACGTGACCATGTCCTTGATGTTGTTAGGTGTCAGTGTGTTATGGATCCCCGGTGGGTAGCAGTGTATGATGGGTCTCCTAGTAACTGATTCTATCTTGATTTTTCACATGGACCTAGGGATCATCTCAAAAACAAGCACCAGCTTAAATAACTTAATACTTATACATTAAACCTGTTAATTTCTATAGTTTCTCAGATTGCATTTAAGGCCTGCAGTGACATTATATTTGCTCTCAAGTTGATCAAAAAGTGGTCCTTCTAGGAGAGACGTCATTGGACCAGTCAGAAGGTCCTGTTAAGAATGAGATTATTTATATACAGCATTTGTGGGAGTGTTTGTTCATTGTGGGAGCTTTTAAGTTAGAAAACAGATACCAGCTATTTGGTCCTTTTTGGAAGAGAGATTTTGGGACCATTTCACTATTAAATTAAGGATTTTTAATGAATAAAGCTGCCACCATATCACAAGGGATACTATTTCATGGACACACCAGTGACGGTGGCACATCTTGGTGTTGACTGTTTTCAGGGCTCAGCACACTGTCAGTTTTCCCATTGGCGACCATGTTAATGTTTTGTGTGATTATAAGAAAACGTGACCTATAAAGTTTCTTAAACTTCCCACCTGCTGTTATTATTATCTCATTGACATGCTGGTCGATTTTAGTCAAAATCTAATATCTCTAGCTCTTGCAAAATGCCTGTATGTATGACACCCGTCAATATTTACAAATGCGTGCAGGCAGTAATCCGGCTAAAGTGTCAACTAGCCAAATTGCTGCCAGATACCCTTCCGCTTAGTAAAATCAGCTAAAAAAGACACCATTTTACTGTCAACAGCTGCTACAATCACATCTAGAAATCTGACTACTCAAATGCACTTATGTCAGAGCAAGTGAACATTGTAAAAAAATCATTTCTCAAAAATATAATGCACTTTTTTTCGTCTGTAATCAAGCAGGAAGTTCAACAGTGTGCTGACCCCAAATAGGCATGGTGATTTTGGAGAAAAATGTTGAAAACAACACACTTTATAGGCACCAATGTTACAAGCACTCTGCAATTTTAATTTTTGTAATCCCTCCAGGTGTTTGTGTTTTATGTACATTTCAAAGATGCCACCAAACTTGGCAAGGCACCAGAAAAATCAGCACTTCGCTGTTGGACAATTTGTAATCCAGCACAACGTTCTCAGGTGGCACTATGAACTCCTGATACAGTTTTCCAGAAAGTCCAATAAGTGTTTTATAAGAAAATTCAATACAGGCAGTTGTTACGTTACATTCAAATGTATATTGATTTTTTTACCTTGTGCCCTATTTACAAAGGTAAACATCAACAAAAAGTCACCTTAGGGTGTGAAATCCTCAAAGGCCAGACGTCTCAAGCAGTTCAATTACATAATATTACACAGCTTAATTAGCAGACATCCAGAAAACAATGCCACTTGCTTAATTGGCCAAAAGGTCCAGTCAGTAGACAGATTTGATAACAGGCTCCGGCTATGGCCTACTCCAGCTAATCACTGTCCTCAGACTTCATTAGGGTCAATGACAACATATTCACTTGTGTTTAATTAGCTGAAGTAAACAAAAAACGATTGATGAATCACCCTGCTGCAATGTTATTGGTTCATTTTCATTCAGATTTTCAAATTGAGGCTTAACTACTGGCATACGCACCCCACCCCCCTTATAAGACATGTGTTCCGTCACTGTGATTTTGACTTGCAGACTGATGAGAAGTCTGTAATATCCAAAAACGGTTTGTCCCATTCAACTGTAGTTTTGCCATACATGTATTTTCAGTAATTGTTTCAAGATATTTGAAGTAAAACGCATCCTCCGACATTGTGCAATGACTATAGCATGCTTTCGTTGCCAGGCTCTCTACTTGGGCTCAGCACACTGTCAGTTTTCCCATTGGCGACCATGTTAAAGGGAATAAAAACATCTATGGCTTGAATTCATGTTATATTACATCCTGCTATCTATTTCCATGTCCACCAAGCCAAAAACAATCAAAAAAAATCAATGAATTAGAAATTCCACATTTAATGCTGTACATCCGGACATTTTCGAATATGCATATTTTTGGCGCGCTTTTCGGGATGCCGAGATGTGACGTCACTTATGACCCACACTCGCATCAGGCCGACCCTTTCCATGCATTCAGAGCATGTTTACAAGTATAGCTTTTGGGTCGAAACGAGCGTCAGAATGAGTTATTGTGCAATATTCCGATGAAATACAAACACTAGTCATCATAGAGGAACAAGCAGTTATCTTACCGTTCCACATGAATCGAATTTTATTCAAAACAATGAATGCGAATGTGCCTACAAGTCGACTAGTCTAGGTTTCGCCGAGCTTGGGCTCGTTTTCAGAATAATTATGTCGAATGCAACCAATGAGAGATAATCTACACCAATAAAACATACATAGCAAACATATATCGTATCCAGCTACAGAAAGTAATGTATAATCTCATAATATCACTAGAATATCGATGTATGAAGGAGGAGTTGTATCATAACAACTTAAATCAGTGAGTGAATTTCTGTCGTCCCTGCTAGCTCAGTTAGTAAAGGTGTTCGTTCCTTAGCATTTATTTTGCAATCGGGTGACGCCGATTCAAACCCCACACCAAACCGTTGATTTTTTTAACACTTTTTGGTTTATGTTTTCGCGAAGTAATATAAACCAAATCATTTTTATACTATGATGCAATGTTTGTAAATATTTTGGTAGTAATTATTTATTCGCCACAAAAATGAAAATATGGTAATTATATATAACGCGATGTTTCTAAATTTTATTTATCCAGACAGATCACCATTTGTTTTCACATATATAATTACAATATATTACCGTACAATATATATACAATTAATAAATTATATATCCATTACATTATATTTGTTTGGATGAATAAAATTTAGAAAAATTGTTATATATTTCCCATATTTTCATTTTTGTGATGAATAAATAATTACTACCAAAATATTTATAAACAGTGCATCATAATATAAAAATTATTTGGTTTATATTACTTCGTGAAAACATAAACCAAAAAAAGTGTGAAAAAATCAATGGTTTGGTGTAGGGTTTGAACCGGCGTCACCCGATAGAAATCTGTTGACTGATTTAAGTTGTTATGATAAATTGAACAACTCCTCTTTCATACATCGATATTGTAGTGATATTATGAGATTATATACGTTACTTTCTGTAGCTGGATAAGATATATGTTTGCTATGTATGTTTATTGGTGTAGATTATCTCTCGTTGGTTGCATTCGATATAATTATTCTGAAAATGAGCCCAAGCTCGGCGAAACCTAGTCGACTTGTTGTAGGCACATTCGCATTCATTGTTTTGAATAAAATTCGATTCATGTGGAACGGTAAGATAACTGCTTGTTCCTCTATGATGACTAGTGTTTGTATTTCATCAGAATATTGCACAATAACTCATTCTGACGCTCGTTTCGACCCAAAAGCTATACTTGTAAACATGCTCTGAATGCATGGAACGGGTCGGCCTGATGCGAGTGTGGGTCATAAGTGACGTCCCAATACCACGTGATCGCCTAGCTAATTAAATTTTATTTTCCGCGGGAATCGTTACACAGACGTGTTTAAAATCGAATTTATGCTACAAATATATTTTTCTGTATTTTTTTAGTGTTGTCAAATGTTACATAAAAGGTTAAACTGTGTGTACACATGGAAAAAGGTTTTTAGCTAATGCCTTATTTTTATTTCCTTTAATGTTTTGTGTGATTATAAGAAAACGTGACCTATAAAGTTTCTTAAACTTCCCACCTGCTGTTATTATCATCTCATTGACATGCTGGTCGATTTTAGTCAAAATCTAATATCTCTAGCTCTTGCAAAATGCCTGTATGTATGACACCCGTCAATATTTACAAATGCATGCAGGCAGTAATCCGGCTAAAGTGTCAACTAGCCATATTGCTGCCAGATACCCTTCCACTTAGTAAAATCAGCTAAAAAGACACCATTTTACTGTCAACAGCTGCTACAATCACATCTAGAAATCTGACTACTCAAATGCACTTATGTCAGAGCAAGTGAACATTGTAAAAAATCATTTCTCAAAAATATAATGCACTTTTTTCGTCTGTAATCAAGCAGGAAGTTCAACAGTGTGCTGACTCCTTCAGTATATCTGGTACATTGCAAGATCACAATCCCCTGGTCAAACGGGACCAGTCCATTTGTCCTAGAGTTTAACAAGTGGCACAATTTGAATAGAATAAAACACTACTAGGCATCACAAGACATTGAACAACATGCTATTTAACCAGTAAATGTCCTTCAAACTTTGTTTCCTTCACCAGTCACATTACACAACATTTTTTTTCAACTTTTTCACCATCTGTGTGATATTATGCAATTATGTTTTTTAGTTATGTAAACATTAAAAAGTTGTTTACCAACTATTTACGGCAATCTTGATTGAATACAGCGGTGCGTTAGAGTACAGCGATTGTTGTTATTGAATGCGAATTGAATGTTACCCCTGCATTAAGTTCTTTGTTGGAGGGTATGTGGGGCCTTATCAGATGTAAGTGTCCTGTTTAGGTGCACCGGTCAAGCAAGCTTTGTTAGTCCAGTGAACCACTTATTGGTCATCTCTATCCAGTGCGCCTGTTTTGCCCCCGATCGGTTCGTTTGAGCTCGGGTATTAATGTCCCTGCACTGTAGACAGATCTCAATCAGAACGCGGCCGTTGAAGTGTTATGAGTTAAGTGCCTGCGTCGTTAGTCAGGCTGCGGCCGTAGGTGGCAACGGAAGGTTGTAGGGATGCTGCACATGTGAATGCATGCATCGGCTTGCGGTGCGCGTCGATTGTTGTTTGGTATTCCGTGCCACTTGTAGACATTAGACAACGGAGTGTGACGTAATCGCGACAGCCGATAGGTCATTTGTGCAAAGTTGGCTGCAGTGTGATTGTGAACGTGTTATGGGGCCGCTCCTGGACGGTGCTACTGCTTGTATCGTTCAGCAGGGAGTTGCTGGTTGATCACTGATCGGAAGGGGTCAACTTGGCGGTGACAGGTTTCTAGGATCCGTTTGTCAGGTGGATTTCTTGTGTAACGGACTTGACTTCAGAGGAAGACTGTTTGCCCGGCGTATAGGGATTTATGGAAGTAGGTTATATGGCATCATACTGGCACAACATGGTACCGGTGCCAGTGGCATAGCACCAGTGTATAGTGTGGTGTGCAGTGAAGCAGAACTGGCCAGTGTGTAGTGAGGCGGAATGATCATAACAGGTGAGCCGCTGTTGTTGTTGCGGTGGTCAGCCGGCACTTAAGACTGGCAGCTGGACCAGTCTGAGTCGGTGCTGACATCACTACTGTTGATGTTTTGGTTTTGTAACGCCACGTGTTATCTCTGCATGTTATCTCCGCATGGCGTGTTAGCGTGGATGTGGCAGTCCAACAAGCCTCCACTTCCCCCCAAGCCTCAGTGGCTCAAGGACTGGTGCTGGGGACGACTGGGGGAGATGACAGTAAGTCTGGATAGCGGCTACTCTGATGTGGACCGACTCAGTGATGACGGATCCACGACGGGCTGCAGTAGGATGCTATTTACATGTGGCGATGAAGTCTTTACCAACACAGCCTGCACCCAGAAGGAGGCAGCGATGGGGCAGAAACGGGTTCGCAGATATGGGACGTCTGTGAATCCTATGAACAATACTATGCCAGCCAAGTCTGGTAATGCTCCCGGGACAGACCAGCGGATTGCCTACAGCATGAGACGGCTCTCAGAAGATACAGAGGAGGCATCCTCGCAGCTCTCCTGTCGACAGAAGAAGGAAAAGTACCACCGCAGCATCGTGCGGTCGCAGTCGACAAACAGCTATGTGATGACGAAGAAATTTAAACAAATTCGTCGCCTCGGAAGTATCGGGAGCAGAAGTGAGCTGGGACTAGGGAGAAGGGGGAGTGTCAGTAACCCTGAGAAGGTTTCAGCTCAGCACAGTTACAGTGTGGATACAGGCCTGTGTGACTTCATCCACCTCAAGGTAAGAGTGTCCAGTGGACAGTGGACAACAGTAATGTCAGGTGTGCAGTTGTTTGAAATGACTGCAGAGGCCCGAGACCGTCAACTTTTTGGTTGGGCCCGTAACTCAAACAGTGCCACTATCTTTTTCAAATATAATTTTTTTGTCAAAATTGGCAACGCAAATATCGTTAACATGTTATGTTAATATTTATGTAAGTGGGTTATCAACATTTTTATGGGACCACCAACTTTACAAAGTTTGTGTCAACCACCAACTTTTTGGCTTAGGTGAAGAACACTGTACCATACCATCAGTTTAAATGTACAGTGCACTATATACACTCGTGGCCTAAGTGCATTGGAGTCTTGCTGAAATTTGTTCCTTTTATTAATTTGAGCTGGGAATATTAATGAGCCATTGTCAGGCATCAAATCGGTTCGATTGTTGGACGTGCGACTGACGCGATCGGCCTTGGGATGGGAGTCTGGATTGGAGTGCTTGCATTCTCTATTGTCACAATAAGGCCCGTCATTTGTTTGGTGATAACAAGCGGTTAGTTATACAAAAGAATGTTCGTAAGTCGCTCTGTTTTTCATTGCTATAGCTCTAATAAACTAGGAACTCTTAAAACGCACAGCGATTGCGTTCAAACACTGAAGCCTGAACGGATATATGCGCACAGATTGGAATGGTATTCTGGTTTGCGAATCAGTCGCTAGAGGCGTTCTGCAAAACTATGCGCATGGTGGCGCCACACGGAGGATTAGGCACCCTTCAGAATCAGGAAGCATACGCCTATGGGAATTATTTTTGGAAGGACTCGTGAAAAGAAATACCAAACGATTCATATTCAATATAATATTATATTTGTGTTATATCTCATTGATATGCACGTGTCCCGTGGGACGCAACGATTAATTTGCACGCGTCCGGGTACTGTTTCTATTCATATATATTTGTTATTTTCTTATACTTTCATTTTCTCCCTATTTTGTTTGTGAATTGTTTTCAGTAGTGATTGATGTCATCCAATGCTGTAAGTGGGAGTTGACTGTATAAACCAGCCCAGGAGTGGGGGGCGGCTCATTGTGACAACTTGGCTGTTCTTTTGTTGTGATTACCTTAGCTGTTGTGGCAAACAGGAGCATTATGGGTAGATTATCAGACTCAATTGTGAGGCCTGAGTTTCGTGATAATATTCATCTTTGAAGAAAGTACTGTTGCGACTTTTTTCCTAGCCAAAACTGTTACTTTTTAATGTGGTTGTTTTTTTCTCTGACTTCCATCCACTGATTTGCTTTCTGTCTTTTAAAAACTTGGGGAATATTGGTGGTGGTTGGTGCCTTTTTGGTGGGTGTTTGAGAACTGTGAATTGGTCTTCAGGCAGAAATTGTAGCATCACTGAATGCTTCCCAATGAAGTTGATTTCAAAAAGTTTATGATCAAAATACTATAATGGTGATAACTGCAGCCCTTAGTTCGTTGCTCCATGGGTGGTGTAAGGTAGGTGTTTTGAAGGAAGTACAGTAATTGGAAGAAGTTCAGCTCTAAGCTACTTTGAAGGGCAGTTGACAGTTTCGTCTTCTTTTGGTGGATCCATGTATACAGCCACCAGTTGATACTAGACATCACGTTTGTTTGATTGATTATATTATGGTATGATAGAAACTGTTATTGACCTGGTTTGATTTAACTGAGAGCTTTATTAGTAGGCCATTATTAGGACCATTAATATAGGTGTTTATACCTGTCAATTTATTTAGTGAGAAAACCAGTTTATTCAGTTACTACTTAAGCTTTTCAATATATAATTATGCTATGATGATAAGGAAAATGCCATTACGCACTATTACAATTGATGCGTTCGTGACATGGCTCTCAGTTGAACCAGGATGTTAGTGTTATAGTCAGACATATACTGCTACAGGAAATATATTGCAAGTCAAAATTAAACCTCTGTAGCATCAAATAGGTATTTTTAAATAGCTTCACATATTGCTTCTGGTTGTGCCAAACAGGCATGGAATGTGTTGCCACATAGTCTGACATGACTTGTATTAAACTGGCATAAGATATGTCAAACTGGCATGGCCAATATAAAATGTATCGAATTTGTTATTCAGATGAAATTAATATAAATAAAACCTTGAAGACTTTCAGACTTACTTTGTTTGACAAACAACATGTTTCTCTAGCTAAAGTATTTTATGGCAAAACGTCACCTTGTGTGTAATTTGTGAGTATAGTGAGTATAAAATATTTGCTTCAGTGAAACGGTTTTCCCTTGATAAACTATATCTGGTTGTAAGCAAAAAAGGAGAAGGATTGTCCGTATGGTACAGAACTCTTTCATACATGTAGATTAAGTTGTTTATCACCATTTCACACTGTTACCACAAGCCTGGGCAACAGCGAAATGTCTGGTATGCACGTTATTAGTTAGATAATGTCTGCACCAGATAACTGATAAGTAATTTTAGAAAACATATTTGTTTTATTTGTGAACGTTACCAGTTTGTGATGTTTTTGTGACATTGCAGTAGGACGTATCAGTATTGTGTAATAGTAATAATAATAATCTAGATAGCTGAATCAGTCAGTTGTTGCAGAGTCTTTACAAGTCTTAAATGGCATCTTCTATTTTTTGGGCATGAAAAGGTCAAAAAATTCATTTCCAAAGAAAAGTCTTACATTTTATTTTACTAAGCCAGGCCCTAGGCCCTTTTAACAATATGGTATAGGCTGTTTTGACCATTTAATAAACGAGGCTCTTATTAAAAGGGTGTTTGAACAAAAAGTATGTTATTTAATATTGAATTTGTCATGTAGAAAGTTCTTTAAATGTTTAAAATATATGTCTTTAAAAATCTGATGAGCCGATAACAAAACACATCCTGTTGTTGAAACATTGTTGTCTCCAATCCCAGTTAAATATCTGTGGTCTGAATTGACGCAAGTGCATTACCCAGTCATCATTTGGGGTGATTTAATATGTTCAGTTGGAGTGATCAGAACCATCTCGACAGGAAGTAACCATAGACACATTAACTACACAGCTCTGACAGGGCTGTGTATACCATTGTGTGATGAGGGGTATATTAATCACTCTACTTATGCTGGTGTGAGCAAAGTGCACAACAAGCGGGGGTGCTACTATTTATTATAATGAGGTGGTAGAATAGATGTACTGGTGATGTAGTTTCAGGTCGTATTGCGTCTTATGGTAATTAATTTACTGAAAGTTCCTGTGACATCCCAAGCTGAATATCTACTTTTGTTGTGTTTGTGTCATACGATTTAACATAAAAACATTCATATAATTGCAGAATGTAACATGTTTTGATAATAAGCAGATTGTTGTATGAAATTTGATATATGCGTAAGTAGCCATTGATGCCTTTTCACTGGTGTTGCTTGGTATGCAGACATTGCATGTGTTGTGCTGCCACCTGGGGATCAACGTCATAACTATCAACATGCATGATCCAGTCTCATGAAATTTATTGTATCAACATGCATGATCCAGTCTCATGAAATTTAATGTATCTTAATGTACCATGACTTGTTTAAATTGTTTAATAACAATTGTGTTTTAATTGTCATTGCAGAAGGAGCTGAGTTTGTCACACCGAGGAAGGTAATTTGTACTTTTGTATGTGAACCATTGACAGCTGCTTGTCATAAATAAATCATCAGTTACATAACTTGTACAGCACATTCTTATTGAAAGATTTGTTTTAAAGTTTTGAAATAGTGGTTAAATGTTTATTATTTTATAATATTGTTGAATTTCATATGTAGCAAGATGTTTCCATGGCTACACAATAATGTTCTGTGGAGAATAAACAAGATTGTACTTACTTATAAAACAGACAGCAAACATGGGTGCAGAAATCAACAGTAAGAGATTACAAATGTGACATTCAGTGGTAGTTCAGTCCATGTAACCTGAGTACAAGACACAAACAATCAGACTTCTCACCCGTTAATAGAAAATAGCAAAGTATGTTAATTAGTCGAAACAAGCCCGTTTTTATTTCACCCCATGTGAAGCATGCTGTATTTCTCACAACTTGTTCCAAGCGCATGTTTTGTCTATTTATAGCCGCAGTCATGGTCGGAAGTCTTTCATCAGCAGTGGAATGTCTCCAACCCTGCCAAGGAGATGTGTTTCGCCTCATAGCATCGGTGAGTGGAAGCGGACTCTCTCTTCTCAATCACGAGACATTTCAAGATGAGATGCCATGTAAAACTCCTGCCTCAAAGTTCAACCAAAGTAGCTAAACAGGTTTCTTCACTTAACAATTTTAAAACTTGCTTCTCGTTCTATTTGATGACCACCTTCATTTGGTTGACAATTTTGTCATTTGGAGGTAGTAATCTTTGGCAACAGGAAAGAGAGAAGAGACTTAGTAGTGTGATTTAATGGGGTTGGGGGATGAAGAAAGGGGGGAAGGGGATGGGAGGGGTGTTTATAGACTTTAGAGGTGACGCCTAAACAGATACGACTTCTTGGGGCAGGCTCTTCCACTTTGCTATTGTGCCTAAAAAACGTCATCTTCCTGTACTGCCTACGGTGGTAGAGAAGGTCATACCTGATGTTATGGGTCTTCCTGGTGTTTGTTTTACGTGGGCCGGATAGTGTGGGCAGCTACAGCTGACTGTAGGTCTGCTTATGTTCGCTGTCGCAGTCTTCGTTGGACTGATCAGTGACTGATTGTGGTCACTAGGGTAAACGTGGATCAGTCTAGCCGATGAGCATATTCGTGTCCAGGTGCCATCCTCTGGAACTCTCTTCCACTACAGCTGTGAACACAAATCAGATTCATTGATGCTCAGATTCATATTGCGTGAATAGTTTAAGTTTTATGTACATTTGGTTTATTAAGACAGTCTGTAGTTTTGCTAAAATCTAAAAGCCTTATATTTGTTTTTTTGCCAAATTTTTATTTGACCCAAGATGGGTGAACAAATTTAATTGAGAGGTGTTTAAAGTCATGACAAAGAAATAAACCTGTCTGCAGAATTATGGTTAATGTTTATGTCTTACCAAAGTGATGTGCCTTTGGTCCATTTGAAGTTAGGAAAATTAAGTTAGACAATCTGATGCTACCCCGCTCAATGCGGATGCTGATAGCAGGCAGTGAAACCAGATACTGTTTATGTTTTATCAGCAGACTAGTCATTTACAGTCAAAACTGGGTTAATTTCCTGTTTTTTTGTGCAAAGTCGTATCCCGTTTCCATGGCGTTGCCAACTTTGCCTGAGGTGCGAGATGTTAGCAAGGTAACTGAAGGTATTTGCAGAGTGGCCATCTGTCAGGGGGGGTTGACCTGGGTGCCCAGCTGGGTCGAGTCAGGTGATACTGCCCCACATGGAGGTGTGGCCAGCACTGTAGCAAGCTGGTGTTTGTAATACCTTTGGGCCTTTGTTGTGGGTTCATAGGTCAAGTGTCAGACTGGAACTAGCTCATCCATTGAGGGGTGACATAGGGTGAGCTCCACTCCTATGTGGTGTAGAGTCCATATAAGGATCGTAAATCCAGATACAATGTTCCTGGTTAGGACATGATGGCAGAGAATGGGTAAATCGAGGTTAGGCTTTCAAATAAACGAATTACAATGTGCAAGAGATGAAGACTCGAGCATACCAAGTTGAGCAAGATAGGTGTGGTTTTGTTATATTGTGTGTGTAAGTTTGAATTTGGTGACAAAATATTGGTGGATTTACATTTTGTTTGTACTACATGCTGCATGCTGCACGCTGCGTGCTGCACGCTGCACACCGTCTCTATCACCTCTGTCCTGTTTATTATGTGTCATCTTGCTCTCATCTGTTATCTTTCTTTCCACCACTTCCTCTCCCTCCCTCCCTCTCTCCCACCCTCTCTCTCTCTCTCTCCCTCTCTCTCTCTCTCTTTCCCTCTCTCTCTCTCTCTCTCTCTCTCTCTCTCTCTCTCTCTCTCTCTCTCTCTCTCTCTCTCTCTCTCTCCTCTCTCTCCTCTCTCCTCTCTCCTCTCTCTCCTCTCTCCCTCTTCTCTCCTCCCTCTCCTCCTCTCCTCTCCCCTCCTCTCCTCCCTCTCCTCCCCCTCCTCCTCCCTCCCTCTCTCTCCCCTCCTCCCTCCTCCCTCCCTCCCTCTCCTCCCTCCCTCTCCCTCCTCCCTCCTCCCTCTCTCTCCTCCTCTCCTCCCTCCTCCCTCTCCTCCCTCTCTCCCTCCTCTCCCTCCCTCCCTCTCCCTCCCTCTCCTCCCTCTCTCCCTCCCCTCTCCTCCCTCCCTCCCTCTCCCTCTCTCTCTCTCTCCCTCTCTCTCTCCCCCCACTGTTTTCTCCCTTCTCCTATTCTACTCTCCCCTCTCCATTTCTACATTCTAATATCCCTCTTCTTTTCTACTCTCCCGCCATCTCGGTCTCTCTCTATCTTCACTTGTTCTCATTTGAGCCTCGTCTCTCATTATAATGCAATCAAGAAACTAATCATAAAAATAACATTTAAATTAAAATCCAATTAATGGAATTATATGAGCAATCTTTTATACATGAAGAGATTCGTCAGATTGGTTCGTTCACATTGTTATTCTTTTTACATATTTCTCAGTCAATTTACTTTCTTGTTGTCACATTTTGTCACTACATCTAAATATGTTATTGACCCTTTAAAGTAGAAACATCAAGAATTTACAATGCAGATCTAGTAATGGTTTGAAATTCAAGTGGGAATCCTTCGTTTTGTTCGTCTCATACATGATTTGGGAAGTAGACTCATTTTGCTGCTTGGATCTACCGACTGTTGCAGTTTCTGTGGTGTGATGTGCTTTGAACACAGTTCTGTCTAACAAACTGATGCTCTTGTATTTCATACAGTTTTAGGTGAATTCTGTAGCAGCAAGCGATTCCTATGGGCGACATTAACATAATTATTGAAGAGACTATTCCTTGCATTATCCTTATGTATGACGCAACTAGTCTGACCCCCATATGGGGGTCATACCGCTAATGTGTCCCAAACTATGTATTTTTATTTGTTCATAATTTATTAGATGGAATGGTAGCACTGTACCCAGATGCATCAAGGGAGGCGTCATGTACATTTACTGTTATTTGTAGAATAAATGTTCTTGTTTGAAAATGACATTCTATGAATGTGAACAAACTAGGACAGTAATTTAGTTTGGCAGTTGATGCTAAAATCATTTATGCATTTGGCAGTTACATTATCACTGAAGCGATGTAGCACGGCTAAGAAGATTTGGCAACATGACAGCTTGCTCTATTGATATGCAATGTATGGTGATTAGGTGGGAGCCAGGGTACGTTTTATGCTTCCCGTCTTTATTGAAAGAACTATAGTAATCAACTGTGTGAGTGTGTGAGATTTTTATGTGAAATACTCTAGCTGCTAGTTGGAAGCCATTGTCTTTGACTGAGAGGGGAACCAGGAGTTGTTCTAGTGCAGTGGACTGTGGTGTTGGTCCAGTGTGTGCTAGGTACCAGTGTAATGATAGCCACATGTACTGGTGATTCCTGTCTAGTGGCTCATCAGTCCACTGATTACAGCAGGAAGTAGTTTAGTGCACACACACCCTGACTGAAACTGGGATTAGAGCATCACTATAGGAAGCAGCTTGACATTGACAGGATGTGATGGATCTTGGGTCAATACTTTCCCTCAGCAGTGCCTGCTAAATCAATCATAGAGACCTGGGCTGTGATGTAACTGCCTCTCTAACTGGCTACCAATGGTGGATGATCAACTCCTGTTTTTGGCTGAAGGAACCAAGGGCAGCTGTTATGTAGATGAGCCATCACCAGGTGTCCAGGTGTATCCCTTACACCTCTGATGATTGTCTGCAGTGCCTGCCCGGCCAGCCTGAGGGGAGCTGAGCCTGCCAAGTGTGTGCAGGATGATGCCAACAGTGCCTGTCATCCACAGCAGATGTTGCCTCAGTATAGCAGCCAGAAGCCAAGCGCTGCGGTTGTGGTCGAGGCATGCTAGTGGCAGTCTAGCTGGATTAGTCATTGTAACATTGGATGCATTCCTGTGGGTCTGTGTGCCCTGGCTGGGCTATCTGTAGGGGTCTACTGCCAGGACCAGATCCACTATGGATGTGACAGACATCAACAACAGTCACTCCAGTTGAAGGACCAGTGACCACTCTGGTTTGTTTACGCACCCAAGCCTTTGCCAGACATGGTGGTCATGATCCGACTCAACAAACCGACTTCACACAGATAATATATGTGTTGTGCGGACTGACGGGAGTGTGGTGGTACTGTTGTGTGCCGTGGCAGTGAGTCGAGGCGTTCTAACGGTGCCATGGAGAGTCAATTGCGCAAGGCGAGCAGTGTACAGTTCCTCACTATCGAGGAACCTACCTTCAGTGTCTTCAGACTTCAGAGGTGTCTCTCCTTCACTGGTCAGTTTCATACATCTTGCTGGGTATTTCATCTTGCTTGTTCACATGGATGTAATAACTGTCGAGGATTTAGTTGGTAACTCTCTTAATATTGGATCACATTTAATATTTTCTCTGTGACTTTTACAACACCCCAAAGCATTGACACATTGCCATGTATGTACAATATCTGGTTTGACAGAACAATTACTCAGTTTTATAGTTGTGTATTACATTTTTAATGGTACAGTATTCAGTTTGATGGTACAGTATTCAGTTTGATGGTACAATATTCAGTTTTAGTGTTAACATTCAGTCTGCGAGTACAGTATTCTGTTTGACAGCACTGTATTTAGTTTGACAGTACAGTATTCACTTTGACAGTACATTTTCACAGTTCAGCATTCAGTATAATATTCAAGCTGACAGCACTGTATTCAATTTGAGAACACTGTATTCAGTTTCGTAGTACAATATTATGTCTGACAGGATTTTTTTGGTTTCGTTGTATGCTACTTGGTTTGACACAGTTCAGTGTTTAGTCTGACATTACATTTCAATTTCACCGTACAAAAATCAGTGTCTCAGTACACTAGTAAACTAAAAACCTTATAATAATCAATTCTTTATTCTGAACATTATTTTGACGGACATCATTTGAAATGAAGAACAGTCTGATAAAGTGAACAAGGTTTAGTTGGAACACATGTCATGTAACTCATTCGGTACCTTCTGTGTAAGTATATTTGGAAGTACAACTAAAAGATCTTGCATTTGATGCTTAAATACTTTTATAGGAAAGCCAAAAATGCTAGTATGTAATGGTAGAAACTATACTACACATTCTTGGGTGATAAACAGATTATGGTGGGTTTGTATCCATACCAAACAGAGACAAGATTTAAGTGACAGCATGTCTGCTGTTATTTGTCATACTACACCTGCTTATCTTGTTACAAAATTTAGTTGCTATGGTAACAGATCTGAGGTAGCTGGGATCCCATTCATATCCTGTGGCACTGCTGAAGTTTTGCTGGTCAGATTTGGTAACAAATTAATGGACTTGAAAGACATGGTCTGTTAAGGGGACTTTTGACCTTTGTTATTATACCAGTTTCCTGGTAACTGAAGATAGTCACTACCGTGGGGCAGTAGAACATGAATAGTATAAAGGAGAAGGAGTATTGTAACTATGTACATCTTTATATAAACCAATTCAGAGAACTCGGTAAACCAGGCAAAGTTATGTATTCTAATACAGTGTATGTTCTGTGCACAAGAAGCCAAGCTAATAAATTTCTGTCCAATCTAAAAACCACTCTGTCATCACTGGCAATATTGTAACACAAACATTATGAATTTACAACCATGAATGATCGCTGAATGTTGCTGCATTGATTAACTTTGTTTGCGGGGGACATGTGTCGTATGTGGCTAATGTACTATGACAGCTCCTCTTCCCACTTTGGTTAATCTGGCTGTAGATACATGTAGTGTAATATAGCATAACACAGTGATGACAGAGTTCCGCGGAAACGTGGATTTCCGCGTTTTGGGAATCCAATAGACTAGCTGATGCCGAAGTGAAAAGATCGTAACCCGAGTGAAACCAGGAAGGCCCGAAGGTACTTTGAAATGGACCAATTGGCGGCTGGGTAGATGGGTAGACTACATCAGGCGTGATGTGATGATTGTCAAGGCAATTGCAGTTTGAGTAATTTGTGAGTTTTAATTACATCTGTCCTTAAGAATCATGGGATTAGTACAGAAACATGTTTATGCCCAAATCAGCTGGCATTGTTTGTAGGTAGTGATATTATAACACATGACCTGCCACAACTACAGTACTTAGAATGAAGAACAGAATGGTCCCCTCCAACCACATTCCATTAAATATGTCACCAAGTGCACCGTCGGGTTCAAGTGGCTTCCAAATGGGATTTTGACACTTTAAATGTTATCGTCAACACGTAAACTTATTCGGATATGGGGATGTATATAATGAATGTGACTACCAGTGGGGTTTGCAAAACTCATCTGCTATTGTAGTGAAAACTGTTTTACATCAATCAGTGATGGTTAATATAAAGCGCCCCATCGATGAGACCGCTGATTGGCTGTCTAATGGTGCCACGGGATGTCAACCGAGGTAAAAGTTTTCTGAAGTTTTCCGAGAGATTCTGGTGCCCGATGAGCATGCCTATTGGCTCATTCCTGTAATTCATCCAGATCCGAGGAGACATTTTTGGGGAGGGTCGCAAAGCTGAGTAAAATCAAAAAGTTTGGAAGTAAACCATCGTACTTGTCCCAAACATAGTACTGTTATATGGCCTCTGGTTGCTCAAGAGATCAGTCAGCCGGAAATCCACAAGTGCTTAGCATTATGAAAGGCTACTGGATAATTCATATTTAATGACATCAGTATATTTCGTTTTCATTTGGAAACTCCAGGGAAATACACAGGGAAACACCAAACTGGTGTCTGGCAACTTCGTTGTTGGTTAATTTCCCGCTTGACAGTGTCGTACTACAGTGGCATGTTAGTGGAGCATATCGAACTAACATGTTGATATGTTAAACTTTGCTGTGCCGTGAACAAAACAAGACTTATAATCAAAGATCTTTAGTTTGGTTCTGTTTGAAACTAATAATAAATATTTTTATACGCAATATCGCTATGGAACTGTCAGCTTTCATGCAGGTTTTGGTCTCTTTGTTTCGTTTACTACCTTCCGATGTTCCCACTAGGTGGAAACATAGTGTTCTCGCTGCGGAACCACGGAATGGTATGCTTAAAGGCAGCCTCGTGCATGTACATTTTGAGAAATTGGCAAAACGCTCAGGAACAAACTTCGAGCAGACTGGTTACAGAAAACTGTCGAAATAGATATCGGTAGTGGCAACAAAATAACTGACAATCGAGGACTTTCTAAAAACCATGGATCAACCAGGCGTCGCATTTTGTAATGACACAGTGAAGTACAGTGGGCGTGGTTTTGTGTCAGTAAGGGACCACGTTCTTAATGATAAACACTGTACAATGACATGTTTTCTGCAGACAAACACCACTATTTCTAGTGCCTTCGGATTGCCTACTTCATCAGTTACACCCAGGACTATGGCTGGGTGTAACTGTAGCCTCAATCACCCCTGTTTCAGATACCTCTATGGTATCTTGTTATTGTCAGTTACACAACTGATTTCATCATTAACAAATTAAATATTTCTTGACAGTACCAATTATATATGGGGGTGGGGTGGTGGAAGGTGAGAAAAACGTGAAAATAATCTCATATGTTACTCCTTACCGTGTTGAATGGCTTTAACCCCAACCCATTTAAAAAACAGTTTACAGCACCCTCCACGATGAACTAGAAAGCACTTGCCGCGCTCATGCCTTGTTCCGCTGGTACCTTGCTCTGCTCGATCTAATACATTTTCAGCGGTTTTGATCAAATGTCACTCTCATCCCTGATAAAGTCTATTGTCCATACTCTGTAAACATTCATTATGCGAATATGTATTCAAGTTTGAAGTTTCCACCAAAACAGTGTGCAGGTTTTAAAACAAGGAAGATTTTGGGGTTTATAAATATTTGTTGTATATGCTTTATTAACCATTTATACTTATGTGGATAACATTTAAAAACTATGTATATAGTTAAAATTTGTCTTTTAAAGTTGGTATTCTATTCAGGCCACAAGGAAGGAACAGGGCCTCACCCAGGATAACATTTTTGCCAGTCCAAATTTTTTCCGACATGCTACAAAGCGCAGTCGGGCATGCGATCACATGCTTTGAACAATTTTTTGTTCAAAGCATGTGATCCACAATTTTAATGCCACTTACAATATAGCACATATAAGTTGTTTCATTAGAACACATTTAATTGCAACAATTTTCAAAATTATTAACAGTACTATAAGAAATTAGCAAACATATTTAATGTGGAATGCCAATTTTATATACAATTAAAATGTGATAGACTATGGAAGCTTGGATTTTGGAATTTTAAAGCATTCGATTTTTTGTTGTACAAATATCATATAATAATATTAGAAATACTACAGTTCGATTTTGCTTAATTTCTAAAACAAAATATTAGATTGACAAATATTGTTTTTAATAAGTCACCAAGCAATGGCCGTAATCAGTTACAGTTATTAATTAAAACATTGTGTATTCATGTTGCTGTGAATGTTTCAATTGTTAAACTATAAATCAGTCAAGACATTAATTAATTTAATTAGCAAGCGACGTGTAGCTCCATGCCTTTGACCACCCAACACGCGACCAAACAATGCGCGACGAATGGGACTCACCACATGCGCGACGAACGGGACTCACCACGGCAATGCCCTAAAAATAGCGCAGACGTAACTAAATCTAGCACAGTCACCATACGTTCAGCCTGAATGCTCCACTGCAGGCTGATTATCACAATCCTATTCAAAAATGATGCGACATCGGCAAACAAAATCTAGTTTCCGCTCTTGTAAATAATGTTTAATTATCACACAACAAACATAATTTGAATAGTGGAAAACTGACAAATGGCATCGGTGATGCACGAAGTTGTATATCGGGCGATAACATAGGTAAACCGACATGTTTACACTTCAACTGATCGTAACTTTTGTTTCTCTGACGGCATCAATTTTGTGTAATATCAACAGTCAGGGCTGCCTACCTGACAAAAACTATTTCCATAATGACCCCCATTGCACCCCGCCCCGCTCCCTGGTCCACAAGGTTGCCAATCAAACCTTTCTTTGAAGTAGATACAGTGACAAGTCCAGCCTGTTGACGGTGCCTGGGAATCCAGGAAGTTGCTCAGTTAATCATCAAAAGTAGATATACTTTGTTTCAACATAATTATTGTGTGCTACACTGTAACTTCTATCAGCAGTTAACGTCTTCGTTAGCACTTCAAAGGGATGCTTGTTTAGCAACATCCAATAAGTTACGTTGTGTTAATTACAGCTGTCAAAGTGCCTGCATGGCCAGACATGTCCAAGTGTTTACTTCTGTAGAGCATCACCGTGAGAAAGACAGTGCCAGTGAATAGCCAATAATCATCCAACGAGCTTCTAAATTTACAACACACAGCAGGAACATTATAATTATTACTAACAATCAATGACAAAGTTAAATTGTTCTATTCAAATAAAAACCTTTTAATAAAAAATTGATAGTTTTATATTGCAGTTATAATACTCATTTTATATTATTCTAAGACATTTTATAATTATATCCATAACTTTCAGAAAACCATAACTATTTAATGTAATTTAATGGTTCTACCGAACGTCATCTTCATTTATTTTTTTCAATATATAATTCTACACCTGTACATTTTATTAATGTCTAGACGCGCATTAATGACACTGATAATAATAATATGCTTACATGCCACGTGCCACATGCCCCGTGCCACGCAGTCATCAGCAGGCTGGTGGCAGTCAAAGTTGTAACTTTGTACACAGGCACAGCAACGGATGATTCCGTAATGCCGTAATCTGAGGTGAATTTATGTAATGAATACGAAGAATCCGTAATGGTAGGCAGCCCTGCAACAGTGAACACCAACACATCTCCTCGTTGGTTGATTAAAAACCATACGATCCAAATATGATTACAAGTGTGGGTTTTCGATTTGCCGCGACCTGTGTTTTTGCGAAAACCGTACCTTCGCGACGTGCCGTCGGCATGAAATTCTTAAAACATGAAATGATAAAAGGACTGCGTGACCGGTGGTTTGTCATAGTTTTGCACCAGATCTGGCCAGATCCAACAGCCGCAGCGGCCAATGTGGTAATACTAGTTAGTTACTGTGATAGTCACTGTTAGTGGTCGCCGGTGTCTTTGATGCGGTTACAATTACGTCTAGGAAATCATTTGGGAACGGAAAGAGCGGATTCTTCCCAGGCACTAATAATTACAACAATACACTCAATTGGTGCCTGCGTAACACCACCCAGTCAGTTCACTAAACTGTCCAATCGACGAGTGCTTATTGGAACTCCCCGCCCTGATTATTTGGTCTACGCAAGTGTTGCCTGCTTTTCAAACAACCACCGCTAGCGGTTAGATGACAATTACCCTAGCAAGTCGAGGCCTTAATTGGTTTCTGGCGTGTGTCGGGCAGATGGCCAGGCGATCTGAGTTATCGATTTTTAAAACCAATCTCAGTAGATTTTATAACTGGCTTCGCGGTAGTTTCAATGACGCCGTAAAATGGCATGGACGGATATGGAAGCGCCGGCCTGGCGGACCCGTCCACAATCAATTTCACCCCGTCCAAAATCGCGATTTTCGAATTTTCCCAGTCCAAATGACGGGTGGACGGGTCTCTGGGTGAGGCCCTGGGAAGGAAATTATCTGTTGTTCTGCACAAACCTGTAATTGGACAGCAGTTTGGTCCAACGGTTTATGACTGGAGAATGGAGATCTTATTCTGAGTTCAGTTGTCCTTGAGTTGGAAGGTTCCTAGATGGGACAGCAAATTATATAATGTTATAGTGAATGATTGGACAGATTTTGTGGTGACAATTTGTATCCATCATAAACTTGTAGCATTTGTGATCTGTAATAGTGTCCGTGAACTATGGTAGTGACCAGCTGTCCATAAACTGGTAGTGTGACTATCACTTGGTCACATCCACTCAGTGTATCATTTACTTTGATGTCATTGTCATTTGTTGAACTCACTAAGCCACTTTGTTAATTGGATGTTCTGGCCGGCCATGGACTGCTACATGGAGTGAGTGGTTCTGAGGTGAACAGAATCAACAGATCTTGTATTATAAATAGGTTCTGTGATGGCATGTTCCCCAAGATCAAGTGGGAGATTGGGATGATGTGTTCTCCAAGATCATGTGGGAGATTGAGATGATGTATTCCATGTTCATGAATTATGTGTTCTGTGAGATCATATAGAATGATGTGTTCTGTAATGATGTGTTCTGGGAGATCATGTAGAATGATGTGTTCTCTAATGATGTGTTCTGTGAGATCATGTAGAATGATGTGTTCTCTAATGATGTGTTCTGGGAGATCGTGTAGAATGATGTGTTCTCTAATGATGTGTTCTGGGAGGTCATGTAGAATGATGTGTTCTCTAATGATGTGTTCTGTGAGATCATATAGAATGATGTGTTCTGTAATGATGTGTTCTGGGAGATTGTGTAGAATGATGTGTTCTCTAATGATGTGTTCTGGGAGATCATGTAGAATGATGTGTTCTCTAATGATATGTTCTGGGAGGTCATGTAGAATGATGTGTTCTCTAATGATGTGTTCTGTGAGATCATGTAGAATGATGTGTTCTCTGATGATGTGTTCTGGGAGATCGTGTAGAATGATGTGTGCTCTAATGATGTGTTCTGTGAGATCATATAGAATGATGTGTTCTCTAATGATGTGTTCTGGGAGATCATATAGAATGATGTGTTCTGGGAGATCATGTAGAATGATGTGTTCTCTAATGTTGCGTTCCGTGAAATCATGTAGAATGATGTGTTCTCTAATGATGTGTTCTGTGAGATCATGTAGAATGATGTGTTCTCTATTGATGTGTTCTGGGAGATCATATAGAATGATGTGTTCTCTAATTATGTGTTCTGGGAGATCGTGTAGAATGATGTGTTCTCTAATTATGTGTTCTGGGAGATCATATAGAATGATGTGTTCTCTAATGTTGTGTTCTGTGAGATCATACAGAATGATGTGTTCTCTAATGATGTGTTCTGGGAGGTAATGTAGAATGATGTGTTCTCTAAAGATGTGTTCTGTGAGATCATTTGGGAAGGCTGGTTTGTTGTTGACTGGTGGGGCAGTTGCTCAGTGGCCTGCACCTGACATTGACTGCTGTTGAACATGTTGGATGCTGAGACTTCAGCCAGGGATCTCAATCACACCAATGTTAATTGCCATTAGGGGACTTAGATGTCAGCCAGAAATGTGGCCAGGTTGAGTTATGGAGAGTGGGGCATAAATAAATATGTTATGACATTGGGGGAACTTGCAGATTACTTCTGAATAGCTGTCTGTGGTCACCAATATCAATAGAGGAAACTCTTGAATTCATTTAATTCAATTCAGGTGGCAGTATGAAATATAACTGGCAACGTTACTGGCAAGACGTGAACCTGTACATGATTAATTGACATTTTTGTGGTTATTGTAGTGGTTAATAATAAGAAAAAAAATTTGTATTGGTGTAAATCTGAATAAAAATCCATACATGCACAAGGTAGGCTTTCATGGCTGCTCACTTCGTTTATGCCAAATTAAGGAATAAGACGTTTACTATATATGCCACGGCATTGCTGGTCTTCTTGTGATCAACTTGTTCGTAATGCTTTGGTGATTTCCAAACAGCTCTTTAGCTACATCGCACTGTCATGACTGCAGTGATGTGACCAGCAAGTAGTGTCTAGGTTAGCTGTGTGACTGAATGTGTAAATTATTCAAAGCACAGACATCATCCAGGAAGATGGATTCCTGCTATTAATGGGGTCAAAGTTGCAATCTTGGTACTTAGTTCAACCTGGTAGTATAGTGTCATTGTGGCTTGTCACAGGCTAATGGAATACTATATAATATATCTTTAAGAGGCCTAAACAAGTATAATTTTATTTATGTGAAACTGTTTACCAAAAAATAGGAAACTGTAAATTAGAATTACATCAATTCAGTTATCTGAATTTAATGAATAGCTCATTTCTACTGTGATTTGTTCTGACTCAATCATGAGTGATTTACCACTCTGAAGTGCACTCAGCCCGGCAGCCATGTAAATGGGTCTATGTAATCAAGTTATTGCAGCATTGTCAGGATCTGAGTACTTCTAATGTTGCATTTGAGAGAACTGAGTAATTGTGGATAGAAAATGTCAACATTTCTCAATATTTGCTTTGTTCATCTGCTTTGCTAATAAGTAATGGCTATTACTACAAATGTAAATTATAAAAAGCAATAGCGAAATATACAGCTGAAAACAGCGCGACTGTGACACAGCTGGTTTAAAGGACTCGGTACAACTGTATTGTTTGTGTTGTAAATTACTTAGTTTCATTGCCAACACTGCTTGAGTTAATAGGTCTCTTATTTATGTCTTTATCAGATTTTATTGTGGGAATGTTATCATGCTGGAAATGTCACTTGTGGTTTATCTGGTGAGATAAGCATTGGAGTTATGACCTTCTTGTGCCTCAGGAGACCCCAATTAACCCTTGTTAGTGGGTTCTAAACAGGGAAGACTGGGTGGGAGCTCCACATGTAGCTCAACCACACGGCCATGTTGATGTAGGTATAGTAGGATCCCACTAGGTAAAAGGGAGGTACCAATTAAAATAAATCGCAACAAGCTCAAGTAAACTAGAATCAATATTTATTATACTCTCTATCTCATACCCTATATATATATAATTACTAACAACCCACCGTGATAATCACATCCACATAGAATCCCGACCAGACATGGTGTGATCACACACATACACCCTGCAGGCTGAGCCAGGCTCTCCCTCCTGCCTACCAACTCCCTATTTTCCCTCTACAATTCTCTATATCTAAACTAGCCTGACTACTGAATTTAAACCAACCAATGGGGGGGCTTCATCTTTCCCACCAAGTACACCCAAAGACAAAGCCATCTACTAGACTACTGATAATTAAATAATAACGTGTGGTTTAACATGAGATTCTCCAAGACTCCAACATCCCTTAGAGAAATGTAATTACCATTCTTATCTCCCTTATCACAGAAGGCAAGGGCTACTGTTGGTTTCAGCCCTGCCCCCTGCGTGTTATGTCATTTAAGTCATCACCCACCCCTCTAGCATCTAATCACTAATGTTCATTCATAACCTAATCAGTTATTAATTCATAACCTAATACAATATAATGAGTCCTGTCACATCCACACCCTGCAGCTTGGTGGGAGACAGAGAAGTGGGGGTGTTGGCCCTGTTGGGTAGATCAGACAGTATAGACTGAGATTAACTGGAAGGCGGGATAGACTGGGAGAGTTGGAGAACATCTTTATTTTTTATAATTTATCGTGAATAACAAAATGTGTTATAAGATTGAGGTGTAGAAGATTTTATCTTTATATTTTATAAGATTTATTATTAATATCAAAATCTATTATAAGATTAAGGCTGTAGGAGAATGTTTTCTTTATAATATAAGATTTATTGTGTATTACAAAATGTAAGATTGCTACAGTAGGTGACTGACAGCCGAGTACACTACTTGCTGAAAATTGACAGAAGACCAACTTAGAATGAGCCAATAATTCATGGGATTGAGAATTTTACACGCTCCTAAAGACTTTATGTCCCCCAATGATTTAATTTGCTGGACAACACGTCCTTTTGATGGTGGATTTATTAGAATATAAATCCGCCATACAGCTCCCTCAAGCAAGGCTCCTGACTGTATCACTGACCTTTTACCTTCTTGGCTTCAACAGAGATTTCTTCTTTTTCGGACATTGACACCAGATTTGACTGCGGTCTGCTGAATCATGTGCCATAATGTCAAGAGTTTCGGATTAATGATTAACAGATCTGTGGGATCAACTTGTTAGCTGACTCAGTCTTCTCGGATTAATATTTCCACCTTCTTTTATCAGACCAGCAACTGTTTGTTGGATGCAGTGAATACAGTAGCCATTTGTAAAATGTTTGCCCCTACAAACTTGCATCTTCATAATAAGTGCTCAATGAATGTCATGTTGCTCAACACATTTAAAATATGATTTTTTTTAAAGGCTGCAAAGTAATTCAAAATTCAAATGTAGGATGACTGAGTAGACAGGACCAAAAGATATGTTGTAGATATTAAGATTCACTTTGTAGTCTGCGTGTTAAGATTTACACAATCTTTGATGAAGGACATTTTTAAGTGATTCAGTAAGTTTTGTACAACAGTTGTCTTTTAATTTTAGTAATTAAAAGAATTAATTAATTTAGTAAAAATACAATACTGATGATAATGGAAAAATTTTCCTTCCCTTTTCTCTCCCCCCCTCTCTCTCTCTCTCTCTCCCTCTCTCTCTCCCTCCCTCCCTCCCTCCCTCCCTCCCTCCCTCCCTCGCTCCCTCCTCCTCCCTCGCTCCCTCCCTCCCTCCCTCCCTCGCTCCCTCCCTCCTCCCTCCCTCCCTCCCTCTTTTTCCTTCCCTCTCCCCTTCCTCCTCCTCCTCCTCCCTCCCTCCTCCCTCCTCCCTCCCTCCCTCCCTCCCTCCCTCCCTCTTTCCTTCCCCTCTCCCCCTTCCTCTCCCTTCCTTTCCATCTCCCCTTTCTTCCCCCCCTTCCTTTCCATCTCCTCCTTTCTTTCCCTCTCCCCCTTCCTTTCCATCTCCCCTTCCTTCCTTTCTCTCTCCCCTTTCCTTTCCCTCTCCCCCTTCCTTTCCCTCTCCCCCTTCCATTCCCTCTCCCCCTTCCTTTCCCTCTCCCCTTCCCCCCTTCCTTTTCCTCTCCCTCTTCCTTTCCCTCTCCTCCTTCCATTCCCTCTCCCCTTCTTCTCCCCCTTCCTTTCCCTCTCCCCCTTCCTCGTCTTTCTTTTCCTTTCCACCGTGCTCCCTCCCACACTCTCCCATCCCTCTCTCCCTCCATCATCTCTCCTATCTCTCTCCCCTCCCACCCCCACACAGCCTCTCATTCAGCAGACCTCGGACATGTATGTGGGAGTCTTACGAGGCCATCCCCAACTGTTGCACATGTTCCCTTTGCGGTTTGGGAGTGACATGCCCGGCTTCCTGCCTACTGCATCAGTTTTTTGGAAGACATCCTACTCAGGCCTCAAAAACACTTCCCCCCAAGGCTCAGCCTGTGCAGCTCTTGCATAATATGCAGGCTGTAAAACAATGCCTTCCCACACCCTCGGTTGGGTGGTCTTACACAGGTGGTTTGTAATGGGTCCTTTGGGGTGTGAGGGTATGTAATGGACCCTCTGGGGGTGTTTGGATGTGGGATGCTGTGGTATCAATCATCTCGCTACACATGGATGCCAGCACCTTGAGTCTACACCATTAGCTCTTGTATTTTATTTCAATGATTTGGACCATTTGTGTGGTATATCAGGATGTGCGTGAGTCACGGATACGTTGTGTGGCAGGGAGTTTCTTTGAGAAGTTCACAGTACAAATATGGCTATAAAGTCCGTTAGGATGGTTTCTCGGTGAAGTCATGTGGGCACTGGAATGATGATTCAGTTTCGTTGTATTCTGTAATGGGTGAACATTAGTCAAGCATTTGTGGTAAGACTGGCCCAGTCACAGTCAGGTTCTGGTAATGATTCACACAGACCAGGGAAATGGTATGCAGAAAACTATTTTCTCAAGTTTCCCCCATGGAAAAGTCTGGGAATTCTATGTTTTGGAAGGTCAGACAGTTCTTTCTTTCGGGAAAAATCAGGGAATTCTGAATGAGCTGATGATAATTAATTTGATTTCAGAATGAGTATCTATTAAACAAGATTGAGAAAAAGGTGGGAAACTAAACTTAGAACACATGATCAGTTCAGTTCAGTGGATGAGTAAAATGGTTCAGTCATTACTAAAAGTAAGATGCACAGGGAATTTTGATATTCTGGCAAATGTGGACTGCTTTCACAAATGTGCATGGTTACAACAATCTTCTAGAAACTTGTTCTACCAGAGGTGTGCTAAATGCCATTTCACGTTTTATGCCCAAATTTAAATTCAAAATAAAATGATGCTTATACGGCTTTAATGGAACTGGGAAGCACTGTCCCTGCAGTAGGTGATAGTACTTTATTGTCACAACAGTAGGTGATAGTATTTTGTGTCACAACTGTAGCTGATAGTACTTTATTGTCACAGCAAAAGGTGATAGTACTTTATTGTCACTCACAGCAATAGGTGATAGTACTTTATTGTCACAGCAGTAGGCGATAGTACTTTATTGTCACAGCAGTAGGCGATAGTACTTTATTGTCACAGCAGTAGGCGATAGTACTTTATTGTCTCGGCAGTAGGAGGTAGTACTTTATTGTCACAGCAGTAGGCGATAGTACTTTATTGTCACAGCAGTAGGCGATAGTACTTTATTGTCACAGCAGTTAGGCGATAGTACTTTATTGTCTCAGCAGTAGGCGGTAGTACTTTATTGTCTCGGCAGTAGGCAATAGTACTTTATTGTCACAGCAGTAGGCTATAGTACTTTATTGTCACAGCAGTAGGCGATAGTACTTTATTGTCACAGCAGTAGGCGATAGTACTTTATTGTCTCAGCAGTAGGCGGTAGTACTTTATTGTCACAGCAGTAGGCAATAGTACTTTATTGTCACAGCAGTAGGCTATAGTACTTATTGTCACAGCAGTAGGCGATAGTACTTTATTGTCACAGCAGTAGGCGATAGTACTTTATTGTTAAAGCAGCTGCTATTTATTTTAATTAGTATTTTATTGCATGCACACACATATGTATGATGATTTATTAATTGTGTGTAGAAATATTTATAAACAGATTACAATATTTATGTCTATGGTGTGTAACAAAACTACCTCTGATAGACAGACATATGCTATATTAGTCAGGGACCAAAATGTGAACTTGATACAACTGTCTAGATTATAAGGAAAGAAACATGCATGTCACATAGGCATCTGGGCATCTGTAAATCCTTTCAAAGATATCATGAGTTTTCTAAATGCTGCTTAGTCTGTTACATTAGCATCTCTTGTTACAACCAAGATGGCAGTTTTGTTACACATTAGTTGTGCTACTCACCTTCTGCTACTGATGCCTTTTGTTACACAGTAGTTGTGCTACACACCTTCTGCTACTGATGCCTTTTGTTACACAGTAGTAGTGCTACACACCTGCTACTGATGCCTTTTGTTACACAGTAGTTGTGCTACACACCTTCTGCTACTGATGCCTTTTGTTACACAGTAGTTGTGCTACACACCTGCTACTGATGCCTTTTGTTACACAGTAGTTGTGCTATACACCTTCTGCTACTGATGCCTTTTGTTACACAGTAGTTGTGCTACACACCTGCTACTGATGCCTTTTGTTACACAGTAGTTGTGCTACACACCTGCTACTGATGCCTTTTGTTACACAGTAGTTGTGCTACACACCTTCTGCTACTGATGCTTTTTGTTACACAGTAGTTGTGCTACACACCTTCTGCTACTGATGCCTTTTGTTTCGGTGCAAGGCTGGAACAGAAGTTATAATCTCTGAATCCGGGACAAAAGCCCCTCCAGAAAAAGCCTCTCGGACAAAAGGGGCTTTTGCCCGTGCACTATAAATTCTACATAATTATTTATATAGCTGTCTTCTCATGAATCCATTCAAAGATATCACAAGTCCTTTAGCTAACTTTGCAAGTTATTTAGCCAACTTTATGCAGCAACATTAGTAGCACTTAGCATATTTTGTTACAACTAAGGTGGGTGTTCCATTGTGGTATTTCTGCTACACACATTCAGTTGCAGGTGCCTTTTGTCTGCACCCTGCAGCTGGTACAGACAGTTATATACTGAACTGTCAGTCATATCCCGTGAGCCCATCTGTCAGGCCTGGACTGAGGAAGTGGGGCAGTGTGTCAGAATCCTTGATTTACATGCTCCTGCTATTTCTTCCCACTGCTGCTAACTGCCTGCTCCATTAAACACACCATGATTCCTAGCACAGACTTCCCTTAGGACCGCTCTTCCTGGTTAGGTTTTGTTAGCTGAACATAGAACCTGAATATCAAACAGGACCCAGTGCAGACTGTGTTTATGCACACTGATTGGCACACAGACCAGCTGTACTAATGTGAGTCCATTATTAGATTGTATTGTTAATGACATTGCTGGTAATGGTGTTGTGTGTGTGTCATGTGTGGGGCTGGTGACGTAAGTAGCCTGGTAATGGATGAGTAGTTCTAATGGTGCGTTATTCTTTCAGGAAGTCCGCTGGAGAGTCCTCGCAATGCCTCTCCGAGTCAACACAGCAACTTCCCCCTCTTTGCCGCCAAGAAGTTAGTATTCATTTTCTGCTAGGTCTTCACGTATTCGTAATAATAATTTTGTGACATTTTGTTTTATTAGTTACCTTGTTTATCTACCCATCAGTAATAATTTTTAGGTAATCTACAGTTTTGTTTGAAAAAAATCCCAGTCATGATATTTTGCTTGATTATTCTGTGTTTTGAGCATCGGCATGCTTTGTTAATCAAACCAAAATCCTTCAGAACCAAAGTTTGTGGATAAACAGAATGTGACTAGAAATTACCGGTGTGTGTATGTGCGTGCTTGCGTGCGTGCGTGCGTGATGTATGCATGCATGCACATATTTGTGCTGTTCACTATTTTATTTTCTCTATTTTTTCATAACAAAAGCATTAATTAATGAGAAAATATAAAATCGTTTAAGACCCTAGGAGTATGCTGAGCTTAGAAAGTCGCGATGGTGTTAGATTGAACAGGTCTGCCAGGGAGTGTAGTGTAAAGTGCTGTGTTTCAGAGTGGACGGTCGGCGATGGTCAGTTGCCTCTCTACCTTCATCCGGCTACAGCACAAACACACCGGGCAGCTCAAATGTGTCGGTGAGTAATGACCACTCCAGGGTGTCAGTAGATGACCGGGGGTCAATAGCTTGTATTGGCAGATTCCTTGCATCTTCATGTCTAATGGAATCAAGACACTGTGAAATGTGAGGATTTCAAAAGGCAAAACACTGTCCGTCAGTATTGATATGCAAAGTTGGAAGCCAGATGCCAATGTTTACTCACCTTTTTCTAAGTTCATTGAGGTCCTTGAACCACTGGTCTCTCAGCTCTGAATTTACAATGTATTTCTAAAACACATAAGTGGTTATTTAGAGTTATTTACTTTTTCCGTTGTTCTCTTGTTTCCACGTCTGTCAGGGGTGAGGCAGACAGGGAAACAGGAAGAGAATAACAACTTTAATTTGTCCTCTGTAAAGAGTTGCTGTTCTCCTCTTGTTTCCCCATCAGCCCCCACTCCTGACAGACACGAGGAAAACAACAAGGTTTACAGTTGACAAATTAAGTGGTCAGTCAGTCTCCAGGGGCGCCACAGTCTGTTGCTCCATGGGTGGGTGTAAGCTAGTACTGATGATGAACTTGTCTCTAAATGACCATGGCATGTACAAATTCAATGAAATATGATAATTCGCCAATGTTTGGAATTAGATTGAGTGGCACGTGACAATGGCAGAAGTCAGGTAGATATGCATATCATTTTGAAAATCGATTCAATTCTGTGTTAAACAAACTTTGTAATTAGCAACCACACTAATTTAGTCGTCAACTGTTCCATGACATTTACAGTGATGTGACGATTTGTAGTATTTAGACATAACCTTTTAACAAGTTGTAATATGTAACCTCGTCATACCTACTTGAGAAGTTCAGATTTACATTGATATAGATTGGACGAAAGGTAATGATTGTTTCTAAAGATGAAGTCACATTGTTTGTACTTGTGCTGTTTTCATTACTAGATTCCTGACTTGTTCAAGGTTTCAGCCTCCCAAGTAGTAAGCACAAGCTTTAATTGATAGTTGTTGTTTTGTGACGGTTGTTTTGTTTGCGTTCTGTTCCTACTGACTGTTTGTTGACATTTATTAACAACTTCTGTTTTATAGTCTACATATCTTTGTTGTACTTATAGTCATTTATATTATTTGATTATTTGATTTTACAAACGCTTCAATGTATTTTTTACATAAACTAAATGTTAATTTTCTTTTTCATTTTAGTTTCAGCATGAGTACACGTGTATTAAATTATGACACCGATATGTAATTTAATTTAAGAAGAATTTACTTTTCTTAGCAACACCTGCTCATAATGAACTCCTGGGTTTAATTGACATGATTTGCCTCAGTATTTTCTGCAGTGCCCATGTTTGAATGTACGGTATCTTCAGTCGGCACAGTGCAGTCAGAGTTATACCAGTTATTTATGGTCACCAACAGCTGAACGTATGCAATGCACATGCTTTTTTACGCCTGGCAACATGTTCAACATACAGAGGACAACCTCTATGCACTCTGCCTGTTTTTCCTGACTTACCCCACTCTACCACTCTGTACTGTGTTCGTATTTTCCCCATGTCTGCATACCGTCACTTTTTGTCACGTCCTTATTTACTGCAATTCCAGCACTTATTACCATTTACTTACTTGTACTGCCAATTTTTACCATGTACGTGTTTGTACCACATTACCTATATAACACATTTTTACCATGTACCTGTTTGTACCACATTACCTATATAACACATTTTTATCATGTACCTCTTTGTACCACATTAACTATATAACACATTTTTACCATGTATCTGTTTGTACCACATTACCTATATAACATATTTTTACTATGTACCTATTTACACCACTCTCCCCATTCTGTCATGTTTTATTGTGAACTTATTTTACTGCAGTTCCAGCACTTGTTAGTTGCTACCATTTAACTGTTTAGCCAGCATTACTTGTACTGCCAACTTGTACCATGTATCTACTTACCCCACTGTCCCTGTACTGCCATCTTTACCATGTACCTGTTTGCCCAACAGTCGCAGTATTCATCTCAAGAGAAGCTACATCAGCTGCCATCCCAGCCGACGCCTGATGAATTCCGGCAACTCCACAAGCACTTCAGTAGCAATGAGAGCAACCCGAGTATCGAGGACGATGTCATGGAACGCAAGTCACCGATCATGCGACCTCGATCCCGCAGTCTCAGGTATGAACTGTGCCACTGAACCAGTGTAATCACTTCAAAGTCTTGTCTGTACTGTTACCTGGAATCATCATCTCGAGCCAGGGGTGGTAATTGTCTTAGGTGGAAGTTTGGTGAATCAGCTGTACTTTGTCCCACTTCCTGTGTTACTGGGTCTTGATTGGGGGAACATTAAGGAGCAATTCCAGGATGATGCAGTTAGCCCAGCCTGTTTCTGCTGTAGTGCGTGTTTACTGTTGGAATGTTTTGTTTACAATTTGATTGTTTTGTGGGTGAAACATCATATGGTAAGAAATATTTCAGGCTTAATAAAAGTAATTGGTGCATCTCTTGTTAGTATGCCTTAAACAGTATTTGTTTTAGGATCAAGAACATTATATATTAATAAATATTAGTAAATAAAGAACAGACAATGTCATTTTAAAATATCGACCATGATACTACAACACAGAAATATATGTGTCATGTTTGAACACATTTTATTATTACCTGTTGTTTCATCCCAATTTTTAATGGGTTAATCTCTTCAAACAGAACATACAGGTTTCAGTATAAACTATCTATCAAAATTGCTGTTTCATTTTAAACCATTAGCAAAACCTAGATTTAATTGCATCACAAGGGTGTTCTTTTTTACCATTTAAAATGTTCATGTACAGTTTTAAGGTCTCATTCTATGGGTACCTCCCGTGCTAACTTGCCTCAAAATGTGTGTGTTAGTACTATGACGTTATAAACTTATAATTTTCCAAATCAAATTTCTTTTGCTATGATATTGTAACAATCAGACATGGTTTCCATTTCAACTGTTGTACTATCCACACCCTTGTATGTGTACTGTGTAGGTTACATTTTGAAAGAGGGTACCACAGTTGTTTATGCCGGTACGTAGTTGGTTCCTACACCGATAGGAACCCGTGTTGTTGGTTTGCGTTGAACGTGAAATTGGCTGACTTCCTGCTTTTTACACTCGGTCGTAAATCACCACCAAACATATGCATGTCACTAGAAAATGCCATCATCGTCACTTATATTTATGTGTCACACCTTTGAAAATAAGTGAGTCATCCTACTAAAAATATGCCGCAGAAATTTGTTTTTTGAGTGCGTCTATGCAAGCATGGCAGGCGGTTGTTTCATAGACTCAATTTGGGAGAAACACGCGCTTTGAGGGTTGGCCATTTGGAAATACTGAGGTCTTTTTCCTATCACCTGCCAACCCTACCACAAAACTGTAGCTAACGTGTTCATTTGCCTTGCTTCACAGTACAGTAGACATGCATGGTTTGTTTTTAATCAGGTCTATTGTGATCTGTGGCTACTAGACTAACAGTCAATATAAAACTATAATCGGTCAGTATGTTTGATGTCTTTAATATTGCAATTTAATCATCTTAGAATTGCAATTTTATCAGTGATAAATTACCATGATTTTAATGATAGAATGAAGCAAGGTTTAATTTCTGTGAAGTCCACAAGAATGTGTTTACATCATGTTGTTTCATGCATGTGAGCACACAGACAGTGCTCCTTCGTCTGTGTAATAAACACTGTTGCACCCAAACAGGCACTTGCATGCATGGTAACAACACCATAAAGTAATCATAATACGGACTGTCCTATCTTTGACATATCAATAACTAGTTTTCTTGCAAAACAATTGCATAAAAATGGAGTTGTAATCTCATCAGCAGTTGTCTTCAGAGAACATTGCCTTGTATCAGTGTTGTACTTTGCTAGAGTGTTTTAGAGGCATAGTTTGACTCAGACTTGTGTTTCTTTGAGCAGCAGTCCCGGCCGGTCGCCAGGCATTGATACAGAGACAATGCTAATGAACAGCGTCTACCGAGACAGGTTTCCAAAGGTAATTATTTCATGTGACACTTTTATTAAAAAATTATGTTGGGTTTTAGGAACACTCCAGGAAAAAATAATCATAGATAACATTTTATTAATATTTTGATGATGCAGTTGTAACCACATACATGTAGTGGTATATTTTACATTCACTTTGTAAAGCTACTGAATGTAGCTTTTTGGATGTATAAAGTGCATATTTTATTTTGTAGATGTATATTTTTATTTGTATTAAGTGAAATAATTTTGTAAAATTGTAGGGTAGTTATATTTCCTTTGTTTCTTAGCTACATTGGTTGGATTACAAAATAGTGTTCTTTCTAAAGTTAGGCTTTCACTAGGTTTGATCGAGTTACTGAAACTACATATATTTTTGGTGTGGCTTACATATTGTGTTCAATGTGATTGTGGTATTTAAAACTAATTTGATACCCCATATACTGTAAGAAAAATATGCCACTGTAATGTATACAGATTGTAGGCTGTAATACTGTAAGTGTTTCAAGCTCTCACATATCTGTCTGCCTTGAAACAGGAGCTGTGTTGCCAGCATGTAACATGTAATTACTTTCTGCAATGTATGCATGAGGGTGACAAAAAGTTTAAAAAAATTACTTGGGCAATGGCCAATGTATGCATAACTTGTCCAACAGATACATTCAAATGGTCTGACGAAACCTGTGCCTGCAATTGAACGTTGTTGTCGGTCTACAGCCAAATCTGCATCAGTTCAAAGGAGACCTTTTACACAAACAAATGTATTAATTAAAATAAATCACATATTTTCTCTGAAACACGTACAATATCACTATGGTAATCCTTGTATTGATGCAATGAACAATTTAAAATAAAAACATTTTATACAAGGAATGTAATTATGCAGACTACTCTGGACTGACAATGTATTTGTTATCAGTAACACTCCTATAGTATGTGTGCAGTTGTGAACTATGAACATTTTAGTATCCATATATATATATGTATATATATATATAAATAATCTTAATAGATATATTCCATGTTTATTATTATAAAGCACCTCTGAATGGTCATAATTGTCAGATTTATTTCGCAGAAAAATGCTGTCAAATAATTATTAATATTATTATATTGTGTTACCAAGTTTTATGTGAAACTTTAAAGTCTGAACAAAACTTTGAAATTCCTGTGCCTGTGTGACACTGTAGTTAAGTTTGGCATCCATCTGTGCAGGCGGTGGCCCAGATGGAGGAGCGACTCCACCAGTTTTGTGAGAGCCACCACAGCATGGAGATTGTGGAGCTGGAGTCAGACGGAGCGGCCCGTTTCATCCACCGCCAGGTGCTGGAGCTGGCCCGCGACTGTCTGCAGCAGTCCCAGCAGAAGATCATCTCATCCAGCTACTTCTACGAGATGTCAGAGAGTCTCGAGAAACTTCTGCATGATGTGAGTACATGGGGACATGAGGACATGGTGCCGACTTGGCTGGTGTTGGTGATATTGTGAGAGTTTCGGTGGTGACACACATTGACGGCTTGATGAGGTTGGTGACATGTTGACATTTTCATTAGTGCTGGAGACATGGTGACAGTTTGGCTAGTGACACATTGACAGTTTAGCTGGTGTTGGTAGCACGTTGACAGTTTGGCTGGGGCTGGTGACAGACTGACAGTTTGTTAGTTCCTAGTGACTCGTAGGTAGTTTCGCTGGTGTTGGTGACACAATGACAGTTTGATGGGTGTTGGGGACATGTTGACAATTTAGCTACTGATGGTGGCTCATCGGCAGTCTAACTAGTGACTAGTTGACAATATTGGATGAACTTGGTGACATTTTGAATGACATTCATAATAGAGTTAGACCTAATAACACATTGGGAATTTGGCTCGGTGTTAACAGTTTGACTAGATCTCATATCATATTGATGACATTGCTGTACCTATGTTTTTAATTTGCATTACTGTAATCTGTCAACCAATATTAAAAATAGAAAATGAACAATGAATATAACCATATCTCATGTCATTGACATACGTTTCATCAGATCACTGTAGTGTCTGTTGTGTCCACCAGGCGGAAGAACGATGTCCAGCCGCGGTGAAACACATCACCCACCTGATCAAGAAGTTACTCATCATAGTCTCAAGACCCGCTCGTCTTCTTGAATGTCTGGTACGTTCACATACACGCTTCACAAACTGAGATGGCCGCAGCACCGGAGTAGGGGTCAGAGTTCAACTAACAGAAGTCTTGTCTAGTCTCAAATTATTTATTTTGTTGACCGTCAAGTTATTGCTAAAAATGTTATGTATGTTATATTTTGGTAAGTGCTTAAGTGTATTCTGAGTGTGATCCAGCTATCATATCCTGCCTGAGTGTGAATTTTAAAACATTCAAAGTTTCCAGCTGACGAAGTCATAATTGTATATGTGGCTTACCTTTTCTTCCTTCAACTACAAATAAAATGAGACTTATTAATTAGCTCCATTGTTAGTACCACTCCCCCACCAATGCAGTACAGTGCTGATTATTATGTCAGATTCAAATATGTTGAAAGAGGAACATGTGTTATTAACATTTCTGTTTACACACAACATTTCTCATATTTTCATCAGGTCTGATGATTCGTAATTATTACCGTATGATCCCCAATAGACGCACAGTGCGTGAGTGCAAGGACTTGGGTGCGCACCTATTAATTGATCTTAAGACATAAGTAGCACAAGCTGTGAGTTGTGGGCGGAAGAACAAATTGCATCCACAACACACACAGGCAACTCCTAGGTAGACAGAACGTAGCAAAGCCAAAGACAGATTCGGCAAATATACCAAAACATCTGGCGCAGGATTGATAGAACACGGTACACGACAGGAAGCGCGGATAGAGACAGACTGCTTTGATTATTCGAGCAATGCTGAACAGACAATCATCACATTAGCCAGACAACATCATTGGATAAATACCATTGGATAATGCAGGAAATCCAATGTGCTAAATTGGCACTCAATTCAAAACCATGTGCTTTGCCAACGTCCGAGCAGCGATGCAACAAAGCAACAACAACATAACTCATCTTCAAGCGCTGCACAAAGGGAGCGATTCCCGAAGACGTGCTCTTCGTTCTTCTGACCCATCCTCGTGGCTACCTACAGTTACGTGATTATGAATATCACGTTATTTTGACCATTCCTCTGCAATGTTAGAACGCCTGACTTTGAGAATAAAACAAAACTGGCAGAAATGTAATGCCATCTTATGGCAAATTTACAAATAATTGTTAACTAGAAAGTATCTGCAAGGTGGCACCAGCGAGGGTATACCGTATTTGCCATTATTAAAGCGCACGCTCACACTTGAAAATATGTTTTCGTGCATGGTTTCACATATGTAAAAAGGGGGTGCGCTTCTATTAGATAGTGCGTGTCTAATGTTGTTTCAATATTTTCAGGAGTTTGATCCGGAGGAGTTCTATCGGTTGCTTGAGGCAGCTGAAGGTCACGCCAAACAGACAATCCACGCAGATATCCCACAATACATCATCAGCAAGCTCGGCCTGAACAGGGACCCTCTGGCTGGTATGTACGTCAAGATGATAAGGTTTAGTGAACACGTACTCGTTGCATTCCACAACATTTTGTAGTAATACCCAACACAGTCGATTTATTGGATGATTAATTTTTAAAAGTTACCACTGACCTTGTTGTCATGGCTTTGGTCTCTTGTTGGCATTGCTATAAGCTCCTTGTAAGACAAAGAAAATGTATAGTTATAGAGCACAACATGGGGATCACTCAATTTTTACCACACCTCAACTCCTATGGGTAGCATTCAGCCAAGCTGTATAATACTGTGTGCTCAGTGCTGTCCATTTATATAATTTCACCACTGTCTATAGCCAGGTACTCGTTTACAAAAATGAGAGAACTGGAGCAGTGTGGAGTGAATGTAATTGCTCAAGCTTTGAACAAGCAACAACATTTAGACCACTGTCTAGCAGAAGAAGATGTCCAGAAGCCAACATTCTATGCTATTAATAAACAAGGATAGTATTGAATAAAACGTGCTACTGCTGTGTGAATTATAAATCCCCAAGAGTGCATGGTGTAGGGTGTTTATGTACAGTATTCGTTATTATATGTTAGTTGTGAATTATTGGATCCTACTGATAAATGCTCACAGTTAGTTTACTGTGACAAGGATTGCACTAAACCAGTGGTGTATTTCTGGTTGCAGAGATTGCCGATGCGAGCAGTGTCGACAGTGGCAGACCAGACACACCTGAAATAGATGAATCTCAGGTGAGTTAACACAAGCTACAGGTACATGTAGCCAGCCATCACCAAGTCTGCGGCTGTTCTGAATAGACAAGTTCAATGTCAATGGGATTGTATGCAGAATAGACTACATCCACACTTTCTATTCCCAACTCCTAACGAACACACAATAATATTCAAGGCAATGAACTATTGGAGTAAATTTCAAAGACCCATGTATAGTATACAGTGGCAAACACATATAAGAATTAGTATTAATTGCATATAGAGAAAGTTGATGGTTGTATGTAAATCATTCAACAACTTACAATAATTAGTTGGCTTTTTACTATAGCAAAGTTATAGGCAATATACTGATATTTTACTACAGATGAAACGTGATAATTTCTCTACATTGATGAACCATGCCTTCTGTGTAAAGTTCCTCACATAGTGGTGGTTGGATGTGTTTTAGAAGCAGACAATCCAGAAGTTGTTGCAGGCCAAACCTCCGTGTGAGGACGACTTTGAAACAATCAAACTAGTGAGCAACGGTGCCTATGGGTAAGGACAGACACTTTGTGACTTCTGTTTAATGACAGTGACCTTTATTTCTATAGTGCCCTGTATCCAGAAATAAAATATGTTTAGAGGTGCTTGAAATACTACATTGATAAAACTAATTATTATAATAAATCAGTAATGATGATTACTGCACTCAGTAGGAGTTCCCCTCATCTATTGTAATTTTCTTTTTTTTCTAAATTGCAGTTAGCAAATGTCAGTTGTATAAATAGTAAGATTGATCTTTTTGTCAATTACTATAATTAGTGCAATTCTTGTTATACTGGTACTATAAAGTGTTTATACTTAGAACCTTACGTTATGAAAGATATTGGTTTAATCTGCTTACTGTGACAATAGCATGTTGTAAAATTTGTTTTAGCAAATAAATTTTTCGTTTTAATAGCTGTATTAGTAGCATTTTATGTAGGGCTGTGTACCTGGATATTACTGAAGTGTTTGTGTTGTAGTGCGGTGTACCTGGTACGACACAAGGAAACCCGCCAGCGCTTCGCCCTCAAGAAGCTGCTCAAACACAACCTGGTGCTGAGGAACCAGGTGGAGCAGGTGTTTGCTGAGAGAGACATCCTCACTTTCACAGACAACCCCTTTGTAGTCTCTCTCTACTGCAGCTTCGAGACCAAGGTCAGTTGGGGGTGGAGGGGCAGAAGCAGTGGGTTTAGAAGCAGGAACAGACACTTGCATGCACGCAAGCATGCACATATATTTGCATACCTGCTCGCAAACATGCAGACAGACATGTACACACCAGGTTCCTTTGTAAATAAATAGTAATTTTACATACATGTGTAGAGTATGTTATATGTTGAATATGTTATGTGTGTAGGGATAGTTGTATATATATATATATACAACTATATATATATAAATGTATGTAGAGTAAGTATGTACCGGTAGATATCTTTGTTATATGTATATAAATTTATTAAAATCCACACTCCCACACAACGATACAGAACTGTTATACGTTGTACCACTAAGACAGCCTGTGTCCCCTATGACAGTTATTTGTGTGTCTGTAAGGCCACCTCGCATGAAGCTGATGTCTGTAATCCCGCCAAGCAGTGCCTGTATCAGTGTATGTGTGTGTGTGTGTCGACAGAAGCACTTGTGTATGGTGATGGAGTATGTGGAAGGGGGAGACTGTGCCACGCTGCTCAAGAACATTGCTGGACCACTGCCTCTCGACCTCACCAGGTCAGTCACACAACCACCCTCGATGCAGTCATCCTCCCCTGCCTAGGGTGGCATTAGCCTCTGACATATCGATCTAATGAAACATGCATGTGTACTTTGCCCCAGTTGCTATCTTAACCAATGGTTGTTGACTGTTAATTGACAGTCATTAGTCATCACTAGTTGAACAGGTAATGAAAATCATGTCTTTGAATCACTTTTTAACATCAGGCTAACTAAGTTTAATTCCCGGAATTAAAACTGACTAAGCCAACAAGTTGGACAAAGTACAGATGAATCAGCACACTTCCAACCAATGTTCGAAATTACTGCCGACTTGGAGGCCCGAGATCGTCAAACATTTGATCGGGCCAGTAACTTTGAAACAGTGCCGGCCCACGAGATCGGCAGAATTTTTAAAAGAACTTGTCTAGTATCCGGGCCAACCTCGATTTTGTCATAACTACACGTTTGCCTAAATTTGATACTTCAGTGGTTTAGTTCTGTCATTCAAGATCATCCCAGGCCATGTATACTACGAAAATATTGAGTCTTGGCACACTTTTGAGGCCCAAAGAGTGACCCAGTTTGCATTAGTCTGCTCCGCTGCGGCTGCGTGTTACCACAGAGAACAGTATAGCAGCGAATATTGTTGCAAACTGGGTTGCTCTTTGGGCTTCAACAGTGCGCTAAGACACAATATTTTTGTAACATAAATATGCATGGGATGATTTGAATAATGGCAATAACACATGAGGTATCAAAATTAGGCAAACATGTTGTTATAACGACAAAGTCGAGGTGGGCGCGGATACTAGACAAGTGCCAACAATGGTGTCATTTGGGTACTTCCGAACGGGAAATTTAACGTAAGCGCGGTACAAAAACAAGTTGGAAAACAATAAAATGTCGAGTTGATCAATGCTGATAGATCGATTGAGTTTAGTTTCGTGGGGGTGGCACAGTGAAATGAGTGAAGAGTTCAAAACTGCATGAAGCCATCCACAGTGTCAGCTATCATCACCGTCCAGCTGGATTCACTTGACATGACTTCAAACCCATATCCGCTATCCACCTGTAGAATACATCCAGCGCAAGGATACCCAACATCAAATCCGAGTTGGACTCGGACAGTGAGTCACTGTCTGAGGTCAACTCGGATTCAGCTGGGGTCACTTGTCAGTGACTGGAGCGAGTGTTTCTTAGAGCCTGACTGTGCTGCTGCTCCTACAGATGACAGCTCCAGTCACTGTCAGTGACTGGAGCGAGTGTTTCTTAGAGCCTGACTGTGCTGCTGCTCCTACAGATGACGGCAACAGTTCAGAGTAGTCCCCTGCAAACATTCGTGTTGTGGCATTTGTTGTAATTTGCAACATTTATGTTTTTCTGTCAACAATAAACTGTTGCCTATGTTGTTATTTTATATTCGCTGGTTCATTAATCTGAATATCGTAAATATGCAGGAGGATGAGGACAGACTTGGCCTGAACTAGTACATTAATAATTGCCATGCGTTACAGCTGCAAATGTGTATAGGTGTAGAACACTGCTTCCAACAGTTGTGTGTAGTACATGCCAGGGCTGATGTACTGCTTTATTTAGAAATATTGATTTATGTATTATTATTATTATTATACGTGCTAATGTTGATTAGTTGCGAGAAGACATAGAGAGTTTGTTTTGCTTGCAGGATGTATTTTGCCGAGACAGTGTTGGCACTGGAGTATCTTCACAGCTACGGCATTGTGCACAGAGACCTCAAGCCAGACAAGTGAGTAATCAGCGCCCACTGCCATTACTCCTCTCAATTATTACCTTACCTTGTCCATCAGTTAGATTGGTAAGAATTTTATTTAGAAAACCAGTGTCATGTCACTTCAGTAAGTAATTTCTGTGTAAAATGTATTGATGTACAATTTATACAATAGCTGCTAATGTACCTCCCCATAGCATTGGTCTGTGTTGAATACCTTTTATACAATAGCTGCTAATGTACCTCCCCATAGCATTGGTCTGTGTTGAATACCTTTTATACAATAGCTGCTAATGTACCTCCCCATAGCATTGGTCTGTGTTGAATACCTTTTATACAATAGCTGCTAATGTACCTCCCCATAGCATTGGTCTGTGTTGAATACCTTTTATACAATAGCTGCTAATGTACCTCCCCATAGCATTGGTCTGTGTTGAATACCTTTTATACAATAGCTGCTAATGTACCTCCCCATAGCATTGGTCTGTGTTGAATAATTCTATTTGGCGTGAAGTCGTAGATTGTTATACAGGAGTTGGAGTAGAGCAGTTAGGAAGAGGTACAAGGGACGGATTATGATGATGAATGATCGGATTATGATGATGAATGATGCAGTGATCGGATTATGATGATGCAATGATTGGATTATGATGATGCAATGATCGGATTATGATGATGATTGATGTAATGATCGGATTATGATGATGAATGATGTAATGATCGGATTATGATGATGCAATGATCGGATTATGATGATGAATGATATAATGATCGGATTATGATGATGATTGATGTAATGATCGGATTATGATGATGAATGATGCAATGATCGGATTATGATGATGAATGATCAGATTATGATGTTGAATGATCGGATTATGATGATGAATGATGCAATGATCGGATTATGATGATGAATGATGTAATGAGTGGATTATGATGATGAATGATGCAATGATCGGATTATGATGATGAATGAAGCAATGATCGGATTATGATGATGAATGATGTAATGATCGGATTATGATGATGAATGATGTAATGATCGGATTATGATGATGAATGATGTAATGATGATGAATGATTGGATTATGATGATGTAATGATCGGATTATGATGATGAATGATGTAATGATCAGATTATGATGATGAATGATGTAATGATTGGATTATGATGATGCAATGATCGGATTATGATGATGAATGATGTAATGATTGGATTATGATGATGAATGATCGGATTATGATGATGAATGATGTAATGATTGGATTATGATGATGAATGATCGGATTATGATGATGAATGATGTAATGATCGGATTATGATGATGAATGATGCAATGATCGGATTATGATGATGAATGATGTAATGATCGGATTATGATGATGATTGATGTAATGATCATGCTTTCCATTTCAGCCTGCTGATAACGTCGATGGGCCACATTAAATTGACTGACTTTGGACTTTCCAAGATGGGGTTGATGAACTGTAAGTACTGAAGACAAACAGGCACTATTTTAAGGGGAGTGTCTCAAAATATCAACCAAGTTATATATTTTAGCAATATGTGGAATATAAAAATGTAGTGATGTTAATATGACCCTCCTCTGTTGTTAACAAACACTAACTGCTGCACATAAATAAAAAAAACTGTTCTCACAATAAACCAATGGCTTCCTTGTCTGTTTGTCATCTGGGGTTTATGCTTTGAATGGCTATCTTGTTTAGTGTTGCTTGCTACAAGAAAACAATAAAGGTTTTGTACATCAAATTTCAACACTTTCAAATTTTGTGTTCCAGTGACAACAAATATGTATGAAGGTGCAATTGACAAGGATTCGAAGCAGTTTCGTGATAAACAGGTGTTCGGTACACCGGAATACATTGCACCCGAAGTGATCCTTCGACAGGGTTATGGTAGGTACCAGCACCAGTTTTATTCGCAAGAACTATAATCAGTAGTTTTGTACATACATTTAATATACTTTAAACCAGGATCTAACATTATGAGTTCGTGTTGTTTAAATTATGGATGTGGTTCTCATGTGTTCTACCATGTGATTTCTACCTTTTCATGTCCTCTTCCCCTTATCCGCTGAGGGTGGGAGCCATATCACCTAGTTTTCCCACCTTGTCAGTGAGTTGTCTCCTCATATCATGATCTTCTGCCATTCTCTTGTCTCTCTCCACTGCTCTCCTTCTTCCAGTTGACCAACCAACTTCAACATTTTGACGATCACTCTTGGTATATGGAGTTTAGACAATGAGATATCTATCTGGAGCATAGACACCAGATAGAGTGGACCAACAGCTTATAGTGTCTCTTCCGAAAGACACAGGCAACATAGGGTGAACCAGACTGCCCAAATGTCGACATAGTGGCCAGTATCAGTACGAAACCACCAATTAGTTGGCACCAGGATTCAAACCTTGACAGTCCAGCACTCTAACCAGACCACTGTGTCCCTGTTCTTCCATTCATTGTCTATCTTAATTTCAGTCTTCCTCTTCTCTTTCTGTGTTCTTTTTGTCACTCAGTCCTCACTTGCACTCTGTCCTACTTATTGCAGCTCTCTCCTCTCTATCTCTTCTGTCTTCTCTCATCTTAACATGTGCAGGTTCAAACTAATCTGTGTGTGTGTGTGTGTTGCAGGCAAGATGGTGGACTGGTGGTCGATGGGGATCATTCTGTATGAGTTCCTCGTTGGTTGTGTTCCATTCTTTGGTGACACACCCGAGGAGCTCTTCTCTCAAGTCATCAATGGTGAGACAACATGCACACTCGCATTCACAAATAATGCCCGTCTTCTGTAAACATATATTCTTGTGTAGATGTTATCATAAAACATATCTAACTCCATGTGCAGGTTGAACTAGGAAAGACCGCTTAGCTCCAATGACTGTATGGTGCTTTGTGGTTAATATTCCAGTTGCTTACTGCCACACTTTAACACAACGCTCACAACTCCATTCTGCCAAAACATACCTTAAAGGCTCAACTCTTTCGTCCTGTCACATTTGTTAACACTGCCAAAGTGGTGGGGGAGCATTTTAACCAATGCTTAACGCATGATATTTTTGCAACTTTATCAAGTTATCAGACCACCCCAAAGCTATTGTAATATGCCACTGTATAAATACAGACATTGTTAATGGCCCATGTGGACTAGTTGGCCTGAATCACTGTATTTGGTAAAATGGTGACTTTTTGTCATGTTTTACATAATTTTATTTATTTAATTAGTTGTTATAATTTGTATATCTTATTTTATTAAAATGTTTATTTATTACCATATTTTGTTTGATCTATTTACATTTTTAACTTATTTACTTTTAAAAGGTATGTATTTTATCCCTTTTTACGTAAACTGATTGTTTATGGTTTTAGACCTAAAATAAATATAAAATGGAACCTCATTATTAAGGTCACCCTTGGGACTGGGAGAAACTGACCTCACTTGCAAGGTGACCTCATTATAAAGGTCACCCTTGGGACTGGGAGAAACTGACCTCGCTAGCAAGGTGACCTCATTATAAAGGTCCCCCTTTGACTAGGAGAAAGTGACCTCACTAGCAAGTGAGGTCATATATTTATATTTCTAACTTATGTACTTTATTACCGTATTCTATTTTATATATTTTTATTTCTAACTTATGTATTATTCAGTGGAACCTCACTGTAAAGGTCACCTTTGGGACTGGGTGAAAGTGGCCCGAGTAGCGAGGTGACCTCACTATAAACGTCACCCTTGGGACTGGGTGAAAGTGGCCCGAGTAGCGAGGTGACCTTACTATAAAGGTCACCATTGGGTCTGGGTGAAAATGACCCGAGTAACAAGGTAACCTCACTATAAAGGTCACCTTTGGGACTGGGTGAAAGTGACCCAAGTAGCGAGGTGACCTCACTATAAAGGTCACCCTTGGTACTGGCCCTACTGGGTGAAAGTGACCCGAGTAGTGAAGTGACCACACTATAAAAGTCACCCTTGGTACTGTCTGAAAGTGACCCGTGTAGCAAAGTGACCTCACTATAAAGGTCACCCTTGGTACTGTCTGAAAGTGACCCGAGTAGCTAAGTGACCTCACTATAAAGGTCTCCCTTGGTACTGTCTGAAAGTGACCCAAGTAGCGAAGTGACCTCACTTTAAAGGTTACCCGTGGGACTAGGTGAAAGTGATCTGAGTAGCGAGGTGACCTTATTAGTGAGACTAATTTCTTATACTTTACTGTATTTGGACATCATTTGGGGCTGTCCTAGGGTGAACTTAATTACAAGGTGGCTATATTACTGAGGTGACCATGAGGTTTGACTGTGTTTGTATCCATGCTCCAGATGAAATTGAGTGGCCCGAGGAGGAGTTCGCTCCCCCGGACGACGCCAAGGATATCATCCTACAGCTGCTGCAGCAGAGCCCGATGGACCGGTTGGGGCTAGGAGGTGCTCACGAGGTCAAAGAGCATGAGTTCTTCGCTGGGGTCGACTGGGATGGAGTGCTCAGGCAGAAGGCGGAGTTCGTCCCGGAGCTCGAGAATGAAGAGGACACCAGTTACTTCGACAGTGAGTGCATGCTCCGGCAGAATCTGGCAGCGACAATGACCTTTGTTTATTATAATAATGTAACAATAAATTAGGCATTTATTATGTGCCGTTTATATGGGTAAAAGCCTTCTCAAAGGCACTACAGCAATGTCAAATGTAGGTTAGGATAAATTTTGATAAATTAATTGGTTAAATAAATTAAATAAGCTAACATTAATTAAGGTGAGTTAAAACCGGGTAATAAATAAATAAATGGTTCTTAATTTTCATAAACACAATGTTGCCGATGTTAAAATTAATGCCTCAAAGGCTGTACAGAACAGATGTGTCTTTAACACTGGTAATAATGCTGGTTAAGACGAGGCTGTCTGTTCCTCATTTTTATCAAATCTTTATGTCAGGTTATGATTGATTGACTGATTGATTGACAGGTCGGACTGACCGCTACAACCATGAGTTGGAGATGGACGACACGGATGATGAGGCTGAGGACATCATGTTCCAGAGCTTCTCCTCCTGCTCTCCCCGCTACAGCAAGGTCTACCTCAAGTTTGAGGAACTCAAGTTTGAGGTTAGACTGCCATCTGTCTATGCCATCGCATCTATTACTGACTTTTTCTTCTCTCTCCCCTATACTTTCCGACCTTCAGTTGTTGATTCATCTGTAGATCATAACACTCTCTCGCCATCTTTATTTTGGCCTTCCACTTCACTGTCTGCCACTCTCTTGTTATGGTTCCACGCTCTCTTTGCTGATCTCTCCTCACTTACTCTCCCTGTGTCCTGCCATTAGCGGTCTGGTCCCAACTACTGCCATCTCAGTGTCTACTCACAGTTGCACTTAGTTGTTGTCAGTGACATGTCAAGAGCTCACTCACATCTACTGTGTCTGTAATACCATTCACCGTGTGTTGTGTCATCATATGTGGTTTCAGTGATACCTTTAATGTGTGCATTGCAGTGGGTAGAACATTGTACTCTTATTCAAATACAGGGTTCAAACCTATTGTTGAAGCCTGGACAGTTCTGTTCAGTCTACGTTGTCTCACCTCAGCTGTATAAACAAGTACCTTATCATAGACAGTTGTAGAACCGTGCAAAGAAATAGTTTTCATGTAGTAATTGTAGTTCGACTTAATATTTCAAAGAGACACTACGAAGAGACAATGTAGGTAGATACAATTATATTTGAATGGTTAGTTCAATATTTTCTGCCAAAACAATATATTGTGCACTGAGTACACACTATTTGAACCATTTAGATTTCTGTACATTTGATCTGTGTGCCTGCAGCAGGACCAGAAGTCAAAGAGCACAGAAAACGTAGACGGGAAGACACCCCTCCTCTCTCCCAAGATCTATCCGAAGGACGGGAAGCCATCCATAGACACGGATAAGGAGACGACACTGACAGAGAATTCTGCAGCAGGTGTATCGATGCCATCCAACACTGACACATCACACGGCGTGTCACACGATGTGTCACATGACGCGTCACACTGCACGAGTGTGTCAGAGGATAGCTCTCAAGCAAAGTTGTGCAATGTGAGCACGGACTCGGAGGAATCTGGGGAGGTTCAGGGAATACTCACCAGCACCCCGAGGTCACATGACATGCAAAGGGTTGTGACGAGCACCCCACGGTCAGAGGACGACGCAATGAGTTCGCCGGACCTGTAAGTGGACAGATAGGGACAGACAACATCATATTTGACATGGGTGGACATTGTAGATTTTATGGGCTGGACTCAAAATTTATCCACAGATTTTCTTTAAACTTTCTGAGCACACAAAACATTAATTATCTGACCTTGTGTGGTGAAATTTGTAAAAAGAATGCATACCTTGTTTTTTTTTAAATGGCTGATATTTTGTTTGTTGCTATGGAAATAGGGGTCTGGCTAAGAAAGTTCTCAAGCTATAGAAAAAATGCACTATTTGCACAACTAAAAAAATAATTCTAACTGACATGTGTGGCTTTAGTCCTGTAATTATTGTTCACCTGTGTTACAGCACGCCGCAGTCCGGCCGACATGTCATGACGCCAGACTCGTCACAGACGGAGAGTGACGTGTCGCCAGTGATTACACGCAAGAAGAAACAGTCAGTGGGGGACGTGCCAACATTGTCTGTGCAGGCAGACGACATTTCTCCCAGAATGCATCACACCAAGGGTAGGTCTCACAGAACTACTGCAGCAATATATTTGGAATTTTATACCATTCAATCCATTGAGGGCACCTTACAGAGAGTTGCCTAAATTAAATGTTTAGTTTAAAAAAAATTGAACAGAAGAGTTAATTAAAACACTTTACAAGCGTATACAAAAAGTATGACATTAAAAATAATACATCTACATGTATATGGAAAACATAAATAAAGCATTACATTTATTAATATGTCATAATCAGTAAATCCACAGGGAAAGGGAAACAGTTACGTTATTCATTATACACTAATTTAAAAAGAAAAAGGTATCTTTAAATGTTTCCTGAATGAGCTGATGTATTGAGATGTCTGACTCTGGTGTTATGGCAATAATGTACAATTATTTTGGGACCAACATGCAATCCTCGGGTGTCTTGAATGTGAGACTGACCTGACCACCGTCCACTTACAGAACTCTCCCCAGTGGAGGAGCGAGAGAAGGATGAAAGGAGGGATAGTCTAGTGATGCCAGTGCCACGCCGGGCCAGTGCTGGGTACCCCCTGGAGAAGGGCGCCTGTGGTCGGTCGCCCCTTGCACTGAAGGGCGTTCAGAAGTCAGCGTCCACCTCCCAACTGACACTGCTCATACCTGCGGCCGGTGAGTCTTGTCTGGGAGCAGTAGCTGGTAGTATAACATCAGACTGTCAGTCGAGATGAGTTGGGTTCGATTCTATCTACTACGGTTTCAAAACCTGGGCAATTTCTGTCACCCAACTTCTTTTGGAAGAGAACCTAAAGGTCATTGGTCTTTTTTGCCTGGTGTGTATGCTAGAAGATGTAAAGGATTCCACATGGGGTAAATACGTAACCTGTCATGGACTCACAGAGTGGAGGCTTCTATCCCTAACCCACTGGATCTTGCTCCCAGTAGCTCGAGCTACTTCCAAATTGGGCGTGTGAGAGGCACCGAGCAGGCAGTATGTCTGACAGTAATGTCGTCGTTGACTCCCTACTGGGGTCCATAGAAGTGTATGAATGCTATGATCACCACCTTGTCTCCCCTTTGAATGATGTGTCACCTGTTAATTATGGGAGCTTTTGGTGTCTCGTGAAAATTCATGCCTTTCTAACATAGGCTTTTGAGTTTTGACACTTCGCATTAATTAATTCCATACTGTATAGATCCACAAAGTATCGTGCGTATGTGTTTATTATATTAAACGTGCCACCTTCTATGTGTGTCTTCCTGTGTTACAGACGACTACCTCCCGCAGCCTATGAACTCGCCGGGTGGATCCAGCACGAGTTCCCGCGATGGTTCCCCGTCACGCGGGGACATTTCCACACTGGTCGGCGCCATCACGCCGATATGCATCTGCCGCGGTCACCGTGGTTACGGGTTCACACTGCGAGCCATCCGTGTGTACTACGGTGACTCTGACTACTACACACTGCAACACCTTGTTGTCGTAAGTCTGGTTCTTCCTTGTAACTCGCATTGTTGACCAGGGGCTGTTTCATTCAGTTAATCAGCTCAATCCAAAATCCATCAGAATTCACAGTTAAATTTATGGAGTTATTTTTCAAAATGCAAAAACCGCCACTGTATCACCGAAAACAATATTTCTGTGACACCCCAAAGAAAGTGGCGCACACTGGTGTTGACAGTTTTCTATATGCAAAATCATTGTTAATGACAACTAAATTTACAAGTCTGATTATGAATGTTTGTGAAAATCTGTCATTAAACAGAATCCGTTGTTAAATATACATTTTTTTCAAAATGCAATAAGCCGCAATCAAATTACAGAGGACACTATTTCTATGACACACCAGCAGTAGTGATTTTAAAGAGCAAAGTTAGGCTGATGAGCTCATAAGAATGTTAGTGAAATGTTCTCTGGAAGGTTGTTTTTAAAAGATGGTGGTCACCAGATAGATAGCAATGTTGTACCATACTCGTGACTCACAAACACATTTGTTGTTTCAGAATGTGGAGTCGGGGAGTCCTGCCCATGAGGCTGGTCTGCGACCGGGGAACCTCATCATGCAGGTGAACGGAGAGGCTATCCAGGGCCTCCTACATGTCCAAGTCGTGGCTCTCATCATGGCCGGGGGCAACAAGGTGTCACTCAAGGCCGCACCCCTTGACAAGACGCCCATCAAGCTGGGCGGGCGCAAGCGCACCCACCACATAGGCAAGATGTTTCGGCAGCGTTCGCGACGACGCAACCGGCGCGGCAAGACGGAAGAGAGGCGTCGAGCACCGTCGTCTCTCTTCAAGAAGCTCAGCAGTAAACGAGCTGAGCAGCATCTTGCATCACCGCTGACGCCCAGCAAGAGCTTCGGTCAGTTGAACCGGTCACTGTCGTCCAGCGACAGTCTACCAGGCTCACCAACGCGACTTAACTCGCCCAAGTCACCTCCTGGTGGTCGGTTATGGTCACCGATCAGCGATTCGGCACAGAACTCCTCCCAGAGCAGCTCAACAAGCTCGAGTGCACCTAACTCTCCAGCGAGTGTTGCACATCTCAACCCACGTCCCAGTTCATTGCACGGACTCAAGCACAAGCTGCAGACGAACAAATCGCCACACCGGCGGAAGTCAATACACAACATGCCATTATCACCGCTGGCTAGAACGCCGTCTCCGTCGCCAATGGCAACGTCCCCGACCCGCAGTCCTAGTCCTCTCACCATGGTGCACGGTCATGGTCCAGTGCTCCAGCCTCACGGCATCTCAAACATGACACAGATCTACAACCCACTGCATCAGCAGTCAAGTCCCGGCCACATGCAGGGCCTGGCCCAGACTCTGCAGGCAAACACCTGTAGGAAACACTGTATTCGGCCCAAGAGCGTGTGCGACCCGAGTCCACCTTTGCTGCGACGAGCACTCTCTCCAGAGAGGCTTCATCCTAGCTCCGCTGAAAAGCCACGGTCTGCCGAGAAACTACGCCAGGCGGAGAAACATCAGGCTGAGAAACAGACTTCTCCCCGGTGGAGCGGGCAGCGCAAGAGCTGATGTTGGCTCGTGTGGAATATGTAGCCCTTGGCTAGCTTGGCCAGACGTAGCGAGGGCGTGGTGCATCCTCAGTGAGGTGTTGTCATCTGGATGGAGACTGCTTGTTATGATGCAGATACTGTTTGTTTTATTGTGTGAAAACGCGAAGGTCAAAAAACGACTTGATGGTGAAGAAATGTCAAGAGGATACAAAAATGTCTTAACTTGGACAGATGCATTGTTATACGGATGTGCTACACTGCATGGGAAGAGAACGTGCACCACTATGTCTGTGTTGTGATATAGCAGTCGCAAGCCTTACGGTCGTAGAGGTTATGTAAATATTTTGTCTACTTGCTCAATGTTGTGAGGTTACTTGTTCGGTAACAGAGAGCTGTGGAAAGGCATGACATGTGCCTGCTATTGTTTGTTTTAATTTATTTACAGTTCACTAGCTGTTTCTGGTCAGGTCTGAAAAACACAAGATGATACATGTAATGTTTAGTTCAGTTGCTAGATAAGAACCTTTATAGATGTATGTTGAGCCACATAAAACTGGCATTATTTTTGGTACGTCTTCTCAAAATTATGTAACTCATATTTACACAAGGCAATATTGTCGCAATGATGAAGTGATAGCAACGTTATCAGAAAAGTTGAAGGCAATTTCTTGTTGCATGCGCTACCGTCTCTAAATAGGACAAGTTTTGTTTTAAGCGACGTTGCTGTGATGAGTAACAATGGTAGCCAATGTACTCGGGACAGCACTGTTGCATTCTGGGCACATTAGATGGCATCGGCTCATCATACATTGCGATATAACCTTATGTGAACCCAGCTTTTGTGACTTATTCATTCACATGTCATGTGGCAAGGTAGATAGATATCTAGGTGCCATGCAAAAATGTTTTTCAACATCTTAATGCAGCTCATATCCCACTTCCAAATCCTGTGTCTGCCTTCACAATATAATACTTGGCCATAACACTACGTGTGTAACGTGTGTCTTGACGGTAGAGTCAACGTTATTTAAGAAGACTTGTGTGTTCATTATTTGCCAGGTGTGCATTTGTTTTTGTTTTGCTGTTACGTGTGCTTACGGTAACGTATATAATATGAATCTCACGTTCTTGTGTCAATTTTACCCAATACTGTGACAGTGGTGCTTAATGAACACCATTGGAGGGTAGCTGTCGATGGAATAGACAATATTCACACACTATTGATGCCTGAAGGCAAGTTGTAAAACATATTTGCTTGGTTACCACTGCCATATGGATTCTATTCAGAACTGTAGTATAATTGAAAGTACAACTACAATTTCACTTTGTAATGAAACAGAACAAATTATGTACACTACATGACAATCAGATCAGTAAAACGTCTGAAGAAAAGTCAATTAAATCTTGTCTGCACAAAGTCATACAAATGCTAACAAGGATATGGCACAATAAACATTACACAGAACTCTTCATGACAGCATTTATATTCAACTGACACGTTCTCTACGAAAAACATCGTTAGAACTTTGTAAATAAAATCTGTTGGTGAACGTTGGAATTGCGATGGTGAGGTTCATTTTAAAAACCTTCAGGTGATGTAAATATGTACAGGTTGGACCAGTGAGTGGCTGGATGGATGTTTTGTCTGCATGTTTGAGTTATTGCTTGACTGTACTGTCTTGAGTTGCCCCTGTATATAGTTGCTATCTCATGTGCACTGTAGCGGTTAAGCAGTATAAGCTGATTCAGTGTGGATTGGATGTTTGTATATATGTATATGTGAAACGTTTGCGTATCGGGGTTGTTGCAAATTTATTGTCAGATGCCTGTAGTCTTTCATAATAAATGTCATGTGAAATGTATTCAAATGTTGTTCCCGTCTTTGCCCTTGTTGTCCAGAGTGAGACTGGTATCGGTACCGGTACTCAAGTACTTAGTTCCTTTCTTCCGTCACTGATCTCGCAACACCGGTGTCCACTTCCCCATCTCTCACTCTTGTTCTCCCCTCTCAGTCCCACCAAATCTCCCCCACACAGTCCTCCCATCTCAGCTGTGTTCTTCCTCTTCTTCCTTCAATCTCAGTGGACCCACCCACAAATACTCTAATTATTTTCTGTCTGATTATGTATGTTACCACTTTTTGTTTCACCTATTTTTATTCCTAGAGTCATTCGTGTCAATAGTGTTGTACATTACCCCACACTATGCTAGTAACATCAGAAATCCCGTTATGTCATCTATCCATGGACCTCGCATGGTATTTAATTACCCACACCACAATCGTCATTGTATAGTCATATATGTCTCAATATGTACTATAATATATTCTATGCGGGCATGTGCCCGCATAGGATAACTATACCCTATTCTCACTCGTGACCGCATAGATGACATCATTATTTTTGTCAAATGTGTCAATTTCTCTTGATCCCATGGCCTCTTTAAGATCAAAATACAGTCATTTGCAAAAGTTTAAGACCAGGTACGATTTTTTGAAGAAATTTGACAAAACTATGATTTTTTGGCCTTCACATAACATTATATCAGTTTATTTCGCCAAATAAACGTAGTACAACATAATATGAAACTTTATGTCGTCCAAAAGTGTCAGTGTCTCTACTTTTCAGTATTTAGTGTGGCCTCCTTTGCTGTCAATGACTGCCTGGATGCGATATGGCATGCTAGAAACCACAGCACTCCTGGGTGATTTCGGTGACCCAAACGTCCTTGATAGCTTGTTTCAAGTTTTGAGCGCTTGATGGTTGTTTGTCTGCCACCTTATCCTTCATTATAGTCCATAGGTTCTCAATGGGATTTAGATCTGGGCTGTTCCCAGGGCATTCCACCACGGATATTTTGTTCTTCTTGAGGAAATCTGTGGCTACCTTGGATCGGTGACAAGGAGCGCCATCTTGCATGGAAATCGTACATTTGTGGATGTCCATATGCAGTTTCAGCTTCTCCTTCAGCAACTCCACGTACCTAGGTCCATTCATAGTGGTGTTAGGTGGAATAAAATACAGACCAGAAAGGCCAAAACATGACATGGCACCCCAAATCATCTGACTTGGTGGGTGTTTCATTGTGGCTGCTGTATATTTCTTATTAAATCGCTTACCTACTGGCCGCCTAACGTGCCTCTTGCGAGGTATAGACTGTTGCATGGTCGATTCATCTGAGAACAACACTTTCTTTCAATGCGCGAGAGTCCAGTGGCGATGTCGTCTGGCAAAGTCCAGTCTCTTTTTTTCATCACAGGTGTCAGGCGTGGCTTCCGGGCCGGCTTGCGGGACTTGAGCCCAAATTCCATGCTGAGACGTCTCGAAACAGTACTGAGACTTATTTCCGTACCTTTTAAGCGTAAAGCAGCCCGAATTGTCTTGCATGAACTCATTGGCGAGCACATCACGATGCGTCTCAATGCGTGGTCATCCCTGAGCGTAGTTTTCCGTGGACGACCACTCCTTTTACTGTCACGAAAAGTGCCATCAGTATTGAATTTGACGATGGCGTTGTGCACGGCTGTTTTGGAATAACCTAATTTAGCACTAATGTCTCTTTCCGTATATCCTTCTCCATGTAGTCATTATTTGTGCTCTTAGAACCTCTGCCAAAGACGATTTTTTGCCCATTTCAGGGATAAAGACAAAACTGAAAAACACCTAATCGATACTGACAGCAGCAAACAAATGACCAGGAAGTACTGACTAGGCGTATTGCTTCAAGGCCCAAATAGGATGATGCAATCCAGACATTATCTGATGCAATCTGATGCCATACCATAAAATGCTTAAAAATCGTGCCTAGTCTTAAACTTTTGCAAATGACTGTAATAACGCATAACACTCTGCAGCATCACATCTTTCATTTGATACCAGAATTGTCTTTCTGTCATTACAAATGGATTAGATATGATGCTTCAAAGATAACCGTAGTGTCGCGGATCAAGAGGCGTAACCCAGGGCAATTTTAAGTATTACACACTGTACTCCATCAGCAACGGATTGTTTAAAATGTAATGAAGAAGTGACTATAATATTGTTGTTTTATAAGTCATTTACGTTCTTTTGCAGTATCTAGGTACATGTTTGCAGCTGGAATACTAGTTTTCTCACATGTTTCATCATGGTATGCGGAGATCACAAGGTTGTATCCCATATTATATTATTTAAGTTTTATATTATTTAAGTCTCATGTTACATTATTTAAGTTTCAGTTGCAGCTTATACGAATACCTCAGGTCAACTTCACATATATCGATATGTTAATATGTTATTTAAGTTGGATAATGATAAATTATAAGCTTTACCTGCTTTAACCTGCTGATATTGCATACCTACCTTTGTATGTATTTACTATTAAAACGAAAACGAACAAGTGATCAAACTGTCGAACATACTTGTATAGTTCACGTAAAAGGCTTAAAATATGGAGAACTTCAACTCATGTCTGGTACGCGGGATGCAGAGAAGTTGGCGAAATTGCATGAGAACAAAGAGAAGATACTTTCAGAACATCCAACTTCAACCCACAGGATGGAGGACACATGCAAGCTCATCCCCAACACAGTGATGGAATATCATGGCTTCCATTGGGAATGCTACAGACGTTTCACCATGAATATGGACAGGCTGACGTCCACCTCATCACCACCATCTGACGCCTCCACACCCCAACGTACGAGCCACAGAAGGTGATAAAATCATCTTCAAGTCTTCAACTGTATTTTCTGTGGATCAGAGGGTCATAAGACGGTAAAAATGAAAGGCACATGGACCAGTCAAGGCATGAGTCAGTTTGAATTAGATGAATGGAAGGCTGTGGCGACGATGGCAGAAATAAAACAGGATGAGAAGTTCCTCACAAGAATACGATCTGTTTGCTTGTGAAGCCAAGTTCCACAAGAATTGCCGCATGAACTATATACAAAAACCAGAGAAATGGCGAAGTACACATGAAGAGGCACGTGTTCAACTTGATGGAAGCCCATGAAAAGGGATTTGACATAGTCTGTTGCATGGTGGAGAAGGATGTCCTGCTTGATTGGAAGGTGGTGAAATTGGCTGACCTGCAACAAGAGGACATATTCAGCCTAGAAAATACAGAGCACAGTAATCCTGACTATCAGAGTGTGAAATTAAAACTCAAACTTGAAACCCATGAACCCTTCAAAGGCAGACTGACCTGCGATATGGGGAAGTTCCAGTCAAGCGTAGTCTATGTTTCACAGATTGCCATCAACACAGCCGTGAAACATGCCTTCCAGTTGGGATCAATTGATGTTATCAAGACCACTGGTACATATCTTCGATATATTATCCAGGATGGGTTTGCTGAAGCACCTGATCTTAAATGGCCACCAACTCCCCGTGATTGTGACAGAATTGACACTATCGTACCACACACACTCCAAAAACATTTTATGTTATGTAATAACTGGGATGGCAACTCCCACATCATCCCGCACACAGATACTTGTTCTGTCAATTGATCAGGACATCTGCCGGGCAACAACCAGTGGATCGTGGAAGCTGCCAAAACACATCTTCATGAGCATGTCCATGCGTCATATGTTCAAATGTGAAAAACTCGTAATTCTCCTTAATAGAATGGGACACCGTGAAAGCTACTCCTTTTCATTGGAGCTGGAGACAGCGCTAGCTGAACCTGTTATGCAGTCGTCCACTCTTCTCTCCAACCAGATTATCAGGTCACCACCAGTGCCAACGGTATTCCATTCAGAATTTTATAATTTCGACCAGCTTCTGAATGAACTCACAGGAAAAGGATAGGATCAGTTCACACAGCTCATGGCATCATGTTACAGGAAGTTGGCAGTGATGATCATTCTGCGGAATCTGGTGACTGTACTGAGATACCATCTCAAACAAGGAAAAAGGAGAGGGCGCTGAACCTGAAGGAGTTGGCCACACTAGAGATAAGCTGATTCTGAAAGGAGAGGCAACCAAGAGGCTACCTGATTGGAAATCATCCTTGTCCAATGGTGAAAACAAGTGTCAGTTCATCAAACTGCTTCTGAAGCTGTGGCAGAGTGATGGATACGCATCAAAACTGCATGGAAGACAGGTGATCTTCATATATGAGGAGAATGCCACTCTGCTGACTTCCAATGATGGCCGGACGACAGTAACCCATGAACTGCCCCTTCTGAAGTCACCACAGGAAACTGACTCAAGAGTTATTCTCTATGTTAATTACGCGAGGAGTAGGTCCGTGTGAAGAGCCCAGATTCAGACATCTTCTTCGTTCTTCTGCACTATGCTGCATCAATTAGAGACATCACCATCATGTTTGACACTGGTGTAGGAAATAAGCAACGATTGATTGATGTCAGCAAACTAGGAGTTGATCTCGGCCAAGACAAATGTACGGCTCTGATGGTTCTGTATGCTTTCAGTAGATGTAACAGCACTAGTGCTTTCCGAGGGATTGGCAAACTCAAACCAGTGAAACCTCTAATGAATATTCCTAAATACATCCATGTACTCCAGAAGCTGGGAGATACATGGGTCATACCTGAAGAAAGGATTGATGAGCTGGACAAGCTTCACTTGTGCTGCGTATGGTAGAGCATCAAAGGTGTCAAAAGTTGATGACTTCATGCTAATTCGTATCAATGAGATGTGTACCAATGATAACAGTGATTCCTTCAGTTGATATTGACATGGCCAATCTACCATCATGCAATCGCAGTCTCACCCAGCATGTCAGAAGAGTCAACTATCAAGTTTTCATATGGAAGAGAGCACATATTCCTGAGCCTGACGTCCCCAGGGTGAACAGAAACCGTGTCTGGAACATCAGTAATGAAAGCATTGAGCAACTCCGGTATGATGTAGATGTGCTGCCACGTGAACTGGCTGATATAGCTCAGGTAGACCCCGACCACACTGATAGTGATGACGAGTCTGACATGAACATGTCTGATGGGATGGAACTATATGCTGACAGTGACAGTGATTGTGACTGGGCATCAAAATGTGACTAATGTAATTGGTTAAGTAGCTATCAATGTTTGGCTAGTGTCCGTACATCAACCTAGATACTGTATGTCATTGCATACAATTAATATGTGAATAACTTTTTGACATCTAACTACATTTTGTTTTATCAACGGCTACCATCTAAATGAATGTCATACATACGTAATTCGCTTTAAACTGATTTATCATATTTTGAGATACTGGCTTTCGATTTGTCTGTGCTGTTGACATTTGTAACATCTTAATTCACAAGTTTTGGATACCACATTAAGTTAATATACATGTACATTATATGACATATGTAGTGCTTTGTTTTATGCATCTAAAATTAATATGGCATAAATGTATACCTGAAAACACACACATAATCTAGACGGTTTTGACATGTATGCCATCCATATCCATGGTTTTCATTGCTTTCGCCACTTGATCCGCGACACTACGGTTATCTTTGGAGCATCATATCTAGTCCATTTGTAATGACAGAAAGACAATTCTGGTATCAAATGAAAGATATGATGCTGCAGAGTGTTATTATTTTGATCTTAAAGAGGCCATAGGATCAAGAGAAAGTGATATATTTTACAAAAATAATCATGTCATCTATGCGGTCACGAGTGACAATGGGGTATAGTTATTCTATGCTAATTAGGGCACATGCCATAATAGTATATATCAATTGGATGCTATTATAATGATCAGCAGATGAAAACCTTCAATTTGACATATTACAAGTACATATTGAGACATATATGACTATACAATGACGATTGTGGTGTGTGTGATTAAATACCACGCGACATTGATGAGAAATACGATATTTCAGGGTACCATCCAAGGTAGGCTGGAAATGGGTAGAGACCCAATTTTTTCACTGTTACCACTTGAAATAATCTTCAAGGGACCCCATAGCTTAAAAAAACATGGGTTGGTAGAGTTGTGGGGGGTGCACGAGGGGCATATCTGGCCCATGGCCTATAACATGTAGGAGCTACTTAATGTTTTGGAAATTCTAAATTTGATTTGCTGAGCAGGTGGCGCCACGGTTATTTACCTGCCTACGAAATCCAGGAGTATTTTCATCCCCAAAACCCTCTAACTGCGCCGCCCCCTGCTGGCGCGGGAACCAAGTTAATATTGGGGGAGCTGAGGACCTTCAACACCACTCCACTCCGCTGTCGTGTCATGACATCGGAAAATGGAGGGAGGTGCTGTTAAAAATTTGTCACCGCTCCGCCGTAATTGCAGCTTCTACGCCGACTCGACTCTCGATTGATGACGATTGGAGCAGAAGTACAATTATCATCGTCACTGCCTGTAACATCGTTTATTTCAACGTTGACTACCTTCGTCCAGCGGTTGTCTTCATGCCCATGTCAATTGCAAAGGAAGGTGCATGCTAACTGGGCTGTTCGATACATGCATATCGCACCCTGGAAAAGGGACTCCCTGTTACACAACCACACCGGATAATTTCCAGAACGTCAGGGGGAGCCACAGCGACTCCTGCTAAAATGACTGGAGAGAGAGAGACTTCGACACTTCATCCATTGACTAACCGAAGTCTGTTGAATTCAGATTAGGTGGTCCTTTCTCCGTCTGATTTCCATATACATGTTTGTAAGTGAACACGTGTGACATTTACTTGAAACGTCTCTGATGCTGCATGGACCGAGTGACTAACTTTGGCGCTGCAGTTGCATTTCGTTTTGTCGCCTTTGCCTACCACTTTCATATCTGATATCTGGCATGCTTTCGCCATGTTTGTACCCGTAATACCTTCACATAAACTGTGTCGCTTCTTCCATGATCACATCCGTTGAAGCTTTCTGGTCTTCAAATTTCAGAAGTTTGCAGCCTGCCAGCAAAACTGTGTGAACTATGGCCTTGCCATTTCCCCACATGTAGGTCACGGTGTCACACCCCGAGGGTGCATGATCTGCCAGAAGCTGTGGTGCAATATCAGCATGTCTCTCGGTTGTCGCTCTAATGTATATGGTACTTCGTTTCTGACTCTTTCCTTCCAGGTAAAGGGCTCATGACAATGAACATTCGAGAAAGTAGTGAATGAGGAGGAGAAACACATCTGTTTCATCACAAATCACCTTTATGGAAGTTGCCCCTTCCTTTGCTGCAGCTATTACTTGTTACTATGCTTTTGAAGATCTCCAGTGGATTATGGATTGGGCCCGTGATGACTAACTTGAGCTTCACTGCATGTGGCTCTTCGATAGCTCGTGTTCTAGTGTAACTCATCATAGATAACGGCGATTACCTTTCGTGTGTTTTCAGTAACAGTAAGTACAACATTCTGGGATGGCAGCGGAGTAGCAAGTCGTAACTCGTGGCGCCTACTAGCTTGCTTTCGGACTCAAAGAGGATCTTGCAAAACACTTGGTACTGTAATTGTAGTAGCGATCAACTATTGTGTTCACGTCACTTGTGTCTAACTGTCTGAACACGTAATTCAGTAAACTGTCGACATAATCTTGTATAGTGTCATGGGCTGGCCAGTGAATAATCCATAATACGGCCCATCCATCGACGATTGTCGTTCAGCAGTTGGAAGTGTTCTAGCTGAGTGTCCCACCTGTAGTTTCCATTTCAAATCTGATTTGGATTTCGTAATCTTCATATCTCCATTTCCGTCGAACATGAACAGGAAGTCGGCAAGGGTGCCAGTTCACGGAAGAAGACGTCATTCATATTCACATTGCGTGAATTCAACATTCCCATGACGCTAGAGTAGATTAGATTCGTGTCAAAGCAATCTGCATAACCAATTTTCTCTAGGCGAGCGGTAGAACTACGTATCGGACCCCCCCCCATACACACAGCCACATGTTATATCATTTGAAAGCTCTACATGTCAACGTCCCAACGAGGCCTGTCAGAGAGCTGCCAAGTGGTGCAGTAAGCGTGAATCCAAGGTCAAACAAGGTCACAGTCAAATGATGAATTTTCGAAATTGTGCGCTTCGGAAATCGTCTTAACATTACAGTGATCGTACATCTACTTTACTTAATAACAAGATAGCTAAGTCATATATTTTTGGAAAGCGTTTTGTCTCTCCATCAAAATGAGGTACGACACAGAGGTGTTACCTGATATGGTACGAGTGGAGCTAAGGTCAAACAAGGTCACCGTGAAATGATGAACATTCGATTTTTTTGCAATAAAGCGAATGTAATACAGTTACAATGATCCTATAACTACTTCATTTATATGTACGAATCATATACTATGTTCACCTCATGACCAAATGCATGTGTAGTAATAAAGAATATGCATTTTATATCAATAAGAATATATACAAACAGGCTTACAAAGAATAATTGGGTGTGTAAACAACTTTGGAATACGCGATAAACACATTTGAGAAGATCACTGTAATGTATTCAATGGTGTCGTATTTAAACATCGATTAATACAGACACTCACACAAACACGTGCTTTCCAATTTTAATTCTGTATTTCTCCTCCCCGCTTCCGCCCAGGGATCAGGCCTTAATTACACGAAGAGGGGAGCGGTCATTAACAGTAGACACCACATCCCTCCCTTATTCAAACTGAAAACACGTTTTCTCAACTTTCATATCTAACATTTCTTCTTTTGTAATTATTATGCTTACGTGATCTGGCTAATGTTTACCAAATAAAGAGATACTTGTTATTATCATCATTGTCCATCTGTAAACACAGTCAGTCTCAGAATTTCCACTTTCCACTCATTAAATCGTTACTTTAAAATAAAGTAATTCAGGTACTGAGGCGGTCTTTTTTGACGGGGTTGTCTACGATCACCGATGTTCGGGTTGCCATGATCTGCACCCTCGGGTTCTCTTCTTTTACTTTTTGTCTACGCTCACCAATGTTCAATGTGGCATAATGTAGCGTCAAAGTAACAGAAAACAACTCACTGGTGAAGAGAGAGAACGTTTTAATTGCAGCACTGACACACACGTCGCTTTACGTCTGACTGCCCGCAATCCGCCAGTCTTCCACATACATGTCAACCCCGCATAATGGCATTACATAACAACGCGGCATTGTGCCAACGTCGCCGCCGACGACGACCGCCGAACAATAAAGGACACGCCCAAAATACACTGCACTTCTAAGCCACACTGCACTTCTATACAACACTCCCCCCTGATTTTCAGAACATCATATACATCATGGTTCATAACAATCTGGGACATCATATACATCATGGTTCATAACGATCTGGGGGTCGTCTCTCCCGGGAGCTTCGCCTGGGCAGAGGTCGGTCTACCTCTTCCTCACTGTCAGAAGACTTCCTCTCAGATCCTTGACGCGCAGGAAGCCGCGGAAGATCTTCGTCACTGAATGTCTGCGCTCTCTCGGGAGGAGCAGCCTCCGGTGGTACAGCCGAGCGTAGGTCGCGTACGTGTCGTGGCATACCATCCACCTTCATGGTGTGATCGGAGATCACTCCCGTCACAGTTCCCAACTTGAACTTCGTGTGACACCGGTTCTCTGGTGGCTTCACCCATACGGCGTCTCCAACGTCATATGGACTGTCGATTGCGCCTGGCTCATTGTGTAGTACGCGGTCGATTCCAAGCACTCGTATCTCGTAGTTGTAGAGTTTGTTCGCAGGGACAGTTGCCGGGTCGACATCATCTTTCGGCGCCACATTGTACCAATAAACGGCCTCCGCAATTGGACAACACTTCCTCGCCGCAATGCGCTTCACCGATCGATGACACCTCTCGGCAATCCCATTCCCGGAAGCAACGTAGGCACATCTAAAACGAACCCGCAGTCCCCATCGCTCCGCAAACTGCTTAAACGCACCACTGCGGAAGGCCGAGTCGTTGTCCGTGAGCAGCTCCACCGGCGCCCAACGCTCGAAGAACACCAACTCAAGCTGCTGAATAACACTGTCAGTGTCCTGTCGTTGCAGGCGTCGCCAAACGGCGAACCGTGTCGGCCCGCAGTCGATTAGAGTAAGGTAATGACAGCCCTTGACATGGGTCACGTCCATACCAACCCTGTGCCAGATCTCATCAACATTCAGCTCTCCCTTAGCCCACTTTACAGGAGCTGGGTCGATAGACTGGCAAACTTGACTGGCTTTAACAACTCGCTGCACCTCCTTCCTGGTTACCGCCGGGCTCAGCTTTCGCGAGAAATATAGCGTGCGCTTAATTCCATGATGCCCGGTGACCTCGTGAATTCTAGCAATCCTTTCATCAGGCAGAGGGTCAACGGCACTGCCGCACACAGCAAAAGTCGGCTTCTCGCACATGTTTGGCTTCCCAAGCCATTTCTGAGGCACGTGTCAGAGCGTCGGCCCGATTACATTCTGACCGGACAAGTTCGATGTCCAGGGCCAGACCATATTCATCTACCAGTGCCTTGATTGTTTTAACACGTCTACGAATCAACATCTCACTGGATGCCTTGGTCTTCAAACGGACTTTTCCGCTCAGGGCGTTCAAGATCCAGTGATAAACAGTTAGAGAATAAGTTCGCAGGTGCAGCTTCTTCAACTTCCACGCGAGCGCCGCATTGACTCCTTTTATCACTGCGTCCAGTTCAGCCATATTGATGTGGGAGGAGGCATCTTCGGACCGCAGCCAGCTCGCATCTTCCACCACGTGACTGTCCACCTCAATCGCGACGCCCAGTGCCAAGGAACATGCGTCCACCCACACCGTCGCCTCCTCACCAACGACATCCCATCGACCTTTTGCTGGATCATCCTGTTTCACTCTTCGAACCGTGTCTTCCAGCATTGCGCGCAGCGACTCATCATAGACCTCCTCATCCCACGTGCTGGTCAACGAATTGGCCCTCCGTTTGATGAACGCCGTTGCAACCCGGAGCCAGCCGCACACCGGCAAGTGGCCGACGAGCTTTCCACAAAACGAGAACACTGAGCGCCTCGTCAGTGTGTCCGGAACCTCGCCGAACACGTTGTTGCGCTTCCAACGCAGCTCTCCTCGCTCCCCCCAAACTTCCAGGCCCAACACTCTAGCTCCGTCAGCCACACGTTCCGTTGGTTTACATTCAAGTCCGTACCACAACAGATGGTTCTCGACGCATTGAACTGAGGCCACGTCCTCGTTTACGAAAATGTCATCAAGGTAAGACGAAGTGGCACGGTCGACAGTCTCGTCCTGCGTCAGCACCGCGGTAAGCACGGATTTCATAACACTGGGCGCCACATTCAAACCAAACCCCAACCTCGTGAGGCAGTACCTTTGCCCACGAAAGATCACAGTTTGGAAGGGCCACAGAGATTCGTGGACGCGTATCTGCAGGTACGCTCTGCGAAGGTCAACAATTGCCACGTTAGTTCCTTGTCGCCGCCACTCTCGTAGCTTGTCAGCACAATCATCCGCGCTCGCTGTGAACGCGTCCACGTACGAGTTCAACTCACGGAAATCCATCACCGGCCGTGCCTTGTCTTTATTCTGCTGAACAATCGCCATCAGCGGTATCAACCCTTTTGCAGGCCCAAACTTCTCATCATCATAGGGCTCCAACCACCCGTTCGTTATCCACTCTTCAATTTCCGTCTCGTAGCTCAATCTGGGACTAGTCGGGATGGAATACTCGGCAACTCTGTTTCGCAGAGCGTGAGGCTCGGCGTCATCCGACAATTTTCATGCAACAGTCCAAGCTTTCTCCCTAGCGTCGAACGAAACACAGACCGGTTTCTCGTCTGTCTTAGGCGACCCAAAACGCGTCGCAAGCGAAGGGAAGATCGTCACGCCGCCTAGAGCTGATATGCCGTTGATTCCCAGGATGAACTCAAAACCCAGTGGTTTGAAGTCAACAACATAAACATCAACCACCACTGAGTCGCCGTTACTAACACGGAGCTGAACGCGGCCAACACCTTCACAGCGTTGCCTTTGACCGCTCACTGTCAACACGTCGGCACTTTTTCTCGTCCACGATGCGCAGCACGGCGCGTGAACGATGCAGTGTGAGCACCCAGAGTCAATGAGAGCAACACACATGACACCATCAACGGATATCTCCGTCACCGGCAAAGCCGCGGCGCTTACTGGACGTCGGGGTTGGAGGCTAGCGCAGACGACCTCCCCCCGTTCTCGTTTCCCGGCCACGACGACGCAAAGTGACCCAGACCATCGCATTCGTAACACCTCATACCGCCTCGTCCGCCACCTCGTGCACGCCCGCCATATGCATTGCCGCGACCCTTCCGGCTGAGCAGACAATCTCTGGCCAGATGATTCGGCAGATTGCACTCGAAACACAGTAACCCTGATGTCACAGCTGTTCGCTTCACTGGCGCACCAGCACCAATTCTCACCGCACTAACAGCGGCCGCAACACCAACCTCATCCGTCAGGACGGCTCTCGCTCTTGTCAAAATTTGATCAATTGGCAGCTCATCCATACGCGAACCAGCTCTAAACAGTTGTTTCACAGTATCAGGCAGTCCTGCTACAAAAGCGCACGCAAGCGCTTTGTCACTTAGTCCGCCGAACGGCACAGCGAGCCTACGCAGCTCCGCCAGAAACACATCTACTGTCTCCCCGGGCTGCAGCCTCCTTGCTACGAATTATTCATAAGCTATGAACGAATCAACAGCAAAGGCGGTTCGCAGCGCTTTCTTAATCTTCTCACTGTCCTTCTTGTCCGCGTCAGGGAGTTGCTGGTAGACGACGAAGGCGCCGCCAGTCAGACGAAGCGGTATAACACTTTCCAAGTGGACTATGCCGCGCAAATTGCAAACAAGTTCCGCTTTCTCCAGCCACTCTACATTATGGGTGGCATCTCCGCTGAATTCCGGGTTTAGGCGCAGTTCCATCGCGCTCTCCACCATTGCTCAGTCTGCCGGAATAGCTTGTAGCGTCAAAGTAACAGAAAACAACTCACTGGTGAAGAGAGAGAACGTTTTAATTGCAGCACTGACCCACACGTCGCTTTACGTCTGACTGCCCGCAATCCGCCAGTCTTCCACATACATGTCAACCTCGCATAATGGCATTACATAACAACGCGGCATTGTGCCAACGTCGCCGCCGACGACGACCGTCGAACAATAAAGGACACGCCCAAAATACACTGCACTTCTAAGCCCCACTGCACTTCTATACAACACATAATCGGCAGCCTCGGTTTGATCTTGTCTCACCGATGACTCATTACTTGAAACATGCAGAAACAGAGTCTGGAATATATTCTGATTCAGTGTCATTGTCTGTTTCATCATCTCGTGGAGTTATATCTGGCGGAACACACGTCTTCACATGCTTCTTGTACTGCATACCATCACGTGATTCAATCACTACCTGGCTACCGTGTTTATGCGTAACTGTGTACGGCACGTGTTCGTATGTCGGGGTCAGTTTGTTCTATTTCTTCTGTTGTAGCAGAACTTTGTCACCATGTTTAATGGTACTTTCCCGTGCATTTCTTCGGTCATCCGAATATCTTTTCCCTTTCATCTTCAATTTAGTGTCACGATCGCGTACACTCTCATCTGTCATGTTTCGTGTGAATTTTTCGCCGGAACAACAATTCGGCCGGTCTCGCACCTGTAGTTGTGTGATTCGTGCTTCTGTAAGCGAGAAGATGTGTGTTGAGTTCTCTTCTCCAATCATGTCCTTCGACTTGTGCTGCTCTAATAGCCTTCAGTAGAATTATGTTGGTACGCTCTACTTCTCCATTAGCCTGTGGCGATATATATAGCAGATTCACGGAACGATGCTTGATTCCATTGGTATGAAGAGTCTTCAAACTCTGCTGACACTAGGTTTGGTCCATTGTCAGTCGTAACGAACAAAGGTAATTCGTGCGTCGCGAACATCGTTTCAAGACTCCCAATAAGCTTGTCTGTCGTATATCGCGACTTCCGGGTATACCTGCTGTAGTAATCGGTCACAACAAATAGGTGTTCTCCGTTTGGGAACGTTCCACAGCCACATCAATTCCTGGCCACCATACTTTTTGGCGTAGTCTACTCTTGGTTTTTACTACTCCCTGACGTCCTTCGTGCTCCAACTCTAGAACACGTTTCATCGGTGATTAGGGTATTACTATTCGTGTTTGATGTAGAACAATTTTCCCTATGACAGAAAGTTCATTTTCACCCACTTATATGCCTGAGGGCACGTTCGTGGGTCATCACTTTTCAGGAATTGTCTCACTGATTTTAGTTCTGAATCAGCTGCTGATTCCCGTTCAATTACTCGCGATGTCAAAGTTTCAGGTACCGCGTTAGTAGCAACGAAGTAGATGTATTCATCTGCAACCTTTGACGCTTTACTTGCATAATGTTTCACTTCGGTGGGTAATTTGTTCACTTGTGTCAAAGCATCCGCGATGTTCATGGGTCCGGGTACGTATTTCACCGTGAAGTTGTACGGTTGCAAACGCAGAACCCATCGTTCAGTTCGCGGTGACGGACGCGATCTCGCAGAATAGATTGTCTTTAACGGCTTCTGGTCTCTGATCAGATCAAAATGAATACCGTAAAGGTACATGTGGAATAGTTCGCACGCCCACACCAAAGCCAGTGCTTCTTTCTCCGTTTGAGAATATTGACGTCTGTGAGTGTTCTGCTTGCATAGTACACAGGACGAAATTCGCCATTTTGTTCTTGTATCAACACGTCGCCGAGTCCCGCCGGTGATGCATCTGCAATGATTTGAGTCTTTGCATCCTTGCTCCTGTCGAAGTACGCAAGAGTCGCTGCAGTCGCCATGCTCTTTTTCACACTTTCAAATGCTTCATGTTGTTCGAGTTTCCACTCGAATGACACATTGTGTTTGGTTAAGCGTCGTAATGGTTTAGCCACTGTTGCTAAGTCTAGAATGAACTTCGAACAATATGTGACCAGTCCCATGAAGTTACGGACTTCTGATGCATTCTGATCCGGTCGCTTTGCCTTCGTGATTGCTTCCATTTTGGAATCGTCTGGTGTAATTCCATGTCTCGGCAGCACATGTCCAATGCACGTTAACTTGGACATGTAGAACTTTGACTTTTCTTTGTTCAGTGCGAGACCTCTCTCGTTTAGACGTTTGAGCACCGCTTCGAGTCTTTGTCGGTGTTCGGCTTCGTCCCTCTCATGGATGATCAATCATCAGATATATTGTTGACTCCTTCACATCCTGTACGACATGTTGGTACATACCTGGTGCTGAAGATATCCCAAACATTAATAATTTGTATCGCCATTGTCTCACGTGACTTGTGAATTCCTCCAGCTCTCGGGGTTTGCTTTCCACTTTCTTCCTCAACGCAAACGGGATTCTACGCGTTGGCTGTACAATCGGTTGTACATACTCGTTTATGTGCATATTCAACTGATAGTCTTTCAGTTTCCCGACTCCATCGGATAGCTTTGGATATTTATCGAATATTTTCTCGGAACTTGTTTCAATGTGACCACCTACTTGATTCACTCTCTGGATCTTCACCAGGTCTAGTTCCGTTGCTGTCTGGTAACCTCAGAATGTTACCTGAATCGCCACGTACACCTAACACCGGTGCAGCTGTGTATTACTTAGGATGCAGTTATTTATTATTTTTTTAATTAACATATATGTATTTATATTATTTAATTTTAACACATTATTTATTTTAGGTATTTAAACGGCTAATTCATTTAACTTATATATATATACACTTGTATATATATTTAATTTTATTCAGGTTTATCTAACTGACATGCATGTAATTTTATATGCTACCTTTAAATAATTTTCTTTACCTTTCTATTTAATATTTCCATTTAAAATGTTTTAGGTCATTTAATGTATTTTTAGTTATACTCTACGATTGTCAGCACATTTGTTATCCGGACATTTGTGTCCAACTTCAATTTCGGCAATAAATTTCCCTCTTACATCTAATGCTTGCTTGCTTCCATGTGCAAACACATTTGTCTTCTTTCTGGATAGCTTTGGACAACCAATTAAGTTCTTGGTACGTGTCTTCGTCTATGATATTTACACTCGCACCTGTATCGATCATGCAATGAACTTCTCTCTCATTCATCTTTACAACAGTTTCTGGTTGTTTTATGCACTTCTTCTTCGCAGAATGTTGATATCCACATTTCGACCTGCTTTGATATTTTGATCTGGTCCCTTTCTTAGTACCGTTGCTGCTGCTGCCATGGCAACCACCATTGTGTTTACTTCTTGCGGTGTCTGCACATTTCCATTCTCCGTTTTTCTGGCATGCATATCTGCTGCTTCCTCTGCTCTAGCAATATATTGAGCCTTTTGTAATGTCAGGTCTCTCTCGCAATAGTTTGTGACACAAACGATGCGATTTGCACGACACGATCAGAATTCACATGTTTTCGTCAGCTGTTTTAGCCTTGTTACGAACTGTTATGTCGTTTCATTGTCTATCTGTCTGGCTTGACGGAACACGTGTCTTTCGAAAGGAATGTTGACTTTTGGCGTGAAATAATTTGTCAATGTTGTTAATGCGTGTTCATAATCATCGTTACCACCATCCTCTTACATCGTGAAGAAAATCTCTTGGGACTTCTGGTCCTGCATGATGTAACATAATCGCCCGCTTTTGTTTCATATGTTACCCTTTCGCTGTCACGTACAGTTCAAAACAGCGGCGCCACAGCGTCCATTTTATTCCGAGTTGGGTTGGATCGCTTTTTGTATCAAACATCGGAATACTTGTGATTTCCAGCATCACTGCCATTCTCGTTTTGTTTCATCGTTCAACTCAGTGTTCATTTGTAGTTTTACTGGTCGCCAATGTAGTGTATTCAATGGTGTCGTATCTAAACATCGATTCATACGGAGACTCACACAAACACGTGCTTTCCAAGTTTAACTCTGTATTTCTCCTCCCCTTTCCGCCCACGGATCAGGCTTTAAGGGCTGTAGTGAGGCAGCTTAGCCTAATGTTGATATTATCAGGACATGCTGGACAAAAGCACCACGTTTTTTCCTGACAATCTATGTGCCGTACCTTTTCATAATTTTATTGGAACCAAGTCATGTGACCTTTCTGGAGCCTGTTTCAGCCATTTAAAACAATTTTTTGGAAGAAAACATTGAAAAGTTGTTTTTCTGTTAAATGCTCCGATTGTTGTGTAATTCTGGATCTATACATACTTTTGCACGTTAATCACGAATCTTCTATCGGTGTTCCATTCCGAGCCATATTTGGGTCATCAGAGGTCAACAAATTGTTATTTTGCTTCATTTTAGCCTGTTCGCCACCGGGTGCACGATGGTTTTAACTGATATGTAGCACTTAGAACTGGTTGACTTGCAAAAAACTAATCCAGATAACATATTGCTAGTGTTTGGTAACTTGCTGAAATATAATAATATATACAGGGATTCCAATGATTACTTTAGATGCACCACTGTATGCACTGGCCAAGTTTGACCAGTGGAACTGGCCTCAGACACACATGGCGAGGACAAGTATGTAATCATGTTCGGTGGTCTTCATATTAAAATGGCAATGTGGAAAACATTCGGGGACTACTTGAAGGCCGCTGGGTGCAGACCCAAGCAGGAATCGCCTCCTGTGGAATAGCTGACTCCTTACGCATCACACCTCATCAGGACTAGACATGCCCACCAAGTGAGTGCTCTGACCCTGGCGAAACTCCAGCACGATGCCTTCACACACACTACGACTGAAGGACTACACGATGAGAGGGCCAAAGAAACGTGGAGACTAGATATGATCAGCAAGAGCCAAACATTTCAGTATTGGGATACCACCCTCAAGTTGGAAATACCTAGTCTGACTTTCGTGCGGGCAAACCGAGAACGAACGAGACTTCACCTTGTATATGGAATCACTGAAGGCTTTGGTGGGTTGGTTCTTTTTCCTTGATCATCAGAACTATGACAGGTGGATTCCCGTACACATACGAGGCATGGAGAGCCTACCTCCAGCATCCAAGACGAATTCAAAAACAGAGACCACTAGGTTGTTTCGAAGACATCTAGGTGATTCTCATCCATACCAATCGACCGAGCTCACGAATAAAATAATGACCTGGTGAATGGTACAGGGGGTGCAGTGGGACTGACAGAGAATCCTTCAGCTTTCAAGAATTGGATGATAGCTGGAACGGACCAAGCACGACCTCTTCAAGAATTTGAGGAGTTTACCTCAGAAGAAGAAAATCAAAAAACACCACGAGGAGGGACTGTCAACACAGAAGACATTCAAAGAGCAAACATTTGGTCATGTTCAGGCTATCTCAGAGATGAGCAATGCTAACTGACCGCAAACGCTCGATCTATCCATGAGCCTATCAAGAAAAACTCACTGCCTCTGTTTAGCTGTCCAACACCCAAGGCAAAGACCAAGCAGGCAGGACAGATCTCACTGCTGAAGGATGTTGCTTCTCTCTTCTCCAGATTATATATAGTCATGTAGAATAGGGATGGATACATGGGAACCTTCCTCAAGCATGGCAATCACCCATTCCTCCATCTCTCTCTCTGACAGAGGTAAACTACGCCAAGGGAAGAAGTCGGATTTGCAGAGCATTCTGACTCAAGAGACAGATGAGCCACATACAGAACCTCCTAGATCATTCGATGTGAAACTTCTTGATGGTGCTGCTGTTGTGCACCTCTTGCCAATCATTAACATCACCACATTTGATGAATATACCAGTATCGTATTTCATCCACACATCATGCAGCAGTTGGAGACCTCTACAAGAGTGTACGTGGTCTGGGACACGTATGTATCCAGCAGCATAAGAGTCAACCAGGGAGAAACGTGACAAAGGATTCAGAAGGAAGGTTGCTGGTCAAAATATTAAGGTTCTGTGGAACTGGGCAGATTTTCTATGTGACACCAACAATAAGCAAGAACTCTTTGCATTCCTCTCCAGCATGGTTGTGTCTGCCAAATGCAAAGAAGACAAACAGATGTTCATTACATCTGGCAGCACAGTTGTCAGCAGAGGCACCAGCCACTGCATGTCGAAGTGTGACCACGAGGAAGCGGATACAAGAATACTTATCCACTTGCAAGATGCCATGGAGAGTGGGCCTAACATATGCTTAGTGCACACAGTGGACACTGATGTAGTCGTAATCCTCATCGACAAATTCCACGCCATCGTCGCCAAATATCCACTTGCAGATATCATCTGGGTTGTTTTTGGCACTGGGAAGAACTTTATATACCTACATATCAATGCCATCTGCCATGGGTTGGGTAAAGATAAGTCCACAGCCCTTCCACTCTTCCACAGTTTCACAGGGTGTGATACAGCATCAGCATTCCATAGAAAGGGGAAGAAGTATACATGGGAAGCCTGGAATTCCTACCCTGAGGTTACCCAGGTATTCAACTACATGGCAGGAAACCCACACACTCAATTGACAGTGGACTCCATACACTTCCAATCACTGGAGCGATTCACAGTCGTTACCTATGACAACACAAGCACTCTGGAATTTGTGAATGACGTACGGAGAGAGTTGTTCTGCAAGAAGAACAAAACGATGGAGAACATTCCTCCTACTCAGGAGGCTTTGCAACAACATCCGAGGCGCGTTGCCTACCAAGCTGATATCTGGATGACATGTGAAGTGATCAAACAGCAAACTTATACTCCAGAAGGGTGGGGATGGACATTCGAAACAGAGAGCAAGACTTGGCTTCCTGTATGGAGCATACTACCGATGGCCGCCAAATCGTCCAGTGAACTGGTGAAGTGTGGGTACAAAAGTGTGAGTGGCTATGGCACAAGGTGTTTGAGCAAGAAGGCACACTGGAAATGCACTGAGCTTTGCAACTGCAAATGCGACATATAACCAAATACGACACATAACCGAACTCGCAAAATTTGATCTGACAAAACAAGCTATTCTTACTAAATGTTTAAGCAAGATCATTGAAAATATGTTGCTATCCCTTTACGTTGTGGTAAATTCAATAATAAAAAATTTTAACGAGCCAAACGAAAACTGAAGACTATGAACTAATAAAGTGTTAGAAACAAAGTTGGATCTTTTGTCTGGAATGTCCCTCAATTTTGCAACCTTTTATTGACCTCTGGTGACCCCAATATGGCTCGGAATTGAAAGCCGATAGTAGATTTGTGTTGAGTTTGCCAAAGTATATCTACATGCCGAATTACATTAAAATGAGAGCATTTAACTTACAAAAACTGAATTTTTCAATGTTTTCTTCTACCATTTTTTTCTAAGTGGCTGAAATAGGCTCCAGCAAGGTCATGTGACTTGGTTCCAATAAATTTATTAAAAGAAAAATTTGTGTTTTTGTCCGGCATGTCCACATCATGTTGCTTAGCTGCCTCACTACTAATAATGGGACCATAGTCGTCATGCACAGTAAAAGGCAGTATAATACAGATAATTATAATAATAGCAGTAGGCCTGTATACTAAACTAGGTTTGTCAACAACAAAATAGAATATGTTATATCATCATTTAAATGGTGCTACATGATGGATAATGATATGTAGTTTACTACCCTTTTTGAATTTTTTTGATATCTTCAATATTTGCGGCGCTATTCAACTTTTAAATCTTAAAATGGTGGCATTTTTTGTTTATTGGTTTTCAGTCCATTTCTTGTGCACAGTCTGCATGAGGACTGCATTTATTTGATTGGAAAATAGTAATAATATTGGAACCTTTTAACTTACGTGCAACCCTTAAGGAAATGTCAATTTTTGGTGAATTTAACTTGACCTTCACAGTTGACCTACATTCCACTTTTGACCTAGATTTGGTCCACAGCATGGGATTAATTCTTATTAATGACATCATTTAGCTGAAAATAAATTAATTAGGTAATGAGCACTGTTAACGTTTGAAGTATGAATATTGCCAATATAATTAATTTAATACTATGCAACCTTTAAACAGCTATTAGAACTTGACCTATATTTCACATTTGACCTATATACCTGAATTTATGGCATAATTAATTCATACACGCACCCACTGGATGAATCATGATACAACCCTTTAGGAAATTTCAATTTTGGTGGCCTTGCCTTGACCTTCACACTTGACCTACATTCCATTTTGACCTAGATTTGACCTACATACTGGGATTAATTCCATATAAATGACATAATTTAGGTGAAAATGAATTAAGAAATTGGCAATTATCATTTGGGCGGAAAATTGCTAACATAATTACTTTAATGCTATGTAAACTTGTAAATGGCTATTAGAACAACCTATTTATTTGACCTATATTTCACATTTGATGTATGTACTGAAATTAATGGCGTAATTAATTAATAAATGTGCATACTGGACGTTTGAGGGATTACAAATGTCAAAGACAATAATACATATAAACTTTAATGAACTGTGACCTTGTAAGTACCAATTTTTCATACAACCTACTAGTAGTACAAATTAATTCGAAAGTGGCGCAATGAACATTTGAGGGATGGAAGTTGTTAATATATAATTTCATGCTATGTAACCTTGAACATGCCTCTTTTAACATGGCCTACTTATTTAAACTAGTGCTCACATTTGACCTATGAACAGGGATTAGTAGAATATTTACCAGACCATTTTGTGTACTTATTATTGGTCAATCAATTGGTGTGGGAGATTAAAGTTAACTTGGCTCCTATAACTGAGTGTGAACATTTTTTACAAAACATGATATCATTGAAAAAACCATCAAGGCAATTTATTATAACGTAAACGGTGCAGCACCATTCATAATACAGTATTTTATAAAGGTTAATGTCCAAAACACCAGGTTATTATATAATGTTCATAATTTCACGATAGGTAACGTGCATAAGTCCATGCAACATGCACTGAAGTTCATAACTTCACGATAGGTAACATGCGTAAGTCCGTGCAATATGCACTGAATTATAGTTCATAATTCACAATAAGTAATATGCACTGAAGTTCGTAATTTTTTTGTGTGAAAGTCCACGAAAGTATGCACTGGGTTTGCTACGACACCAGCCACTTCTACCATGATCAGAGAACTCTGCCAGTTGCTGATGAGTCGACCCATGCAAGGAGCAATGTCTACAATTCTCAGTTGAATAGCAGCTTTCATTATGTGACCATATTTTCACTGCTCATAACTTCCAGTTGAGCAATGGATGTGAGGTAAGCATAACTTTAGCCGCACTACCCATTTCTGCTGATATCACAGCTCTGCCAGTTGTTGAAGAACGGAAACATCCTAGTAGCGATATCTACATTTCTCAAAGTCATGTAGCAATGTTCTTCAAGTGTGCGCATTGTTATTCCACGTAAATTTGAGTTGAGCAATGGATATGAAGTGACTATGATGCCAGACACTTCTCCAGAGATCAAAGAGCTTTGTCAACTCCTGAAGACCCATGCGAGCACTTGCCATTATTGACACTGGTGCAGGCCCACAGCTGTTTCCTGCTAGGCAGTCTCGTGCGTAGGTGAGTAATTTGAAAATTTACTTTACAAATACAATAGCAATTTCTAAATAAATATTCTTAGAATATTTTAACAATGATGATTTCTAATTGAATCAGAATTTAATTTTGAAAGGTAAAAAAAACAATTGCAAATTTTGAGCTCTATATATATATGAATGGAAGGTTGTCTGCCAAGGAGTATTAAGACTTAACATGGATGGTTTATTGCATGCAGTTGAAGTTATGTATACAGTGACATCAAAGCCAAAGGTGTTCATCATCAACACAGAAACAAAAGATCTACACAAAGCTGATGCAAGTGAAGTAGTGATATGCCAAATTCTATGTTTTGTAGTTGTGTTTTGAAAAGTAATTTTGATTCATAATGGTTGTTTTGGTTGAACTGTTTTTTGAAGTGACAATTTTGAAGATTAAAAAATGTATTAGAAAAAATAGTGACAGAGTGCACATGTTGTAGCATGAAGAAAGCAGCTAAACCTGATGTTGGCATCGCTTGATAGCTATAATAGCTGCTCTCCTCATGCTACCGACATATCTCTTCATGCCAATGGTACTCATGTGCACTCTGTCTCTTGCAAAATGCTTTGGAAGAAACAATTCACGATGTGCCCAGAAATTTATTTTATTTGAATCAGTGATCAGCTGGGCTATTCGTGTACTAACAATGTGCCGGGCTTGGTCAAAATCATTTGGAACAACATAGTGGCTGCCGGACTTAGGAATTTGTGTTACAATATGGCATATCACTAACTGTCAGTTTCTGAGCAAATGACACAATACCTTCTGCCAATTCTTCAGGTGCACAGCCATTGCATAGATCATTCGTTCCTATGTCGATTAAAACAACATTTGGTGCCTCTGCACACACAGCTCCAAATTCACGGAACAAACCACCCAAGGTAAGTCCCCCCTTTCCTAGAAAGACAACCTTGTCAAACATACAAGACAGGAGAAGGTCGGGACAGAAATAGCAGTACTCAGCATTGCTGGTACACACTTCTGACATGTGACGCACAAAACTGTGCCCAACGATTAGCAGCTTGGCCTTGCGTGCTTCGGAATCCATTCTGAAAATAAAATAAAAAACATTACATTTCTGCATTTTTGTAATACCACACTTTTTTTAGTGCACACAACATCGGTATCACTTCGGTGTTGTGATTCACGACAGAAGCCACGTAGAGGCGACAGTGTGAACATTCTGTCCTTGTATGTGAGTATGCAAGATTGTTTGATATATCGTAACTTATCTTTATCTTCACCACCAGAATTCCTGAGTATTTGTGGCATGAAATACAAATCACAAGATATTATGATTCACATAAAAACACCACAAACAAAACAGTAAATATTATTAACATCAACAAAATGGATAGTCAACATGATTATAGACTGAATTATAAAATGTGAATTACAATAATATAGGATTACAGGAATGTAGGTGATGTAAATTAAAGTGGAAATATTAACTGTTCGTAATTTCTATCATAAAAATACTGATACAGATACAATAATAATATACACATATTACAGTTTATTAACACAACTTACTAAAATTGAACTGTTAAAAATGCGGATTGTTCAGATTAAGAACGTATTCCTTTATTGATTGAAAAGGAAGTAGAGCGCACAGCCACAGTCACAGATGTGACATCAATAGACATTGCCGTAAATGTCAGTTTTCGAAATTTCGTAACTTGTCCTAAAAATATTGATCACTAGAAAACAGTATTGCATATAAAACAAATATCCAATCACAACTTTCTAACATTTAACTGATAAAAGTGGGAATGGCACAGATTACAATATCGATCGCGCATACGTTAGAAATAGAATGGCGCCGCGCCTCAGCGCATATATTATAAACAGCCGCTAATGCGCCGAGCGACATACAAAACGCATCAAACTGGCACGCTACCGGTCATCTAAGATTAGTCTTCCTTGCGTTCTGCATGGATATACAAGATTCATAGTTATACCATATGAAAGCTAGGATTCTAGTTTCACAAAGACACCTAAGCATTTTTAAGATACACGCTAAAATATATTAATATTTTTGTAAGTAAACACAACGCAAAGTTCACCAACCTTAATATTGCCCGGTCGAATACAATGTAACAGATTTTACCCGCCGAGCATTTTCTGATGGCATTCATTGGTCGATATAAAGGTCAACAGTAAACAAAATTAGTATGCATATCGAGATCCACGTTTTGCGAGACCATGTGATCCAGCAGATCGACTGCGCGGCAAAAAACCTGCGCCATTTCTGGAACGCGTTAAACCGACGCTGCCGGCAGCCCAGCGGATGCCGACATACCTAACTAAACTATACTATAGTTATGAACATGGGCACTTGTTTAGTAACTGGGCCCACCTCAATTTCGTCAATAGAACTACACTTTTGCCTAAATTTGAAAGCTCAGTGCGTTAGATCCACCATTCAACATCATCTCAGGCATATTTGTGTTACGAAAATATTACGTCTTAGCGAACTTTTGAGGCCAAGTCCCAAGAGAGCGACATGGTTTGCGCAAGTTTGCGCCGCTGCGGCCGTGCATTACCGCAGGCGCAGTGAGCGATATAACAGCGTATGTGGATGCAAACCGGGTCGCTCTTTGGACCTTAAAAGTGCACTAAGACGCAATATTTTCGTAACAGAAATATATAAATAATACCATACATCCAAATAAATCATTCCAAATGACTTTCCGCTCGACGATCTCTTATTTATAGAGGTCAGCGTTGACGCGCTATGCCTCCGCTATCCCAAAGCGTGGTTTGTATGCAAATTGTATTGCGTCCTGGCGGGTGAATCAGCGATAAGATCCCCCTGGCGACTAGACACGGAAATATTGTAACGAAAATATTTCGCGAAATAAACGAAAGTAAGAAGTATTGTTACTTTTTTATAAAACTACTTCGTTACAAGTAAAAGTACTTTATTAAAATTGTACTTCGTTACATGCCGATTACTTGAAAAAACTACTTAAGACTAAGTATTGTAACGAAGTATTTGTACTTCGTTACATGCCAGCACTGCGAAAGGTGTTACTTTGAATGTCGAGTTTGCTGACCAGCTATGCATAGCGGCCTATGTATGTGGTGGAAGGTTCGGGCATGTTATTAAATGTTGTGTTTATTCAGTTTCACTCAATTTGTCGCTGCATTTCCAGTGCATGTTTTTGTCGTTTTGAATGGGCCCCGGAATCATCGCCCCGGGGGAACTGTAAGTTCTGGAGTGAATTTTGTTCTCATTTGAGTGGGCCCCTGGAGCTCTGAGCCTTGGATTTTTGTCTACCTTGAGTGGAGTCCCCGGGAGCTTTGGGCCCTGGGGCATGTGAGGTTTTGGTGATCCTTAATTAAGGGGGTGCAGTTGAAGACTTCTGGTAACCGTCAACCCCCAATATTCACTACATTCAGAAACCTATAACTAATTTTACTAAAAATACGGCAAGTCAAGACGATCGTGTTACACTTGGTTTGCCAGCTTGACAACAACTACTGGCTAGCGGAAAGGAACCAGGAGGGTAAAGGCCTACTATTGGCAATGTTTGTATGTTAGAAATGTGCGATAAAACATCCTGCCAAAATAAGGACGTGCCCGGGATCCGCCCATGATCTTTAGGGTGCAAATAGATCAAGAAGATCATGTCTGAAACGGTAAAGGCGTGTTTCCATTACATCAACGCTAGATAGAATTGTAACATATTGAACAAAGAACAGTTAGCCTGAAAAGCAGAATATCTACTGCGCGTGTGTGGTCGCGCGGGCGCGTGCGTGCGATGCCGCTGAGCGCGCGTAGACATTTAGCATTGCGCGCGGCGGTGCGGGTTGGTGTTTCTGGCTGTACCTGGATTTTATATTTTGATGTCACCGTAATTGTACTAAACTTATCTATAACTATGTCACTGGATGTATTATTTCCCAACGATTGTGTTTACTTTTTACGTTATTGCCGTCTGAATAATTGAGAATGCATTATATCCGTGGCTGTTTGATAGCTACGTGCCGATCAGACAGCCACGTATATATTACAGGATTAAGCATTCGCGATGTTCAAATAGCAATAACTACTACAAGTAAATCATCTGAAGCTGCGGCATATTTGCAGATAAGATTATTATATTTACGATGATTAAAAAAGTTAAATCCCAATATTGCAATTTCATGTAGAGCCACTGTACACGAATTTGTCACAAGATTAACTACATCATGACAGTGTTTTATTGTCAATATTTCCATCGACCATGTACATGTTTACACATCTGTTTCATAAATGGTTGTGATATGCAAATCACTTTGGCCAAGAACATTCAAGTTGGTCAAACTTTTATAAATAGAATAAACAATAAGATGAGAAGAGGACTCGGAGATTACCCGACCAAAAGATTGGTTATTAGTATGTACTGGTCAAATTTACCATGCAAGAATGTATGTGTATGGGCCTAATGTTATTCGGCAGACGTTTACACCTTGTCCTGATAATTTGTCTCGTCTGGATAAGTAAGTTCTGCTCTACACATACAATAACACAAGACTATGAAGCATCACTAACTACTGGAACTGGTTCAACACGTGTTTATTGCATGTAAATGAAATGTATAATTAAATTAGTATATGGTAAATAAACGGCTATGCACGACTGTTATTAGGCAAGTAATTTTATTTAAAGTAATCCTTGATAAAACGAGACACGTCCACTACGTACCGTCTAGAACAGAAATTACGTATGAGCAGTTTTCGACGTTATTATGATTATCATAATCATAATAACGTCGGATGTGACTGTTAGAGCGGAAATTACATCAATATTGGTTTAGCACACTGGATAAGGCGCCGCTGTGTTCGGGAACAAATAATAATAATAAGATAACTTCTACTGCGCCTAAATCCTTGGGAACCAAGCTCAGAGGCGCATCAAAACAAAAGGATTGGTCAATCTCAAAATCCGTAAGTACCCAGCTAACATAACAGTACTGGGCCAATACCTACCGCCGGTTGATGTGGTACTGGCCCGATAACCAAATCCAGCACTGGCCCAATACATGCTCTGCACAGAGGCTGTTAACTGGGCCAATACTGGCATGTTGTACTGGCCCAGTAATGGTCCAGCATTGGCCCAGTACTGCTACAGTGCATTGGTCCAGTACTGGCCCAGTAATGGCAGGCGGTACTGGCACAATACTGGCCCAGTACTGTGCCAGTACTGGCTTGCTAAACTGACCCAATGCTGAAGCAGTTTTATTCATATAAAAATAATTATACATCATTGGCATGATCATGCCTGTCCTGTGCACGACGCTTCCTCCCGCCATGCCTGTCTCCTGCGTTCCTCAGCCACAGCATCATTTCTTTCTGTACAGTCGACTCGGTGGATGGCTGTCATACCTGACAGCATCTCCCTCTCAAAAGCTGCCAAAAATAAATACATTTAAAAAATACTATGCACCTTGACTAGTACACATAATAGAAAACATGTATAGAGATGGCTACGTGCTAATATAGTCAAGAGTTTATTTTAAGATAACATTTACTGTGCATGAAAATATTTTTTTTTCATTTTATTACTAGTATATTTTAATGCATTTTTTCTGCATGAGAGTATTGTCACGAATACGTACTTGTCCGACCCAACATCGTAACACTTTCCAATGTTTTATTGTATTGACTGCAATGATAACACATGGCAATAAATCTAATCTTATTTCGTTTTTAAACTTGCAAAAACAAGGCTTTTGCACTCTTTATATACCTACATATTTGTGTCAGGGCTAAAGCTGTAAAGATGGTAAAGATAAAGGATATAGATGTTCATATCTTGTATTGTGGCCATATGTTAGGATTGGAATAATTACCTGAAAACTGTCTGGTTGATGATGGCGATAACACTGCTGATCCCAACGCGGATGAAGGTGTCCTCCAACTTGGTGGAGTACTTGGTGTGGTCCTCCACATTGGAATCCTCTCATCTGTCAAATCTGAAAACATGAAGTGTGTATTTACAAAGATACAAACAAACAACACGCCAGCCTGGGATACTTGACAATTAATAACAAGCACATAGCAGCACTTTATATTATAGTACCAGAATCACATGGGCAAACCAGTGATTTACAAGGTGATTCGAATTATAAAGACGTTGATTAGCATCTGAATAACACAAATGTGTCATAAATGGATGTTATTAAACTGGTCTATGATGGAATTCATTGCAACATGTGTGTCTAAGATTACACATTATTCCAATACGAAGTATGACCATTGACCAATATATTACAAGATACAATATAATATATTGGTCAGGCATTCACACAGAAAGGAAGGTAATCATTCCAGGAAGATAAATACCAGGAACTGTTGGTGGCGTGGGTGCCCGTTGCAGTCTAGCATGACTTGCCTTTCCACTTCGACCTTTTTCCGATTTCCTGACTAATGATTCGCATTCATCATCAACATCGTCATCTTCACTGTCATCTTGCAGATGAGCTGGCTTCTGTGTGTATCTAGGACAAACAAGAAATATGTTGTTGAATACTTTAACATATCATATCAAGACACCTTTTTCTATGCAAACATATGATGTTGCTTCATAAAGATTTATAGGAGTTTAGGGTTAATGCATAATGCTGTTGTTGAAACAGATGTTGATGATAACGTTTGCAAGTTAACGTGCCCCCAGGTTAAACCCTGGTTTAACCAGGGTTGGGCTAAATCTCCATTTTGGGCTAAACTGGGTTAAAACAGGGTTAAGCTATTTTTAGCCACATTTTTTCACAATATGAAAGAATAAAGCACACAAAGTACATTCACTAAGGATTAATGAACTCCTGTGCACAATGTCACCCACTTTGGACTGGGGGGCAGGGTTAATTGATCTATTCAGCAATTGGAAGACACTGCTTAGGCCTCACTCTGGACACTGTCATTCAGTGTTGTGTATTGTCTTAGTTTGTGAGTTGAGCTAATCAACTTGACCATGAATATGTGGTGGCTCAGGTATCTTTGGAGGATTGATGATGAATCCAGTTATTGGCAGTGAACACAAAGGGTAGATTACCACTTACCAGTCTGCAAGGCTCTATATCCTCCTGTTCCATAACCTGCAAGCTGACACCACACTGTACTAGGGTAGATTGTCTGACTGGAATCACTGCACATCTTCAGAAGACTCAGCTAGTAATTAATGGCACACTGATAAAAAGGCCTTTTATTTTGGACTTTCTGGGCTGGTTTAAATACATAAAAGGATTATGGTCTGAACTGGTGTCAAGTATAAGTAATTTGCAAAAGGTGGATATACAACAATTTTAAACCATCATCAATCTATATACCAACTAATATAATATTGAGAATGTCCCTCTGATAATATCATCCTGAGATCTCCGATAGAATAAAGCCTAATTTAACCTAGGCTTAACCCGGGTTAAACTATTAAAAACCTGGTTTAACCCACTGGGCTGGGCAAAACCAGTTTAGCCCGGGTTAAACCCCAACCCTGGTTGATGACTGTGCAATTATGTAACTGTCATGGGTCGTTTTAACTACAAGATACAAGAAGCTTTATTCACATGTGGAATTGCATAACATTAGCTCATCTGAGCTATTTTCGGACAAACTAACCACTATTAAATATTTCTGCAGACTGCGTACCAACTACTCCGTTTGTCTAATATAACTAACTTAATAGTCTAGACTTGCTACAGCTGATGTTAATCCAACAATTATTAACACACCTCTTTGGCCTTTTGCTTTGATCTTCTTCTTCTTCTGTTTGGACATCAGATGTAGATTCACCTTTACGTGCCTTTTGTCGCCCCTCATCATAGCTCACTACAATATAATATGAAGACATCACAAGAGTAGTCACGGGCAAGGATCAGAAATCAGATGTATTTGTTTAGGATATAAACATAATCCCTAACCTTTTTAAGAATGTAAGACTCCCACCCGACACTAAACCTCCATTTTGGGCTAAACTGGGTTAAAATATTTGTCATGTATATTTTATCACAATAATGTCAATATGATAGAATAAAGCAGTCAAATAGTTCTATATTTATATAGCTATATTATCAATGTGAAAGTGATAAGAATTATAATTAGCCAAATTTAACTTTGCCAAACTGTCATTAATTTAACAAGATTTTGCGGCATGCTGTTGCCAATTAGTTTACTCATTGGGAAGGGCAATTTCACGAAAACATGGAAAATGGTCTTAAAATATTTTTATTGAATTTCCCAATTATTTTTTATGGTGGGACATAACATAAACTTTTTGGAATTTTTTTTCAATATTTGCACACTGCATTATGTGAAAATTCAAACAGTACATGCAGAATTCACAAAATTCACCCATCCAACATCAATAATCAGGTGCCCCATGCAGCCGTAATGCGAGTCACGATGTAATTAGATGCAATTAAAACCATATCATGCAATCAATTTATTATTTGTTTCTATAATTTAATACACTGACTATTAAATGCATTTATTGTATATTTCAGCCATGTTATCAATGCAGTGTAGAAGGAGATTATCTGAAATATAATGTACACAACTAATTAAATACACCCATGTATACAAAATGTAGGGGGAAATAATGTTTCCTTACAACAAGCACAGAGCACTCGCATCTCGAAGACTTTCCATTGTTCAGGATCCGGGGTGACTCTTTCTCGCACGGCTTTGTTGATCGCTTGTGATGATTTGAATGGAGGCCAGTACGTCTTAGTTTTGTTAATAAGCCAGTTTGATGACACAACGTCAACTTCATTGTGCTCATCAAAGACCACCACAACATACATGCTGGAGACCAACAAAAATATTTTAAAATGAATTTATATTGGATAAATTAGTAAGGCAATTCAGAAAAATCAGTTATGAAAAATCAAACAGTATGAATGACAGGCATTGCAACGTGCACTCTTCCAAATGGTAGTAACATATATTTTCCCTCGATAAATTCAATATTAATGACATAGAGTACTTCACTCACATTTTCTACAATATGAATATCCAGCATTTCTGAATCTAAAGGATAAGTGAAGAAGGCTTTGTTTGAGAGGAACAGTTTGTAGACAACGTAAATCCCTGTGTCACACTGGAGAATATTCTGTACAAGAGCCAATTTTAACATAATGGTTAGGTACTTCAGCTGCAATAGTAAAATCCTTTAATTGTGCGTCCCCATATTGGGAACATGGAAAATACATATTTCCTGTTGGGAGTGGGCCACGTGTGTGGGTTTTTTTCAAACTGGGAACAAATAAGCCTGGGTGATCATAAAAAACAGCAGGTAATTTGGACTTCTCCGCTATTCTCATAATCACCTGCTGGAGCACAAAGTTTGGCTTTCTGACCATTTTTTTAGCTGTCCAAGAAAATTTTCAAATGTTAATGCAGAAAACTGGTCAAGATTACCATGAACTTTTACATCTTCTGCTAAATGAACTAAGCCATGAACATTGTATGTCACTTTGTCTGGTCCATAAAGCTGCGAAAAGTGTTGATTGAAAAGAACTAAGAGACTATGAGCATAGTCACATAAAGTCACACTACATGCTGAAGCAGGATTTGCTAGCAGGTGGATGGCAACTGATAGTAACAGAAAGTTATCATACAATTCTTTAGCTATTTTGTCTTTCAAAGCAATTGGGCCGGTATATAGCAGAAAAAGCCTAAATTCAGTAGCCTTCCATCTGTCAGTTTCAGCAAGAGCCCTGGGCTTTCTAGCAAAGTCCTTTGGAATGTGATTACGCATAGACAAAAGACATTCTGAAATGAATTGTTTTGCCTGACCCCCTAAACGACAATGGAGAGGACCCTTCATCCACAGAAAGAGGAGACGCTTCATCACACCAAGGCAGACTAAATGCATGTAATCTAATGTGAACTGTGAAACCATGCCCAGTGGTGGTGATAGCCGTCTCAGTGCACATTACCGTACATGGTGATCCTCATCGACCATTTCATCAAATGCAATGTCTGTGTGCAATGGGGCATTAGTTTCTGGAAAAGTCATCTTTCCCTTGTACTCTCCAGCCTGTGTACATTTATCGCAACCTGAATAACCAGAATGGGACTTGACAGATTTGATGTAAGCACGTGCTGGAGCATCACACACAAAATTGGAAATGGCTACGTTGAACAGTTGACCATTGAAATTCAAACCGTTTGTTTGAAGATCAGCCATTTCTTCCACAAAATCCTGTAAAAACTCATCCGGATAACACGGCTTTGACTTCCCAGAGAACAATCCTATTGCAAATTGTTCTGTGTTATTTGACTGCAGCTGTATAGTGTCACAGTTTTTCAGCTTGGGATCAAGAGCAAGTACATACTTGATTGCCATTGCAATTCCAAAATGGTAGTACAAACCACCAGCTATTGGTTTAATGCCATCAACTTTTGTTGTTGACAAAAGTGTTCTGGGGTCTTTAGGTAGATCAGGGTGGAAACGTATAAGAACACCCAACAATTCTCCTAGAGCAATGTGGGTAATCCCATTTGTTATTGCCCATCTAGCCAACAAAGAATAGAGACCATTTTGATCATGTTCGTCGTCATTTTCACCATCAGACAAAGATGGTGAAGAGTTTGGATCATCGGAGTAGACATTGTCATTCTCCATAAATTCTTCTTCACTTTCACTGACTGAAACATCATTGTCTTGAGGATGGCCCCCATCCAAATCACTATGAATATGATGACTATCTCCTACATCTACCACCCTGTGTCCTACTTCTGATCCCTGACTACATCCCACGTCACGCTGTGCAATGCCTGTCATTTCATTATTCTCATCATTGTTTGCAATATTTTGCATGTGTTTCTCGACTCCTGCTAGAATTTTTCGACGTTTTGTCCAATACGACATGCTTTAATTTTAACAAAGATTTAACAAGATTGCCACCCAGAGAATTAACTCTAGGTGGCAGGTGGACAAGGAAGCCCTTTGGCTTTGGCTTATCGAGAGTCCGACCCTTTTATCTATGTGTATCCCGCCCGTCTGAGGTATGTGTCGATTTTATTTTTAAATTGGACTGCCAACTTATATATCCAATAAACCTGAAAGAAAAATCATTGAAATACCACTTCTGTTCAAGAATGACTGAATTAAATAATATGTATTTTGTAAAGATAAGTTTTTAAATGACGACGGAATTATGTAATATTTTCAACTGATCTAACACTAAGAGGGAGCATATTCCAAAGAGTTGGTGCAGCAACAGAACAAGCCCTAGTTCCAATGTTAGTGTTGACTCTAGGAACAAAAAGTAGGTAAGACCTAGATGATCGAAGCTGGATGGGTTTTCTTACAGGAGTAAGCAATGAATGCAAATAAGATGGTTGCTTACTGGACAGTGCCTGGTATGTAATGGTACAGATCTTAAATATTATACGATATTGTACAGGAAGCCAATGCAAAGACTTCAAAAGTGGTACAGAGCGACACGAGGAGATCTTGTAACTTCTCTTGCTAGACAATTTTGAACACGCTGAAGTTTTGTAATATCCTTGCTAGCGATATCATAAATGTGGAGCGTCTTCGTGCCTCGGTCACAATCTAGGACGAGCCGGTAGAATAGACGACGTGTTGTAAGCGGTACCAATATTTCAAACGTGTTCAACGGGGATATGAAAACATACGCCGTACGAAATTTCAAGTCGACTGCAGTTGCAACAATATCATGGCAACGTTGAACGGTTCCGAGAGCGGGCAAAGATAAGTGCACAGTTTTCCTGTTATGTTTTAACAATGGGAAGTATCACAGAGGTCCCCACAGAAGTAGTAACTTATACCAAATTCGTTTACTGTCAATGTTGTTAGTATTTGCGTAATAATGGTATTACAGGTTGCCTTTAGATTATATGACGTCACTGTCGCGCAAGGCAACGTCACACTTCGAGCCAGCCTAGACGACGTGTTCTAATTACATGATTTAAGTCCGATTATCATTTTATATCGGTGTATAATTTGTATTTATACATGTTGCTGTAGAGAAGCAGGTGTCTACACAGCTTATTGTACCGATTCTTCTTTTTGGCTAATTCTTATTTGACGTTTGCCTTTCAGGTGATAGGGTAGCAGACTGCATAAAAATATGCCGTCCAAGGTATGGTCGTCCTTGCCCTTAGCTAACCACGGGCCCAGGTGACCCGGCTGCCAGTACCCGGAAAGAGTCACTATCTAGGGTAACGGGCCAGCTTATTCCTTGCCCTGTTAACTTTGGCTCTCTGTTGTTTCAGCTGCAGAACGTCAGCCATTATGTCAGCGGACACCTGAAGCAAAAACTTATGTCGCTAATTCTTAACTGATGGTTGTGTTTCAGGTGAAATTACCCAGAAGAGGACGCAGAAGAGGATCAAGAAGAAGACACAGAAGCAGACGCAGAAGAGGAACGTAGAAGAGGACGCAGAAAAGGACCTGGAAAAGACACGGAAGAGGACAGAGAAGTGGACCCAGAAGAGGACGCAGAAGAGGACATAAAAGTGGATTCAGAAGGGGACAGAGAAGAGGATATACAAGCAGAGAGGATACCGAAGAGGACGCAGAATAGGACGCAGAAGAGGACCAAGAAGAGGATCCAGAAGAGTTCGCAGAAGTGAACCTAACTAGGTTAATCGTTCCTTTTTTAAGTATGGTTTTTTTGTTTTCATGTGGCGTAGTGCTGGTTCGATAATCGATATATCGAAGTATCGATACTTCATGGTATCGCTATACTTCGATATATTTGGTATCGAACGGCCACGTTTCGATACCTTCGATATTTCGATACCTTCGATATTTTGATACCTTCGATATTTCGATACCTTCGATACTTTGTCGATATAAAGTCAATTCGATGTCGATGCGAAGACGTAACATCGTTTATGAAGTTACGACCGGATGTACGGGAACTACGGCTACTCCGCTACGGGCTTCGCTTCCTAACTTGACAGGGTTGACTATGTTGTATGTGTTAGGCCGCTTACGCGTGGTTCTTTAAAACATAATAAAATATAACATCTGAGTGGTTTTAGAAAGCGTTTTTGTGGAGTCAGTTTCAAAAAAAGTTTGTATATAAATATTTATTTAAGTGCGATCTTAGGCTTATACTTAGCCTTAGCCTCGATTATTCAACTCCAAGCTTCGTTAGGTGGCACTGCTGTTTGCCTTGCACTGTACCGCGTGCATAAACACACAACATCCTAGTAATTTTATTGAGTGTTTATTGCACGCATTAGTATTCATGAATTTAGTTTAATAATAATATAAATAATTATTCAAGCGCGACACACTAGCCTCGTTTACCCAGGTTCCGTTTGGTGGCGCTATGCTTTGCTGTTTGGTGGCGCCACCGTTTGCCGACAAAATGTCAAAACGCGCATCGCCAATTTGGCAGTTTTTTTAACAAAGACGGAAACACGATAGAGTGTCTACTATGCTAGAAACGCTTCCCCAAGCTAGTGGGGGAAATACATCGAATTTGACGAAACATGTCACTGTCCATCATCCAAGAGACTATCAAAACATGATGATGGAAGGCAGTCGTGGTCAACGAGAGCGACGTGTTCCATCAACATCTTCGACAGTGACCAAGCAATGGACATCTAGTTACAGTCGAATGGAATCGCCACCGGTTGCTGAGTCTGCAGCGACAGCGTCAAGAAGTGACGTACGCGATGTGACTGGGAGTGGCCTACAGCCTCTACTGCCACTGGCCATAGTAGGCAAAAACCTAGCAGTTTCACCAGAGGCAGAGGCAGAGGCAGAAACCGAACTGTTCCCGACATGTTCGCATCCGCAAACATGTATGACGCAAAGTCAACTTATCACCAAAAATTGACAAGGAGTGTTGTCAATTTAATTTGCAAAGAAGCACTGCCTGAGGCTGTGTACACTGTAGAAAAGGAGGGCTTAAAATCATTACTGGAGGCATTTGATCCACGGTAAGTGCTTTCAAACAAACTTTACAAAGACAAAGTGTTTTCTGTTCACAATGACACAATGTGAATAACTGGACTAATAGTAACATAACCAAAATATAGCCTAAGTCCATACTACGGTCTAGGGGAATACGGCCTGATTATTTATAGCCATTAATTATATATATTTATAGACATTGAAATGCATATGATCCGAAGTGTAATAAACCAACAAGTATATACATGAATAGAATAGACACCATAAACCGTTGGTCCCTTCTACCTGGTGTCTACGCTAGGGGAAGTAAAAGATCCCACAGGGGGTAAATGTGTAACATGTAGTGGACTCGCAACCTCTAACAGTCTTTTGTCCCGAGCAACGCCATGCTGCACAGCTAGTAGTGTATGTTTTGCAGATATGCACTTCCAAGCAGAAGCTACTTTAGCAAGACGGCTATCCCAAAGCTGCACAACGAAGTGTCCGAAAGGCTGCGGGATAGCCCGAGCTACATCGACTACTACTCGTGCACGACTGATCTGTGGAGTTCCCGCACCACCGACCCGTACATGTCACTAACAATCCACTACATAGAGAACTGGGAACTGCAGTCAAAATGTCTCCAAGTGTTATACACACCACAGGATCATACAAGCGAAACCCTGAAGGATGCTGTCACGAGATACCCCAGCTGATGCCAGCAGGGGGGGGGGTATATTTGGACTGATTGCCTAGCAGCAACCTCTGGACTCTAATTAACATATAGAGTAGTGGGCGCTGCCGCCGCTGTTAGTGTAGTGAATCAGTCTAGCCTAGGATTTAGACCAGTGCAGCTGTGTATCCAGATAATAACGTATTAAACATATTCTTCTCGACGTGTTGTTTGTATGTTATATAATACATAGATACGAGCAATACCGTTACATGGTGTCAGGAAGTGACTTACCGTTACGTGTTAATTGGATTACGTTATCTGGATGCTCGCTGAATTACCGGCTCAGCGGGATTGCGACAACAGTGCCTGATAAGGTCAGCTAGACCCCGTTAAGTGTGAGTCACACTGTGATGGCAACGCCTCCGTCCAGTGAGCTGGCTACGCCACCGTCGCCAACATCGCCTCCACTTAATCGTATTGTGACAACGTACAATAGCAGTATTCCACCACCGCCGCCGTTGAAAATCGACGCACTAACTGCTGCGAATTCTTGGCGTCTATGGAAAAGCGCCTGGATAGAATATAAAGTCGCCACAGATCTGGATGAAAAGACACAACGGAAACGCGTGAGTACGTTGTTGACAGTGATCGGCCAGGATGCGAAAGACATCTGGCAGAATCACCCGTGGAATGATCCTGCACATCGCTACGAAGTAGAACCAGTTCTACAAATGTACGAGAACTACTGTACGCCAAGGCTAAACATACCGTATGAGAGACACATCTTTCATTCTCGTAAACAGCGGGCTGGGGAAGATGTAATGACGTGGTATAACGAGCTGCGGCGAATCGGAACAAACTGTGCGTTCGATGAGATCACGACGGATGAAATTTACTGTGACCATCTTGTTTCGAGTGTTATGGACGAGAGAGTCCGAAATCAACTCCTCGATAAACGCGACGTAACGCTGGAGAAAGCCTTAGACATCATCAGAAATTCGGAAGTGAAAGCTGAACGAGCTAAGGCATGGAATTCCGTCGGTGACGTAGATGTGCACTCGATGAAGAAAAACACAAGAACGAGGCCGTTCGCAAAGCATGGCAGCGAGGCAGATCACGCAAGACCTCGAGAAAAAATGTACGCGAAAACAAGCACAGTTGTGAACTGTTCGTTTTGTAGAAAGACACATGAAAGAGGCAAATGTCCAGCCTGGAGACAGAAATGTAGAGTCTGCCAGGGCCTGAACCGTTTCGCCGTTAAATGTCGCAAACTGAAAGTCAGAAGAGACGTCAAAACAATCGGGACTGAACAATATGGCGTGAGTAGGCTGATAGACGATTCAGCTACTCGACACTCAGTTAACCGTGTGGACGGACGGCAGACGGACGCTGGATACATAACGCTTGGTATCGGGTCGCACAAGGTGCAGTTCGAGTGCGATACCGGATCCCAATGTAATATCCTGCCGCTGAGTTAGCTATAGGAGATACTAACTTGCAGAATCTGACACAAGTCACAGACACACTGACTGTGTATGGAGGGACGAAAGTTAAAGTGATGGGGATCACAACACTTCAAGTCCACAGAAACGGCCGTAAACACAATCTGCACTTCAAAGTGATGAGCGGTAAACACCGCCAACCGCTTCTCAGCCGCCAGGCATGCGTTGGCATCGGTGCACTGCAGTGGATTGATGTGGATGCCATTCGGCCATTAGAGGAATCGCCGGAGACCCCGAGCGTAAACAACGTTGATGCAAAGCAGGCAACGAAGATACCTAGCTTTGACACCGCTGACATACAGCACCAGTATGCAGATGTTTTCAAGGGACTTGGAAAATTACCAGGCCTGTACCACATCAAGATTGACAGAGACGTCAATCCTGTCGTACACGCCCCTCGACGAGTACCAGTGCCTCTGAGGGACAAGCTGAAACATGAGCTGCGTGAGATGGTCAACGATGACATCATCGCGCCAGTCAGTGAACCGACAGATTGGTTTTCCAGCTTGTTGCTCGTCTCGAAGCCAGAAAAACTGCGTATCTGCATGGATCCACGGGATCTAAATAGAGATATAAAGCGAGAGCATTATTAAATGCCAACGATAGAGGAAATTGCCACACGACTAAACGGTGCGCGTGTCTTCACTGTCATAGATGCAAAAATGCGTTTTGGCAGGTCGAATTGGATGAGGAATCCAGCTGACTCACAACATTCAACACGCCGTTTGGACGCTACAGATGGAAGCGTATGCCATTTGGCATTTCCAGTGCACCGGAAGTCTGGCAGAGAAAGATGCATGAGACCATCGAAGGATTACAGGGCCTCGAAGTAATCGCAGATGATTTTCTCATCACGGGGAAAGACGACGACGAACATGACGTCAATCTGCATGCGTTCCTCAAGAGATGTCGTGAGAGAAACCTAGTCCTCAACGCGGAAAAGGTACGCTACAAGCTAAACGAAGTCAGCTACATGGGATGTCTGCTGACAGACGAGGGCATGAAACCTGACCCGAAGAAAATCGCGGCCATAATCGAGATGCCAATGCCCACGGACGTAGAAGGAGTACGCCGCCTAATTAATACAGTGCAGTACCTAGGCAAGTTCGTGAAGGGAATGACCGACCTCACAGCTCCGTTGCGTGAATTAATACGCAAGGAAAGCGAGTTCACTTGGAACGAGTCGCACACCATAGCAGTGTGTGCGATACACGAGAAGCTCAGTAACGCCCCAGTGCTGCGTTACTATGATGTGGATAAAGACGTAACAATCCAGGCAGACGCGTCGCAAACAGGCCTGGGAGCTGTGCTCGTGCAGGACGGCCAGCCGATAAGTTACGCAAGCAGAGCCATGACGGATACCGAACAAAACTACGCACAGATCGAGAAGGAACTGTTGGCGATAGTGTTCGCGTGTGAGCGGTTCAACGACTATATATATGGTCGAGATGTAGTACACGTGGAGTCTGACCACAAGCCGCTAGAAACTATCTTTAAGAGAGAAATACACATGGCACCGAAGCGACTGCAGCGCATGAGATTACGACTGATGAAGTATCCACTCGAAGTGAGGTACAAGAAAGGATCGGAAATGTACGTTGCAGATACATTGAGCCGAGCGTACAACACGGAGGCTAAACGAGACACTCGGCAAGATACAAATGCCGATGTCAATAAAGTTGACGACTTAGACTAGATGATGTACAGCGACAACATCATGCTGCCTGAAGATAAATTGATCGAGCTGCAGCACGCCACGAAGTTAGACGCAGTGTTGCGAGAACTCGAGAAGGCCATCAAGTCAGGGTGGCCAGCAGCGAATACCGGTAAGGAAGCACTAAACCGTACGTGCAGTTCAAAGATGAACTGTTAGTTGAAGATGGATTAATCTTCAAGGGAGACAGATTAGTAACCCCCCATGTGATGCGACCAGGAATGGTGAAATTTATACACCAGGGCCATTTTGTAATAGAGGGATGCCTGCGCAGGGCGCGCGAAGTCATCTATTGGCCCGGTATGAACGCTGAGGTGAAGGACCACATTAGCAAGTGCGACGTTTGCAACGCACACCGACCGGAACAATGCCGTGAGAAGCTGCAAACACACGAGTTCCCCCATCTGCCATGGGCCAAGGTCACAACAGATTTGTTTGAGCTCGACGGACACCAGTATGTCATACTGGTAGACTACTACAGTAACTTCTTCGAGATCAACGAACTGAAGAAGACAACGACACATGCTGTTGCCAATGCTCTACGGCCACACTTCGCACGTCACGGAGTTCCTTCAATTCTGGTCAGTGACAATGCTTCACAGTATGGGTTACAGGAATTTGCGAAATTTGCTCGTGAGTGGGGCTTTGTGCACATAACATCAAGCCCGCACTACCCGCAAAACAACGGGAAAGCGGAGAACGCTGTGAAAATAGCTAAAGCTTTGCTCAAGAAGGCCAAACTGGATGGAAGCGACCCACTGAAAGCTATTCTGGAATGGCGCAACACACCAACAGAAGGCTTGCAAAGCTCGCCCGTGCAACGTTTGATGTCACGCCGGACTAAGACACTGTTGCCGACGCGAAACAGTCTACTTGCACCAAAAATCCAAGGAAGAAATATCAGCGTTGCAATCGAACGACGAAAACGAAAGTACCAACGAAATGTGAATCTTTTTAATTGCAGATGGGCGCAAACAAATCTGAAACTATAAACATCGATGTTCGATGCCAACACGAAAATGCATCTAACCCCCCCAATGAAAGTAATTACCTCTGATATCGGACATTGGCGATCCCTTAGTCATTAGTTAAAGAACATCAGCATTCTTGTTTGACAGGGGAAACATCTGTCACAGTGTCTCTTGTGTGGCCTACCCTGTGCCTGTTTGAGCAAGAGCTGCTAAAGCAAGAAGAGGCAGACACACAGCTAACGAAAGATATCAAGAGGATGATTGTCTCCTACTTGTACGAGAAGCACTAGTGACCCACAATGCGAGAACCTAATGAAAGTAGCAACCTACCTTGACCCAAGGTTCAAGAATCAGTATGCTGACAAACGCAGGGAAGTTATTGTTGAGATGGAGTCTTCCAACCCCCCTAGTACTGAACCACTGACAGGCATGACTGTTACTGAAGAAACAGGTGGCTCGACTTCTAAGAAGAGAAAACTTTCTGATTTCTTTAAATCACCTCAAAGTCTTGAGACCGAGACCGATCACAGTAAATTTGAGAGGGAACTTGATCTGTATGAACGAAGTCCCCAAGTTGAGGACAAAAGTATCAATGTAATCACTTGGTGGAGACAGAATCAAACCGTGTACCCCAATGTGTGCAAGGTTGCACAAAAGTACTTTTGTGTGCTTGCAACATCAGTGCCTTCAGAGCGAGTGTTCAGCTGTACTGGCACTATTGTAAGTGATCGGCGAAAATGTTTGAAACCAGAAAAAGTAAACCAGCTGATTTTACTCTAGCAAAATCTGTGAGTAGTAGGCACTGATGTTGCAGAACACTGATGTTCACTTCTATGAGACTATTTAATTGAGTACAGAATGACCCTTACAGTAACACAGTTACTGAGAACAATTGCATTAACATTATGGCGCTTGTTTTTTCAGTTGTACTTGCTAACAGTAACTTAAGTTGTATTTGCAAAAAGTGTTAGGGTGAAGTACAATTGTTAATTATAATTAATACAGTTTTATTTATTTATTATTAATTCAGTAGTTTTATTTATTAATTTTATTGTAATTGTCTATATGATTTTAATGCTAAATCATAATTACCTTTACAATACAATTAATTAGAAATAAACCAGTGCCTTCGAAGTGAGTGTTCAGCTGTGCTGGCACTATTGTAAGTGATCGGCGATGTTTGAAACCAGAAAAGGTAAACCAAAAAAGGTAAACCAGCTGATGTTTCTCAATTAAAATATGTGAGTAGGCACTGATGTTGCAGAACACTGATGTTCACTTCTATGAGACTATTTAATTGAGTATATAATGACCCTTACATTAACACAGTTACTGAGAACAATTGCATTAATATTATGTTATTTGCATGCTATTTTTCAGCTGTACTTGCTGACAGTAACTTAAGGAGACATGCGACTTGGAATTAAGCTGGAATTAATTATTTGCAAACAGCTGGGGTGAAGTACAGTTATTAATTTCAAATAATTCAATACAATTTTATTTATTTATTATTACTAGGTATTTTATTGCAATTATCTGTATTGTTTTAATGTTAAATTACTTTTATAACAGTAGTCAATTAGACAACAATTACACCTGTTATTTGTTTATTGAAACAAAATGTAAATTGCATATTAATCGTTGTTTGCATGACTATATCAATTAGTATGTATCGATGGTTAAGTTGAAAATTGAATAGGTGTACCGTATAGTTCCCAACAGACGCTCAGAGCGTGTGCTAAGACTTGGGTGCACAACTACTTGTTTCTTAAAAGTGGCAACCAGGTAACACTTTTCAGACACACATTGTCAGCACATCTACCTACCTGACTGATGCAACATCGACACATGACAAGAATGCAACATGTTGCAGCTAAAGGCACACACACGCATTATGAAAGACCTATCAAGCATCTGCAAGGTGGCGCTAGCAACAGTATTGCCATCAGTTATGTCTAGCATGCATTCATTCATGAAAACTCTATTTTTATACATATTTCCCTAATGAAAAACGGTGTGTGCTTCTATGTCATTAGTCTAGATGAATAGTGTTTCTATTGTGATATATACTGTATATGAATTAGACTTAGACAACGTAAGTATCGAGTATCGAACAAAATTCTGGTATCGATCGATATCGAAGAATTCCGGTATCGAACCAGCACTAATGTGGCGTGACGTCAGCAGACATCGGAAGAAGGAGTATGAGCAAAATGTATATTTGTAGTTGCTTCTGTAGCGACAGTAGTACTTACTTCAGCTCTTATGGTAATAAGCTGCATCAGGTTTTCAGTTGCTAATGTCATTGTTTTTTCTTTTATATATGCAAAGCGTCAGTCATGGCGTCAGTGGACATATGAAGAAGGAGCATTCAACAAATAAAATATTTATGCATCGCTGTCTCTACATCAGAGTTACATACTCTACTGTTGTAGTTTGTTAATTCTTAATTATGTTTGCCTATCAGATGATTTCCACAGGTGGGTTGCTGACGTTTCACAGAATTTTGTTTTCTTTCTGTTTTTATGTAGAAGCACCAGCCGCGGTGCAAGCAGTCACACACGGACAACACATCAAGCAAAAGATGCGTATATTATCGTTGGTGTAGAGACAAGCTGCAATTCTCTACTCTGGTTTTTGTTTGCTGTCGTGGGGTAACATTGTAGACATTGTGATGTTTTGCTATGTTCGTGTTAATTTTTTTTATTTCTGAGGGAGTTCTGCATCATCCGTGGCATCAGCTGACATTTTCCAGGAGAATATTCTGTTCCACGGTATCAATATTTTGCTTTTATTATGTTTTGTTTGCTTTCTTTCAGGTTGCACAAAGTGGTATCGAGGATGAGATCGTCCATTTCCCGACGAATGCTCGGTCTGTGTCCAAGACGGCAAAGCGTTGTCGCCACAACATATGAAGGTAAGGCAAAGGCACGGGTATCGTGATGCTATTATATAATTTATCCATATTTTATGTTTTCATGTTGGCAACTGCTTGGCGTGAATCGTGGGAAGTTGTGACTTCACAGGAATGAGCAACGAAAACAACAACAGCAGAATCAATCAAAGTAATCCTGATTATTTCTGTTACAGAGACACCTTTTGAAACAATTGTTAGCCTAAGCAGGGGACTGTATACATTCTCTTTGTAATGTTATAATTCAGAACATTTGTAATTGAATTTTAGATCGATTAATTATGTCTTTAGAAGCTTATAGAGCAGTAGCCACGCCCAACCCGACTCCTGGTACACGGTAACGGATACCGACAAAGGGACACTTGCAAAGTGATGATGTTTTGATTTCACATCTGATATAGACTGTGTGCAACAAAGACATAATCGTTGGGCTTCATTTTCCTTTCGTGTTTGTTTGTTTTAGATCTATACATCCACAACTTCAACATCGTGATGTCTTTGACCAGTTACACCGTTGCTGTTGTGACAAGATGTCACGTAACAACTGTGCAAGTTCGTGGATCGCGGCAGTCTCCGTGGTAAGTCAGGAATATTTAATCTGACATCCATATAGAATATGGATGTTGACTCTGAAATATGTTCAGTGTTCAGACACGTTTTTAAAAATAAATAATGTATCAGTTGAGAAAAGCAGGTGACAACAAAGTAAGTGTGTATGTGCATATTTTATTATGCGGTTTAGATGTAACTTTGTTGGTAAACAGGCGGCAAAATGACGACAGGCGGCAAGGTGACGACAGGCGGCATGACGACGACAGGCGGCAAAGTGACGACATGCGGCAAGGTGACGACAGGCGGCAAGGTGACTATAGGTGGCAAGGTGAGGGAAGACGGCAAGGTGACGACAGGCAGCAAGGTGACGACAGACGGCAAGGTGACGGCAGGTGACAAGTTGACGATAGGCGGCAAGGTGACGACAGGCAGCAAGGTGACGGCAGGCGGCAAGGTGACGACACAACAACAGCTGATCCGGCGTCTTTCGGCATGGCGACAGGAGACACGTAGACAACCGACAGTGCAATAGGCCAATGCATTGACACATACTTTAGCAGTTACTTCAAGCTGTTGCAGGAGCAGAACTTGACAGTTCCGTGGAGAACATTTGTAAAACACTTATTCTACCAGCGTGCAGTATTTACGCGGTCACATTCGGTTCTTTGTATCACGGGGTGAAGCAAAGTCGAAAATGTGGCATGATATAAAATTTTAAAACGTTGAGAAACATTGATCTAATGATTTTTCCTGTTAACAATACTCTGCCAATATAATTGAAAGGAGGCTGCACATATCCGTCTGTTTCTATTAATTAATACTTTCTCAAGACTAGAATAAATATGTTGAAGGCAAACTGCCAGCTAAATTGCATTTAATAAGCCCGACACACAAGGTTCGCTATTTGAATATTTAGCCCACTAAAAGTAAACAAAGCATTCACATCATAAACATAATTAAACACCTCACGTACTGACAATATATTAATATGTAATGCACAACTCATTTTACAAGTTATATGGCAGCAACGTTTTGGAAACTTGGCAAACGCATAACAAATTACTTTAGAACGAGCCCTAGTAAAATTATATTATTTGTCGTCATCGCACAATAAAATACCATGTACGCCGCCGTCCTCACCTCGTGCGGTGTTGCTGCCGTTGGAGGTGCATACATGAGGGTGGTATCATGAGCGGCAACAAGGCGGGTGGAAGGGGGACAGAACTTTGAAAACACCGCTGAAAGAAAAGTGTTGGTGGCATGTGTGATACCTACTTGTGTGTATCGGTTGCGAACACTTGCGTTGACAGCGAGACAAAAGAAGAAGCTATAGCAAGCGCCTAGCGGAGAACAACTGGATCTGGAGAATATATAGGCCTGAAGCATATACGATAGAAAGAGGGTGGAAGAATTGCGAGAAGACATTGGAATGAATAAGGAAGAAGTAGTTGGGAATAGACTGCGATGCACAGGACGCATTCAGAGAAAGAGCGAGGAGAGTTTTACAAAGAGAACAATGAAAAAAGAAGATAACGGTAGAAGAAAATGAAAACCAAAAATACGGTAGCAACCTAATGCACAAACACACATAAAAGAGAATGTTATAAAGCACCAGAAGGTCGAGAGAGACGGAGACAATGTGTCGAGAAAACTGGGAAATGAGTGATAAAGCTCAATCACTCACCATTCTCGTTGCACTCCATCATGTCCAATGATGACGTTATTGAGGATGTGTGTCCTTGTGTTTGGCCCTTCATTGGGAGTTCGAGTCTGTTTGCACCACAAATCCTTTGCCAACGTCTTTATAAAGACGGTAGCAGTCTTACAAGCACCCGAAAGGCTGTACCGATGATCGTGATCGTGATGATACTCTCGTGCTAATTGTTCTTCAATATAGATCTTAATTTCCGTGACGTGTTGCCTGCCACCGGTGTTGCCAGTCCTGTCCAGTGGATTCTCGGGTGTTGACATGGATATGTGTGACTTTGAGATGTATTTAACCACAGCTTTGTATCGCAAACGTCTTCCACCGCTGGGTAATTCCCCGTAGATTAAGAACACGGCTTCAGGAAGACGGCTTATTGCTGCTCAGTTCGAAATTACGTGAAAAAATGCAAGACATGCTAAAAAACAATGGTGGTGACACGATCGTAATATATGAACCAAGAGTCTACGTTAATATAACAATAATGATCACATTTGTCTTCAAACAACAACATTTAGATATCATGTGGCCACAGTAGTCTTTGGTCTATCGAGACATTAAAAAAAGTATAGGCAATAAACTCAGTGTATTAATTCTGTCTAGAGGGGCACAGAAGTGAACACGTGTCTCCACTGTTATTTCTTGGAGCGGGTGCGCAATAAATTGGGCACCGGACTCTCAATCGATAAAAGCCGGGTTCGAATATTCTGCTGCTGTGTCGAACCTTGGGCAAGTTCTTTCGCTCTACGTTTCCCCAGTTCACTCAGCAATATCAATGAGTACATGGCTATACACAGTGGTGGATATTTATGTACGAATAGTCTACGTGCATTAATAGCAGCGTGGTTGAATGCTTCCCATAGAATTCGAGATGGTGTTTGATTGAACAGGTCTACCAGGGAGTAAAGTGTAAAGCGCTTTGAGCAGTCTAAAGGACTGGACACTGGGCTACATATCAACTTACCTTTTTATTTCACATATAAACGGATAAGGGTGTAAGACCTAACCCACCATTAACACAAAACACATGGACAAAATCCATAACATTTTAGAGATGTGTGGCTGAATATTGTTAATTATATGTACATTGCAGGCAACATTACTAAAAACCGTTAAAGGTTATATCCATGAGGGATGCTGTCCATGAGAAATTATGTCCGTACCCCTAGTGGATAAAAGGTCCGTAGGCTGGAGTTGCGATGCATTCCCAGGCTGAGACAAGAGTTCCGTTAAAGGGAAAAGAGTTCCGGGAAAGGGAAAGCGGGTGCATTTGGAAGTTGTTTGGGAGCATCAAGGGTAGTGCAGTTGATGCCTCAACCGACGGGTTGTGCAGTTGGAGGCATCAAGGGTGTGGCACCGTCCAGTTGAAAGTTTTTGAGGAGCCTGCAAGCGCAGGTCGAAAAACGCATTCCATCCCAGAAAAAAATCATCAAATCGTCAACCACGCTACGGGCCTGAATACATGTAACTAGCTACAGGCCTACTGCGACTTGGATTTTGGGCGAAGCACGTTCATGCCTGATTACAACCTAGTCACGGGGATTGAGGCTGTTACCTCGAGAGCTCGTTGACAAATTAATCTATATTGTTCGTGAACTCCTCGGTCCGCCATTTATGTTGTTGTTATGCATGTTTCGCATCGTGTGTCGCACCGTACACGTGTTTGTGCATACCCCGTCTAACAGGAAACTCATGTTGCGTGCTCGCTATTAGAAGTGCTTATTAAGGACATGGTCGATGGTTATAAAGAATTTAAGGACATGGTCGGGATTTAAACACGCCGTCGGAGGCAATTAATTGGCAATGCAGAACGGTTAATCAATGTGGATCGGGCGAGAGGCAATACCAATGGAAGGTGCACAGACAAATTAAAATTCAAGTTGTACCGATCAGCATGTAAACGCTTCCGTAGTGAACGCAATTATCTACGGAATGTGTCCAGACCAGTATGGTTTGTGTAATGTCAAACAGTCTGTGTAGAATGTCTGCTTACAACCAACTGTAGCATCTAGTCGATAATGAACGAATCTGTTTTATTTAGGCCAACTACCGATACTGGTGTCACAGGTGATCTTCTCTTTGGTACGAGCCAGCGAGAAGCGACCGAATAAATGTCACGAATACGACGTATGGCTCAGGGCCAACGTCGCTGCAATTAATACGTTGGCACAAACAACATTAATCCAACACGTACGCGGCATTTGTATGGTTGTATGACCAGTATCCATAAAGATGAAAGCGAACACTTTGTACATGATTATTTGTTTGGGTGATATGAGAAATGTAGTTGACTTTCGTACTTGATCAGCCTGTTCCCACGAAGCGACTCTACACTAATAGACCGATCCAATTATTTGATCGCATACACTATTATTTAGATGTTTGTGTTTCCAACGTTGAGTTTTGGCAACATTCACTAACTTATAAGCTTGTTTATGCAACGCGTTTCTTATTAACATATCCAAACGGTTATTACAGTACATTTTCACAAAACTTAAGATTGCTTCTTCTTGATAAGATCGGCAAAAATCTCTGCAGGTGTTTTAAAAGTTTGGATATGTTAATAAGAAATGAAAAAAGTTACTTCCTATATAGCGCAGTATCCAGTCGTTGTGACTGCTCAAAGCGCTTTACACTTTACTCCCTGGCAGACCTGTTCAACCGCATTGTTTACTCACACCGGCGGCTTCTATCACCATTTGAGTTAAAACATTGTTGAGAAATCGATTTTCATAAGTATCTCCTGGAACAGCATTGCTCGGTAAAAATAGTGAAATTGCAAGAGGCAAACGAAACCATGGTATTTTACCCAGATATCGCAACCACGCGGACACCTCACGGATTTGCTACTGATCGACGTCTAAAACTTTTAATTATTTTGAAATAGGATACATTGCACTGCATGGGAACTACCGGAGTTGGCCCAACATAAGTTGGCCCAATATACGATCGAGTCGCGCACAATTAGTTCGTTCAAATAATTGTAAAAATGAACGTTCTAAAAGTGGCCCTGTCCGTGCATGCAAACTGCACGACAGCGCCGGTGAATGAAGTGGTCTAAGCGAACTATGTTTGCAAGCCGTCAACATCGTCCACCCATGTGTACTTGCGGTCGAGCCGGATAGAAACTATACAAATTGCTACACCGTGCTTACTTTTTGTATCATCTACGAAATAAGAGGAATTACAAGTATACATATATGACTTGTGTTCACACAGTGCAGTTTAGCGCAACAACCATTGTGACCATTTCGCGCTCGTGATCTACAGACTACAGACATCACAAAACCGTGGTAGGTCTACATTGCAGCAGTACAACGTTCGGTGTCAAGTCTTGTCACACTTTGAGTGCACTGAGATGTCGAGTTCCGGAAGGTGTCTGCGTCGAGAGAAAACACCGGTGCGACATTCCAGTAGACGCCGCGACGACTTTGACTTGTCATCATCATCTATTTGAAGTCACTCGTGGTATACGGCAAACACGACGACGCAACAGAACATGTCCGTGTTCTGCCACTCGTACGTCGCCGAGTTATCGCAGTCGATATCCCACGCACACCGACTCGTGACCACCATGTCCTGGTTAGTCTTCTCTCCCAGTGTTGTTGTCACGACGTACTTGTACCGGTCGAAGTTGAGTCCTTTCACCGACGTCTTGATCTCGTCCGACAGCGATGCGGCCAACTCAGCAGCCCGCGTCGGCGAGTAGCAGGCGCGAGCGAGTCTCGAGTCGACCACCTGACGGATCGCCTCCCTCGCTCGGTGGCTCTCGAAGCGTCTCTTCGGCCCCGTCAGGTAGGTCGGTTCAAGGCGGATACTCCTCGTTCGTTCTTTTGCGACGACAGCCCGGCGGGCGTAGACGCGACTGGCGATCTGCCGGGCAAGACGTTTGCTCGCCATCAAACTGAAGATCGTCGCGTTCGGCAAAGTGTGTGGTGTCCCGTGCATCTCGGAGGAGTCGGTCTTCGTCTGCGGCACTATGCCCTTCTTATGTTCTGGCCGCTGCGTCTGCTGCGACTGTGGTCCACGATTCATGTTGTCGCCGTCGCGTGTACACGGTGTCAGGGGAAATGTGAATCGACGATATCACACCAATGGCGACAGTAGAGGAGCGCACGTGAAGGATGTCAGCGAGCTTCAGAAGTGTTCCTTGGTTCACCGTGTCCGCACGTACAGTGAGCGGTGTTCAACGACGACAGCGTTCAGTAGCCGTCTCCGGCAGAAACAACAGGCGTGTCAATATTTAACAACGCCATTATAAATAGGGAGACTGTCACCGGATCTCGGACGGTCAACTTGAGATGTGATTAACTCGAGATAAACACATATTCGGTTGTGTTGTGTCCACGTTACACCCTCACTTACGACACGGTCGTGTTTATACTTTGAGGGCGTGTGCTGCCATCGCACCAGTCATACATAGGGGTCTATAGGACAGACAGTTACCGTCTCCGCACTGTCCCGATCGTCGTGGTCACTGTTGGTCGACCGCGACGTCTTACTTGAAGACCACCAGGCGGGCTAGCGTCATTTATATACCCACTGAATGAATAACCAATGAGGTTGATATTATACTTGACCAGCACCGTTGGCGGTATGCACTCCCTATTCGGGGGCGTTCTTCAACAATGTCGCTTTGTTGGACAGCTTTCTGTCACTCCCACTTATAACCCCCACGAGTCGACGATATACGACTGTAACTGAACCAGGGTTTAATCGGGCAACGCTTGTTCTGGTCGTGTATTCGCACGTGCCGTGTTTTAAACAGCACTGAACCAAAACGGTAATTATGTTTTGTCCCCGTGGTGCCCTGGATAAAGGGCAGTGCTCCAGGTGTCTTGGAAATGGAGAGTGATTCGGAGTCACGTAGGTGCTGATTAAAACAACGCAGTGGCCCTCGAAGCTAATTAACTTCACCACTCGATAGCTCGATCGCAGCCTGACAGCAGGGCGTGAGTTGAAGTCTGATACGCACCAACAAACTAATGTCGCAGGATAACACCAACCGCCAATAAAATAGTTAAAAACGGACTAAATTGTAAAAGTTCTCAAATCGATTAATCAGAACAGTATGTAGTTCGCGTGACAAGCTATACTAGAATTAATCAGTGGCAATGGGTATTTCCGAACTTTTATGTATGCAATAACGCCTAACCTATTCGAGCTGTCTGGCATATTAGAATTCGTAACATAACGATGGAACTATTCATTAGAGGGATACGTTTTAAATGAGAACATTATTAACACATAATAAATCATTATAAATGGCTTTGTTTATTCGAATCGTACACGCAGACATTAATCTAAATTTTACAGCCATTTCTTACTGGTGTAACTTGCAATGGTGTAAAAGCAAATTAATAGTGCTGAACCGGATAACCGTTGAGAAAGAGACAACTGGAGAAGAAGCACTGTAGCCTAGTGTGAGGGGGGTGGGGAGGAGAGGAAGGGTAAGCAAGACAGTAGGAAGGTAGATTCAGGGATAGTGGGATAGAAATAGGAACAAAGATAGAGAGATAAATGGCAATATAATGGAAAAAATTAGGTGTGCCCGGATTCAAGGAATGGGCAGATTTATGTTTGCTTAAATGAGTCTATGATGTGTTTGTATTTAACCTTTATCCACAAATATATCAAATTTGTTCAGTTTCAATAATTTGTTCAAAGATCAAACATGTGTCATTCAATTTTGTTTACTGTTCGAAATATATTTCATACACATGATCATAATAATTATTAATTAATTAATGCAGGTTGTGTTACTGAGAAACTCGTCACTGAGATCGGCACGTAGACACGGCTCTCAGCTCTGTTAGTCCAGCTTCGAGAAGTGCTGTCTCAGTTTCTCCAGTGCACGGTATCGGTGTGAAATACTGTTCTTTGTTTCCTTCTTCATTTCAGCGTAAGTCTCCTCGAAGGAATCAGGCTGAAAACAAGGATCCCAGCCAAAATCTGTCCTTCCACGTGGCTGCACAATCTTGCCCTCTGTTCGACCCTCAAACAGCAGGATCTTGTCATCAGGATCACCGCTGCTGTAGGCAAATGTACACAGGGCGTATGCAGACTTGTCTTCAAAGTCAGCAAGCAGTCTGTGCAGACCTGAATAAACAAAGAGACAACATTTGTTATGTGCTCTCGAGGAAGCATTGCTCGGTTTTACATAGAGATGAAAGGGAGACAATCTACCAGTAATAGTTTTTTGGTAAAATAATGTTATACAGTATAAGCTATATCTATTATAACATATTGATTGTCTAAATAAATATGTCTTAACAAATACACCAATGTACACCACTAGCTTACATCCACCCATGGAGCAATAATCCAAGAATGTCAATTATCACCAATGCAGTAATTTAGTCTTAAAGTTCTTTACAATGGCACCATCTAAAACATTGGTGATCACCAGTTAATTCTCCCACGTAGGAGAAAGACCACTAGAAAAGCATAGTAAACAAGTAAAATAAATAAAGTAAACATCTGAAGTAAAGTCAATAACTCAAGAAGATAATTATTGTTTTTTAAACATCACCAGTTGGTAGATCACAGGCCAATGGTTCAAGAAAGTAAATAAACGTAGAAATAGGCCATTAGACTTCCGTACTTTGGAGGAGTTACATTAAGCACTTGCCTTCTGGCTTGAGTTTGTCCAGGAACCACTTGATGTACGGGCCAGGCATGCCACCGAGAGCATTGAAACACAGACAGGTATCTTCTATGATGACCGGTCCTTTGATGTGTTTCACAGCCTCCTTACACTTGGCAGTACAGATGTCCCCTGGCTCCCCCTGGTACTCAGGAAGGTCTATCTTCTTTGATGTCAACTGTTCAAATGCACAATATCATATATCGGGGCGTACACAGGATTGATATGTTGTGGGTTTCCAATTTTCAGAAATAACAATCCCACCACCACACACATATAATGTAAATTAGGATATGGTATATACGATGGATTGTATATTTTAAAAGATCTTAAAAATTACTGTTCAAAATCTCACTGCTATATCTTGCAGTAACACACATGCGCACACTTACCAAATGACATGCTTCATTAATTTGTAAAAATCATGCTGCATGATATAATACACATTACACAAATATACATTATACAAATCAGTAAAATGTAAGTTCTTATATAGCAAACTATCCGGTCTTTATAACTGTGTAAAGTGCTTTACACTTCACACCCTGGCAGACCTTTTCAATCGAACACCATCTCGACTTCTCTTTCAAAGTATTCAGCCACGCTGCAATTACTGGGTAAAGATTATTCGTACACAAATATCCACCATTATCAAATAACTATGACGGTATTCATCCATACAAGGACTGCCATTACATAGACATACATTTTATGACACATTTTTTAAAATAAAATACAACATGCATAAATTACAATTATCTTTTGCAAACATTAAATAATGGTCCTGTTAAAATGCATTGCACAAACTACTTTCAAAGGATTACCTGATATGGAAATGATTTCCCAAGTATCTGGGTCACTTCTTCCAGTTTCTTGGCATTGCCAGTAACAAACACCAAAGTTTTTGACGTCATTCTACCTAGCTGATCTGAAATATGCATAAAGGACTTAAAGGTACATCAACATAATCAAGTAAGTTTGCAGTCACCAGACCTGCCATACTGAATTTGTTCATCTATGTACAATACAGGTGTTTGATATTTCAAGAAAAATTGGAAAACAAGTACAGAAAACTTTGAGTCTGTCTCAGTGCTCAATCATAGGCATCTATTGACTGTTCTTGAGGTAAGAACTTGAGGTAAGGTAAGAAAATACAATTTGTGTTTAATATATATATATATATACAGGCTTATATATTACATTTTAAATAGAAATATAAAATAAATGATGTGTAATTCTGACTTTTCAAGCCAAAAAAATTAAAGTGTCGGCTAAGAATCAAACCCTGGTCATCTGTAGACTACAGTAGAGGGTGTTAGGGTGAGAGACATGACTAGCCGAGGTTTAGCAAATCCTCGAGTGTGCAGAAACACAGCTAGTCAAACATGAAGAAACGCTTCATACTGAACAGGGCTCGAAACAGGGTTGATTTTTGTGGGTGTATGTTTTTATGATTTACCAAAAACCTTGCCTGTTGAAACATAATTCTTTTATTTGAATGAGGGAGGGGGAGTTTGGACACAATGTCGGGTATAAAGCCTCTAGCATACGGGTTCAGGGCTGTCTGCCTTATGCCTGTTAGTGTAGGGTAAGCTGGGGCAGTGCAGCTCCCCAAGGAAAACATTCAAATTACCCACAATAAAACTATGTTAACATGTATTTTATGTGTTCATATTATAGACAAATATATATGTTACCCATTCAGAAATAATTTTCAATAAACAGTCAGACCAGCCGAGTTATATACAAAAAGTAGTACGAGTACCAAAAAAACCATCTTGCCCCATACCATGAGGCAAGATGGCATCCCACCTGGGTCAATACGGTCTGTGACATTCCCTTTGCATTCTTTGCTTCTAGGAACGAAACATTGTTTGAAAATATAATTTATGTATAAAAATATTTAAGCTATTCTAGTTATTAAATAAAAATTATAGTTAATATACATATTACATAGTTTGCAACCTATGTATAGGACCTATTAATTATGTTTCTTAATATTTCATCACAAGAATTTAAATTTCTTAATATTTTGTCATAATTATGGCATGCAGGCTAGTATATTTTTAATTATGCAACATTAGCATAATAAATGTAATGTTTTATGCATTATATAAATATGACCATGTATATGTATAGGAAGCCAGTAGGGGGCCGTCTTACCCCACATGTAAAATGTGTCTTAACAAGGTGTATGCAAAACATTGCTGAACATTCTGTTGGATAGTTCATCTTTATGCAAACGAGTTCTTCTTGACATATCCAATATGTGATTTTACCATGTAGTTGTAGTCTTTCGTCAACATAGCACACCAACTTCTTCCTACCTCACATGAACGATGATGCATGCATCACATGTACTGAAGAAATTGGTGTGCTACACTGACGAAAGACTACAATTATGTACAATATAAAATCAAGTCTTGGATATTTCAAAAAGAAATCGGTTACATATGCAAAACACTACTTCCCCCATGTTGAATGATAATATTATAATGCCACCAATTAAGTTCATGATTTCCACCATTATATGAGTTGCACCAGTTTGACTATTGGCAAAATATTGCATCAAAGTGGGTAATATTTTACTGCATTTATATAAAATGTTTAAAAAACACATTAACTAAATTGCATCTGTATAATTTTGCAGAGCTTTTTGGGTGGTTATATGATATATGTCAGCATAATTTTGCACAGGAGTTTTGGGTCATTCGTAATTTGTATTTTGCGTACGTGATGGGGGCGTCTTATCCCAATGGGCTGGGCTGCCCCAGTCTACCCTAATGGCTATGTTAGCCTACGGCCTATGCTTTATGCCGTCGTCAGCACATGTTATGTCGCGCGCTAAGATATTTACCCGAACACGTGAGCCTGAGTGAGGGCCTGAACTGAAGCCTGTGGATAAACTGAAGCCGTGGAGGATCTTGTTCCGGGTGAGAAACGCTTCTGTAATGAAGCTCCTAAAATTTACGGCCGTAACATGTCCAGACTGGTTAGTTGGTAAAATAAACGTTAGAGGGCCAGTAAATTTGGCTCCGTGGTGTGGCGCCACCGGTTATCGTGATTGGTTCTTCACTTTTTGTGTTTGCACTCGTAAGAATGATTCGAGCGTGTGCGTCAGATTCTCTTCCGGGCAAGTTCGCAATGTAGGCGGGGCGAGAGCAGGCTACGGACCGATACTAACAAATTGTACACAAATGCCGTAAATAACATGTAATTTCCGTAAAAGCTAGTGATTCAGACATCGAGTTTTAAATAAAATATTACTAAATTATCTGATAACCCCAATAGTTGGCGCCACAACCTCAGCCACAGGTTTGAGTTAAAGGGAATAAAAACATATATTGCTTGAATTCATGTTATATTACAGCCTGCTAACTGTTTCCACGTCCACCAAGCAAAACAATTCAATGAATTAGAAATTCCACATTTTATGCTGTACATCCGGACATTTTCGAATATGCATATTTTTGGCGCGCTTTTCGGGATGCCGAGATGTGACGTCACTTATGACTCAAACTCGCATCAGGCCGACCCTTTCCATGCATTCAGAGCATGTTTACAAGTATAGTTTTTGGGTCGAAACAAGCGTCAGAATGAGTTATTGTGCAATTTTCCAACGTAATACAAACACTATAGAGGAACAAGCAGTTATCTTACGGTTCCACATGAAAACAACGAATGCGAATGGGCCTACAAGTCGACTAGGTTTCGCCGAGCTTGGGCTCGTTTTCAGAATAATTATATCGAATGCAACCAACAGGAGATAATCTACACCAATAAACATACATAGTAAACATATATTGTATCCAGCTACATAAAGTAACGTGTATAATCTCATAATATCACTAGAATATCGATATATGAAGGAGTTGTACATGGTCATTATATAACGATGTTTCTAAATTTTATTTATCAAAACAAATATAATGTAATGGATATTGTACAGTAATATATTGTAATTATATATGTGAAAAAGATTGTGATCTGTCTGGATAAATACAATTTAGAAACATCAATAGTTTGCATGCTGTCAGGATTGAACCGGCGTCGCCCGATTGTAAAACGAACGCCAAGGAACCAACGCGTTTATCAAGAGAGCTATCAGGGCCGGCAGAAATTCATTGACTGATTTCAGTTGTTATGATAAATTGTACAACTCCTCCTTCATACATCGATATTCTAGTGATATTATGAGATTTTACACGTTACTTTCTGTAGCTGGATACGATATATGTTTGCTATGTATGTATATTGGTGTACATTATCTCCCGTTGGTTGCATTCGATATAATTTTCTGAAAACGAGCCCAAGCTAGGCGAAACCTAGTCGACTTGTACTACAAGTTGTAGGCTCATTCGCATTCATTGTTTTGAATAAAATGTAATTCATGTGGAACCGTAAGATAACTGCTTGTTCCTCTATGATGACTAGTGTTTGTATTACATCGGATTATTGCATAACAACTCATTCTGACGCTCGTTTCGACCCCAACATTATCCATGTAAACATGCTCTGAATGCATAGAAAGGGTCGGCCTGCTGCGAGTGTGAGTCATGTGTGACGTTAAGATACCACGTGATCGCCTAGCTCATTAAATTTTTATTTTCCGCGGGAATCGCTACACAGACGGGTTTAAAATCGAATTTATGCTACAAATGTATTTTTCTGTATTGTTTTAATGTTCTCGAATGTTACATGCAATATTAAATTTTCTGTACACATGGAAAACGGATTTTAGCTAATGCCTTGTTTTTATTTCCTTTAAGCTTGATTTCAATGTTGTCCATTTCTAATACATGTGTAAAGGTCTTTGAGCAGTCTTAAGGACTCGATTCTGTGCTACATAACATAATAAAGTTAATTGTAACCAACAGTGGCTCGATTGTGTTACATGCAATGTTTAGGATGTAGAAGCAAAACCAAAGCTGGTGAATGCGCATTCGTTCACGCTGCCGCTACAATATGGAATGATCTACCAACTACTGTTACTTCCAAAACCTCCCTGCAATCCTTCAAGGCAGCCTTAAAACTTACCTTTTCAATACGGCGTGCACTGCTTGAAACACCACAGAAACATTTTTATTCTAAGTTATTCATATTTTTATCTTGATCTTCTTAATAGCCGAAAGAACATTTTAAGTACTTATTTTACCATGAGAATTGTTTTCTTTTTAATCTATTGATGTTTACACAGCATTACCATCTTAATTTGGTTATTTTTATATTTAAATGTTTACTATTTATATTTTAGTTTTATGTAAAGCGCTATGGATATGGCGCTATATAAAATAAAGATTATTATTCGAATACACAATACCGCCCAGCTGCTCATGCTAATGGGTGAACTTCAAATTAGGGCGGGTATTTGCGCTGTTCTCACGGGTGATGCAGTCGTGACTGCCGAAATCAATTACTAGTTTTGCATGGCAAACAGCCTTGGCTTGCGAGGATGGCATGAATTGAAAACACCTCATGTCAATCTTGTCCAAAATACCTTCATATAAGGCTTCAACCTAACCCCTTTTGCACATCAGACCAACCATAAAAGGGTATCTGTACGTGGAGGGGTAGCAGCAACCTCTCTCCGGTATTGATTGACAGTACCAGGTAGGCCTGTGGCATAATCAATATTTCATAACATTCTGTTTTGCTTTATTTTATGTACTGTACGTGACAGCTGTGCTTGCATAATGTTAGGGTATCACACAATCAATGTTACTAGTTTATTGTAACCATAAAAATGTGCCTAAATATAGAAACTCCAAAGATATGGATCTATAAAGTAAGTTTGCTTAAAATTGTAGAAAATGTGACCTCTCCCCACATGCACCAATGTATCATCTTTTCTCTCTCTACGCACTGGGCCTACCCCGTACTTTGCATACGGAACACAGTAACTTGGGCTCCTCTTGCATGTACACAATCTCTGTTACCCAACCTCCACTTGTGTATATCATTTCTAGATACCCATGTATGCATAATATGTGTTTCATAAAACATGTTACTTTACGAGAGTATTCATTTATTTGAAGTAAAATATTCTGTACATGCAGCAGTATACAAAATGGATTTCATTCTGAGATTGATAAAACTTGATATACCCAGACACAATCACACATCAGGAAAATGTAAGACGTATATTAAAATGGTGATGTTTTCATCGATATATTTGAAACCAAAGCATTCATCACTTTTCCTGTGGAATATTCATATAATCATTGTTCCACACCTCACGACTGGGATACGCAAGTCAGAATCCAGACGATGTCTTTCTACACTACTCCTCTTCACATATGAACACAACATGGTACAAATTATTGACTGTATGTTGATAATATGCCACAACATAGATGGACTTTCTTTACAATAAACAAGTCATGGTTGCCAAATATAGATCTGTATCTTGTGTTAAAATGTAGCATGTTCATGAAAGAGCAGGTAGTTGTCTCGTGTCTTCCATACTGAGTGCATTTCAACAGCTGCCATTGTCTACGTCTGCATACAACTACTACACAACTCTGGCTAGACAAGTGTCCAGGCTACATTCCTGTAGGTTTTTGTGTCAGTTGTCCCCGATACTCCTGTCTATAGCCAGGATCACTGTGTGTTGTCCCCCGGCTGACACCATCAGGCCCTTCCTGCAACACACAAACACCTCACAGTTAAACACGACATGTCAAACATATATTCATGCAAGTACAAGAGAACATTAGAATATGCCTTGGATGACCGGCCGTTCTGCACAGCTGAAGCAGAGAGAATAATGAGATGTGAATAAACTACAGGATATTAGGGCAAATTGTGATTTGTGAACCAAATTCCATACTTCATTTCTTTAGTAGCTGTTATACTATTCAGAGTGAACTGGTTATATTATCACTTTACATGTTTTGGTTGCTCATAACAGTTCCAAACAGTGGTCATGTGACCTGTTTATCTGTCTGTTGGCTGCGTTTGGCAGTTCATTGCAGGTACATTATTTTAGAAACAATGCATGCTCATGGGATTGTGGTTATCCAAGACAGGTGGTCATCCAAGTGAGAGGTAAATACTTTAAAATGTGAGACCTATTCCCATGAGAAATTCAAAACAACAATAAAGTTTAATTCAAACACTCAAAAATTTATTTAGCAGGGATGAGAGTGACATTTGATCCAAACTGCTGAAAATTTATGAGATCGAGCGGAGCAAGGTACCAGCGGAACAAGGCATGAGCACTGCAAGAGCTTTCTAGCTGGGATTCATGGTAGAGGGCGCTGTAAGCCATTTTTTAAATGGGTTTGGAATAAAGCCATTCTAACATGGTAAGGAGTAACATCTGAGATTATTGTCATGTTTTTCTCACCTTCCGCCACCCACCCCCATATATAATTGGTACTGTCTAGCTGTTGACTGTCTGTATAGATTTTTTCAATGAAGTTGGACCAATTCTAGTAAAGAAATATTTAATTTGTTAATAATGAAATCAGTTGTGTAACTGACAATAACAAGATACCATACAGGTATCTGAAACAGGGGTGTTCATCCGCCGCAAACGTGTTGTACGGTGTAAGAACGTGGTTCCTTATCGACACAAAACCATGTCCACCGTATTTCACTGTGTCATTACAAAACAACCAAAACACGACGCCTGGTTGATCCATTTTTTTAAAGTCCTTGTCACAGTTATTTTGTTGTCGTTACAGACATCTTTTTCAACAGTTTTCTGTAACCAGTCAGCTTGAAATTTGTTCCTGAGCGTTTTGTCAATTTATCGAGCGAACCTTATTGATTTTGTCCAGAAATGTCATGATGTATCAAGTAGTTGGTTATAGTACACGCACAAGGCTGCCAATAAGCACACCATTCCGTGGTTCCTTGACCATCCTCAACGAGAACACTGTGTTTCCATCTAGCGTGAACATCGGAAGGTAGTAAACGAAGCAAAGAGACCAGAACCTGCATGAAAGCTAACTCTTCCATAACGATATTGCATATAAAAATATTTCTTATTAGTTTCAAACAGAACCAAACTAAACAACTTTGATTATAAGTCTTTGTTAAGTGTATCGTCACATTAGTTTGATATGCTCCACTAACATGCCACAGTAGGACGTCACAGTCAAGCCAGGAAATGATGTGATTGTTAACCAACAGTAAAATGCAGATATGGTGTTTCCCTGCGTGTTTCCTCACAGTTCTCAAATGGAAACGACATATATTGACTTCAGTAAATTTGATTTATTCAATAGCCTTTCATAATGCTAAGCACATGTGGGTTTACGGCCGAATGATCTTTTGAGCAGAGGGCATACAACTGTACTATGCTTGGGACAAGTACGATGGTTTATGCCCGTTTTACCCTGCTTTGCGACCCCCATTTATAAATCCCACAAAGTTTCTCCTCGGATCTGGACGAATTACAGGAATGACCGAATTGGATTCCCAAAATATGGAATTCTGCGTTTCCACAGAACTCTCTCATCCCTGATTTAGCGATTAAACTATCATTTGATTGAAGAAGCAGAGGGCACAGCTATGGGCAGCCTGTTCATTCTTTGTTGAATTATAGTATAGAGCCAAGATTTTATTCTCTTTGCAAGTTCACATTTTAAAGACATTGAGACAGCCAGATCCAATTAGTTTTTAGCAGCACACGTCATTGTATGTTGACAGCTCACTCAGCTGTAAAAATGAGTGTCTGGCTATGGAATGAGAAGGACAAACAGCTATCATGCAGCAACTGCAGTGTAGATACTTCAAATGACCAGGTTTGACCGTCACCTTTGTTCTAGTTGTTTTCCCAAGACCTGCTGTGGTTCATAGATGTCGTCTTCTTCCATCTGTCCAAGTTGCCGGGTGCTTCCCATCCCCCACGCATATATCTTCCCTGAAAATGCAACATAGAATGAACTCTCCTAGCATAAACACTTGACACTGCAGGTCAATATTGTAGGTCTTATGAGAAATTCTAAAAAAAGTGACTGACTAAACAATTAGCTTGACATTGCTATACTAGTAGCAGTTGTACATATCATGGTAAATCTTTGCATCATGTATCGCAGTAAAGGCATGACAATATTTTAATTGATATGCTATCGTAATTTTCCCAACTCTATTTTGCATTAATCGTTCATATGCATGTGTTTACAACCAACTCTTCCAGTGCAATTTTTTGGCACATTTGAGAACTGCCAGTGTTCATCACAAGAGCATACAACGAAGACAACTCACCGTCTTCCAACACGGCGAATGACACAGCAGTGCCGGAGTTCACATTGCTACACTTCTTCCCCTGCAGACTTGTGATCACACACGGCTCAGACTTCTCCTCCAGATTCTCCTTGCCGACACCGAGTCGACCATACTCCTTCCTGCCCAGGGCGTACACGTCTCCTGGCAACAACGCAGTCTCATGTAGTTGTGTGATGTCTTTGGGTATATAATACAATGTTTAGTTCGCTCTGCAGGCACACAGGTTGAACGGTACAACAGGTACATTTAATTTTCATAACACATTAAAATACTGTTAATTAATAGGCCACTTGATAAAATTCATAGGTTATGAGAGTTCTTAATTAATAATTTAATTGGTGTCCACAAAGACATGTTGTTTAATCAATCACCCAAGTAAATTAACAATGTTGTCTGTGGAGAAACACTTCAATAAATTCGAACTTAGCAGTATTGACCCTTCTCACCACTTTTGTCAAGTGCAATGGCATGGTGCTGTCCGCCACTGATCTGTCTCCAGCCGAGTGACTTGCTGAAAGATGGGGAGATGCTCGGCATAAACCGGTTGACCATGTCTGCAAAACCTGCACATACCCAAGAAAAGTAACACATATTTAATAAGAAGCATAGTTGTTATTGTGGAAAAATGGGAGTAAATAAACCTACATCAAACACGTGGGTACTCAAGGTTATCTTATGTTTTAAGAGGGGGTTGCTGGATAGGCTTTTGTAAAGCACATCTAAAAACATTCATAATTTAGAGGCATGTAATTGTTATAAAAGTGAACTTCATTTAATAATTTTTTACAACTGAAAACTTACGTGTTTTGAAGTGTCATATTCAGAGAATGAGCGAGAAAACGCAAGTGGTGGTAGACAGAGAGGTGGAAGCCAAAGATTACAGTGGATGGATAGTGTGGTGAGATCTAGGAAAACCAGGTGTGAACAGAGAATGGGAGAAAATAGCAGAGGATCTAGAGATGGAGACAAGTTGGGGAGAGGGATTAAGGGCACAAGGAGTGTGAGCACACTAAGAGATGAGCAGGGAATGTACAGAGTATGGGTGAGGATTTATTTGAAAGATATTTAAGGGGTAGGAGTGTCTTATTCAAGGAAACAGAAACCAATGGTGTTGCAACTAACACTTACCTATCTGATAGTAGTTATTTAGGCCCCATGCATATATGATGCCCGTCTTTTCCTCCTGTGCATATGTTGTATATTGGCCAGTCCAGACGTCACAAAAATGTGCACCTCGTTTCCTGACATGAACCTGCCCGGGTATTAGTAAGAAGCCTGAAGAGAGAGAACGTAATCGCAATATTATTAGTATGCAGGTGGTTCTATATAGCACGTTATCCAGTCCTTCGAACACAAACAGTAATTGTTGAAGATATACAGTGGTAAATCTTAATTGGACATGGTTTGAATAGCCAATGCATTGTTCAAAGGGTTAATCTATACCATTTATGCACTGTAATGGGAGTTACGCTGGAAACATGCTGATATCATGTGTATTTCTTTATTTGATCTGCTGTTTTATCACAGGTTTTTGTACAATGCAGTCATGTCTGTTCTATAAAAAAAACAAATTATTCAGTTGAGACAATAAAGAATACTTATCTTATTTGTACCCCTGAATATGGGAACGAAGCATTGTTACTGTAACACTAGTCACAAGATGTTTGATATATACAAAGAAGGAGTGCATCAATAAGTACCAACCTATGCCCTTTCTACCACCACGAACAGCGAAGCACTCGGCCACTCGACCCAGCTGACCCTGGTCGGCACAACCTATGAACAGCAGAAACACAGGTCAGATCCTAATCAGATTTCTTTCTTAAACTACAAGCTCCAGATATCCACTGCTTTAGATGGTCCACATCTTTATTCATATGCCCCATCGGAGTCAAATATCTACAAACTCCATTTTTAAACACCTTCATACAATTAACAATAAAACAACCACCACACAATTTCTTTGGTTATCTTACCAGGCTTTACTTGGATATTCATAATAGCAATCCTAAATTAGTAATATAATGTAGCTCAAATTAATAAGCAATAATGTAAGTACTTCCTACTAACAGCACAAACCATTAACACTTTATAATTATTGTGTTGTATGTTCACTCCACATGCCCAATAATTTGGGCTCCACATGCCCAAATTATTGGGCATGTGGAGCTGGAGACAATGTTGGTTGTGGCAGGTGATCTAAATGTACATGTAGGAAAGAGACAGAACACTGAGGAGACCTTAGGAAAGTACGGATATGGAACGAGAAACAGAGGGACAAGATCTGGTCGAGATGCTAGGCAGAAATCAGCTAGTGGTGGTAAACTCCTATCAGAAGAAGGAATCACACAAGATCACATACAGAAGTGGAAACAACAGAACAGAAATAGATCTGCTGATTGTTAGAAGCAGCCAGTTGAACAAGGTTAGGGACTGAAAAGTTCTGGCAGGAGAGCACATAACGAGCCAACATAAACCATTGGTTTATGAAATGTGGATAGGAAGAGGCAAACAGAGAAGGGGAAACATCCGAAACAAAGACAGGTAATCAAATGGTGGAAATGTGAAGGAGAGGTGACGGCCCAATACAAAACCGAAGTACAGAGGAAGTTCAGGCTACTCCAAGAACAAAAGGAGGATGTGGAATCAGTGTGAAAAGCACTTAAGGAAGGCTTTGTTAGAACAGCTGAGGAGATATGTGGCCGAACATCAGGACAGCCGACACAAAGCCGAAAGAAGAAATAACAGTGGTGGTGGAACCAGGAAGTTGAACAAGCAATACGAGAAAAAAAGGAGGCACTGAAGTGTGTGGAAGAAGCGAGTGAGGAAGCACTGAAGTGTGTGGAAGAAGCGAGTGATGAAGCACTGAAGTGTGTGGAAGAAGCGAGTGAGGAAGCACTGAAGTGTGTGGAAGAAGCGAGTACTGAAACACTGAAGTGTGTGGAAGAAGCGAGTGATGAAGCACTGAAGTGTGTGGAAGAAGCGAGTGCTGAAACACTGAAGTGTGTGGAAGAAGTGAGTGATGAAGCACTGAAGTGTGTGGAAGAAGCGAGTGAGGAAGCACTGAAGTGTGTGGAAGAAGCGAGTGAGGAAGCACTGAAATGTGTGGAAGAAGCGAGTGAGGAAGCACTGAAGTGTGTGGAAGAAGCGAGTGCTGAAACACTGAAGTGTGGAAGAAGCGAGTGGAAGCACTGAAGTGTGTGGAAGAAGCGAGTGATGAAGCACTGAAGTGTGTGCGAGTGAGAAGCACTGAAGTGTGTGAAGGAAGCACTGAAGTGTGTGGAAGAAGCGAGTGAGGAAGCACTGAAGTGTGTGGAAGAAGCGAGTGATGAAGCACTGAAGTGTGTGGAAGAAGCGAGTGAGGAAGCACTGAAGTGTGTGGAAGAAGCGAGTGCTGAAACACTGAAGTGTGTGGAAGAAGCGAGTGATGAACCACTGAAGTGTGTGGAAGAAGCGAGTGATGAAGCACTGAAGTGTGTGGAAGAAGCGAGTGATGAAGCACTGAAAGTGTGTGGAAGAAGCGAGTGAGGAAGCACTGAAGTGTGTGGAAGAAGCGAGTGAGGAACCTCTGAAGTGTGTGGAAGAAGCGAGTGAGGAAGCACTGAAGTGTGTGGAAGAAGCGAGTGAGGAAGCACTGAAGTGTGTGGAAGAAGCGAGTGATGAACCACTGAAGTGTGTGGAAGAAGCGAGTGAGGAAGCACTGAAGTGTGTGGAAGAAGCGAGTGATGAAGCACTGAAGTGTGTGGAAGAAGCGAGTGATGAAGCACTGAAAGTGTGTGGAAGAAGCGGGTGATGAAGAAAAGACAAGGCTAAAGCAGAAGTACCGGGAGAAGAAGAAGGCAGCAAATAAGGCAGTTGCTAAAGCAACAGAGGAAAAACAGCAGGAATTATGCGATAGGATTGAAGAAGATGGAGGGAAAAAACTGATCTTCAAACTTGCCAGGGATAGAGACAGCAAAGATACTATACGAACATCAGCAATGAAGAGAAGCGACGGGACACTGGTCATTGGAGTAAAACAAGTGCTGGATGTTTGGAAGGAGTACTTCAAGAAACTACTAAATCCGGAGGAAGAATATGAGATAGAGATACTTCATACTGTAAGCAGAGAGCGGGAGGTGAGGACAATAACAGAAGAAGAGGTGGAGAAAGCAGTAAAGAAGATGAAAACAGGAAAGGCTGTAGGAGTGGATGAACTCTCAGTGGAAATGGTGAAAGCAAACGACTAGTTGGAATCAAGTGGCTGACGAGGCTGTTTAATGTGTGCTTCACAGCAGGAGAGATACCAGCAGAGTGGCGAAGAGGAGTGATATGGAAGGGGAAAGGGGACATCCATGACCCAGGGAGATACAGAGGCATCACATTACTGAGTCAAGCCCTGAAATTATTGGAAAGGATACTGAATGCTAGGGTGAGGTTTACAGTGGAGAAAAAAATCGGAGAGAATCAGCTGGGATTTAGGAAAGGGAGAGGAACAGATGATGGATTGTTTGCCATCAGACAAATTATTGAGAAGAATTTAAAAAGGATGTAGCATTCGGTTTTGTAGATCTGGAAAAGGCATTTGACACCGTGCCGAGAGAACTCGCATTTGCAGTCATGAGATGGATGGAGTTTGGAGAAGCAGAAGCCAGAATGGTGGAGGAAATGTACAAGGAGACAACAGCGGTAGTGAGAGTCGAAGGAGAAACATCGGAACAATTTGGAGTGGAAGTAGGACTCAGACAGGGAAGTGCCTTGAGTCCTTTGCTTTTCATTATGGTGATGAACCTGTTCAGTGGAAAAATATCGGAGCAGGAAGAACTTAAGAAGATGCTGTATGCAGACGACCTAGCAGTGGTGACTGATAACAAAGAGGAACTACAGAAAGCATTGCAAGAATGGAGTGACATCTTCAGAAAACACGGCCTCCGAATGAATCTGGAGAAGACTGAAGTAATGTGGATAGGTGAACAGGAGGTAGATCTGCATGTAGTTGTTGACAGAAAAACCAAAGTGAACAGCTTTGTATACCTGGGCAGTACAGTGTGTGAGGATGGAAGGAGTAGTCAAGAAATACTGAGGAGGGTGCAAGCAGGAGCAGCAGCATGGAAGAGGGTAGAAGGCATTATATGGGACAGAAAACTGAAGAAACAAGTGAAAGGAAAAGTGTTGGAAGCCCGCGTTGTACCAGCCTATATATATGGGTTGGGAACACTGCCACTGACAGAGAGACAGGAGGAGAAACTACAGGTAGCAGAAAACAACTGGGTCAGAAGATTATGTAGAGTAACGCGAGAGGATAGAAGGAAAATGAAGGAATTGAGAGAGGAAATTGAAATGAAAAAACACTTAAAGAAGAAAGTAGCTGGAAACAGAATGAGATGGGCGGGACATGTACAAAGAGTGGGTAATGATAGACTGCCGAAAAGAGCTTGGAAAATAGAAGAGGGTGGCAGACGAAGCAGAGGAATGGAACGGCAGCATAAAACGTGACCTGGGGAGGGTTGGCGTGAACAGCCATGAATGGATGGCCATTGCGGACAAGAGAGAGAGGTGGAATGAACTGATAAAAAAGTAGAAGGTACCAAGTGATGTAGACCCCACCCTGCAAGGGAGCAAGAGGAAGAAGTGTTGTATGTTCACTGATATTACCCATGACTACATTTCCAATCTAAATATCTTGACATGGTTGCGACACATACACTATTACAGAATACACAATATTATTACCAAGTTCATCAGCTGTAAACTATTTAAGATTGCTAGAGATAGGCCAATCCTGCAATAAAGAAGGACAGGTGGATCATACGATTTGTAGCTAACCTAGCCAAACTGTCTGGCATCGAAACAAGTTGGGCCTCACATGTCACAACACAACTATCCAAATGACACTGACCTAGTGTAAATATTTCTCCTCTATCTGTAAGACAGACGAGGTGGTCAGTGCCCGAGTCGATCTTCAACACGACCTGGTCCGGCAGCACCTCTACGGGAGTCTTTTCTATCTTGTTCCCACTCACTAGACCAATCGGTCCATTGGCATCCTGAGGACAGGACACATGTTGATAAATACATGGCAGGCGTTTCCCTTTAACGGTAATACAAGCTACAAAGTGATGAACTAAAGCCTGCAGCACACTAGCCAATTTTTCAACATCTGACAACTAATCGTCACTTGTTGGCTAGTGTGCTGCAAATTCCGACAAGACTGGCCCTTGTCGAATATCTAACAGTACTAGATCTCAGGACGTCCTGACGGACCGTGTCGGCTAGTGTGCTGCAGACCCCGACAAATTGTCGGGGCTCGCGCAATTAGCAACAAATGGGAAACTTGTACACGCCATTGTAAACTTGGCATCCCCTCCCCAGTGCCACAGCCACAATGTCAAGCAAAATGTTGGAAGTCCGAGCAGTGCACTACAGAAAAGTCACTCCGCGGGAATCCTATCAATGCCTTTAGGCTTTACAATGTGTAATCTACCGACTACAGCAAGAGTTGTGAAAGCGTGATCCTGGCCGGAACATTCTGTTGAAGTGGATATATCTAGCAGGATTGTTATTATTTAATATTAGCAACAGCCAATACTGACAACAGCATCTGATCTGTGTCTTTATACATGCAAATTCAATTCATTCACTTTATAAATATTTGATTATTTCTGTCTATCCTGGTGAAGCAAATGTACTGACATGTAGTGTTCAGGGTTAATTGTTTAGAGTGCAATTACCCGGAATGTGCCACATGCGAACACCCGACCATCCTCTGTGAGGAACGCAGTGTGACTGTCGCCAGCACTGATCTGAACGATGTGTTCTGCCATGTCTACGCGGCCTGGCACCATGCACTCGTCCTCATCAGCCGTCTGTCTGCCCAGAGCCCCCTCGTCATTGCAGCCAAACGTATACACCTACAACGTAAACACGTTGGTTGGGACTTCCTGTTGTTGTTGGTTCACAAGATTTTGTTCTTTTTAATGGGTAGATTTTTCTGCAGCAATAATTCTCCAATTTATGTTACAGAGTAACATTGGCTTTATATGTCGGCCAACTTGTGCGTCAAAGAACTGAATTTCTTCAGTGAAATAAAGAGATACATGCCTTCAGACCATGACTGTGATGGGAGGACTGCACGAAGAGAAATTTGGCAAGAATGGAAAATGAGATATGGGGAAGTGAGATGGGTGATGGAGCTGATGCAGGATCTGTGACGGAAGGAGACCTGGAATCATGGACCAGTATTGACTGGCCTCGCCCCAGACTACAGGAGCAAACAGGAGTAATAACGACAAAATGCACTAGGTTTAGAGCACTCACTCGTGTTGTTCAGATTAATCAATTCTGTTGATGAATGATCAGTTCAAATTATGGATCAACAAATCGATCACATGATCCATCCACCCAAGAACATAACATGTATTGATCAAAGAAGTTACTTAGTGACCGACACCGGCTAGTGAGTCAGACATACCAATACAGGCAAACGGCAACATACATGTGTTTCAGTTCGTCGATTCAAACTTTTTACTTGACCTAGTCAGTTCCATTTTAACAATGTCAATATGCTAATTGATCATTGATCAGTTACATAAACTGATGATTGATCATGGAAATGTGACTAATTGCCAGCACTAGCACTCACCTCTCCGGCGGATGTCAGACAGACAGTGTGCATGCCGCCGGCGTACACCTGTACCACGTTGTCCTTGGGCAGGTCAACCTTCGCTGGCCTCACCTTCTCCATGATGTCTGGCCCCAGTCCCAACTGACCCGTGTCTCCCTCTCCCATTGTCAACACGCACCCCGGGATCTTTGTATGGGACACGTGGCTTACTGCTCAAGAGAAAACATCAATACATTATAATTGATATGCTAACTTTGGAGCTTTGTTAGAGTACCTCTGTCATGGTGATGAGATCCACTCACTTTTCTATGTTCATTCATTTCTTGAGCCTCTTGTCTAGCAACTGGCGATGCATTTCAGAAAACACGATGACGGTTATTTACTTTGAAATAAGTTTTCATATGGGTGTCAGCTAATGGTGATAACTGCTGCCCTTGGTTTGTTGCTTCATGGGTGGGTGTCAGCTAATGGTGATAACTGCAGCTCTTGGTTTTTTGCTCCATGGGTGGGTGAAAGCTAGTGTAAACATTAGACTGATGTACCTTGTGAAATGACAGCTGAGAGGCTGTATATTTTCCCATAAGGGCATGGGCAAATGTTAAATATTATCACCGCCTAAATGGATTTGTTTTAATGTAACAACTCATAGTTTATTTTTTTGATTTAAGACAAATTCATACTTTAAAATATATTTTAGAGCTCCAGATTGCAGAAGATACTAATATCGATGAACAGTTTCTGTAAATACCCTTTCAGTCATACATAATCGTGGAAACTTAACCTCTGAATACCAGTTGTCAGTGTATAAAATTGCAATATGAACATACATGTAATTAGCAAAAATAAAAAACAATAACCCTAGTTGAACAAATGCAAAATAGCACAGCTGCCATAGCATAGATAAAACATGTTCATCACTAGTTGATGTTGCTTACTTTTCTTCTGTGGTATTGCTCCTCCATTGGTTACTGTGTTGGATTCAATTTTAGATTTTTTTGCGCCACCATTGCTTTGCTTAGCCTTGTCATCCTGCGGACGTTTCCTTGCTGATGAACCTGTTGATCGGCCCATTGCAGTGGTCTCTTTACATCAGTGCCTGCAACACATGTCCCATTGCCTTGTCTAGGGTTTACATGATGGGGGGTAATGCTCTGTGTAAGCAGATGAGTAGTTGAGTGCATTTGGGTCATTTTGGGTATCATGTTGTCTAACATGCAAGAAGTGTGACATCTAGGTTAATTCCTAGAAACCTGAAAAAATTGACACAAATGCTTTGGTTGTATAGACAATTGACTTTATTTACATAAATTGTTGAAGAAATATTTAAGGGATTTTACTGAATTTGCAAAACATTTTAATGATAATCATGGACGTGATTTTTGACCTGATAACTTGTAGGGTCAAAGATCACAACCGTCAATTAAACTGTTGGAAATCCCGCGCACGAAGACACTGCTAAATATCGAGAGAAATAACATGGCAAGATTTATATTACACACGCCGAGATTCTATTGAAAACGCGCCTTCAATTTAGTTATATTTGTACGGTCACAATTTATGCAAAAAAATGTTGACGGAATATTTCTTATCTTAAATTTGACGCCATCTTATCTCCTTCATCGGAAAATGGCAGCAACGTTGAATCTCATGACCATGTGTATGCCGTCACATGATATCCGCTTGGTTTTCAGTTTTGGAAGTAGTCCAGTTTTTGATGGGATGAACGGTCGTGATTTATTGACGGAAAATAATTTCCTCTTGTTTCGGATGGTATAAAATATGGGATTATGCCACAAAATAGTTGGAAACATAGTGAATTGTTTTCACACCTATCGGAGAGTATCTTACATGACAAAATGCTGATAGTAATAAAAACGATATTTAATTGGTCCTAATATTACGCTATGACCGCCATTGATGGAATGCATCACAACCGTGACACACAATTTCTAGACCGTAAAAAATGTTTTCCTTCATAAAACAAAGAACAAAACACATAGTCATGAAGAACAGTATGTATTTTATTTATTTACATCACTACATGCAAAACGAACCACTATTTTTAATGCTCTGATAGAATATTCAAAATTGGCACCTTTTTTGTGTCAAACTTTCAAAAGTTCTTAAAGTCGCATTTTTGCCAATGTTCGATGAAAAAATACAACCCAGTAGCACACATTTTTGACTTTTTTAATTTGTTTTATATCTTTATGATGGCTATGACTTGTGTCATAAAAATGGAACATAACTGTTTATTTTGTCATCCAAATCAACATTTCAAAATGTTCCTTATAATGCACACTGAGTCGCAGTACAGTATGGATATGCCCATATATATATCTAAAATGGTGATATACCAATGCTGCATTTTGAACTGAATTTGATTTGTGTTGGTATTATTTCAAGTTATACTTTCTGGATAACATAAACTTGTTTTTTATTGTTTTCTATTAAGTTTATAAATACTTACATAGGTTAGCTTCAACAATGTTATTGTCCTTAATTTGTTGTCCTTTTTAGAACACTACTTTCTTCATGAAACAATATAGTACCTACTAAACTACTTCTATTAATTTATTAAACATTCATATTTCATGTAGATGGCTCATTATAATTGATTTTAATGCCATTATTACAACTGATGTTACTGTCTTGTAATTTTGTTAACTAATTTTTCCTATTCGCTAACCGTAAAATATGCATATTGCAGTGCTCAGCTCAGAATGTTAACTTCAAGGCTTAACATATGTTCAACTTCAAGCATGAATTGCTACACACAAATTTTCTGTTGGACAATTTAGAAGAGTTTCAGAACTAGTCACAAAACTAGCAATCTGTAAACTCAGAATAGTAAAATTTAGTGGAATGTGACTGTTTTTTGTGACATTTACTTGTTGGTCCACTTTTAGTCTAGATTTAGTCTTCTGAGTTCTGACAATTTGAGTGACATTATTTTTATTAATTTTTTTATAATGATAGTTAAATCATCTAAGTTTATAAAGTGAATAGTGGGGGTTATTTTAATGACAAAACATGCTTTTTATATGCAACAAGTATATACTCTAAAATGCTTTGATGAATGACTGTACATTTATAAACACTGTACCAGGTTTTTCAGATCATGATTTTATAGTAGTGGATACTATGATTAAAGCAATGTCAACAAAAACACCACCTAGGAAGTTGTATAAATGGTCTAAAGAATTATTCACAGATCATATGGATAATATGATGGATAAATATGTACCAACATACTGGTCTAAAACCAGAGATGATTTACCTTGATTATCAAACAGTTTGAAAATGAACTGTAGGAAAAAACAGTGTTTTCATAATCGGGCAAAACATTCTAAAAACCCAACACACTGGTTAAAATATAAAGAATCGGCTAAGCAAAATAGAAAACAGATATGTAAAGCTCACTGGCAGCAGCCGAATGGTATTTTTAAGACTGCTCAGGATAACGGTAACCTAAAACCATTTTGGCATTATATAAAGTCTCAACAGCAAGATTCAGTTGGTATATCCCCTCTAAAAACTGGTGGTCAACTTTATTCTCATTTTCCAGATATTGATACTCTCAGATTTAATGTGGTGGGTATTGAGAAGCTACTAAGGGATATAAACCCTAGTAAATCAAGTGGGCCAGATAAGATTCAAGGTAGAATATTGAAAGAACTTGCTTCTGAGCAGCTCCTTTTTAAACACTTTTGTTCAGAAAATCGTTGCATTCTGGGGGAGTACCAGCTGAATGGTGTAAGCAGTGGATCACACCAACATTTAAGAAAGGTGTAAAATGTGATCCAAGCAATTACAGACCTGTATCACTAACATGTATTGTTTCAAAAATAATGGAACATGTGATTTGTTCCCATATTCGTCAACATCTAGATGACCACAATATTCTATCTCCCTTTCAGCATGGTTTTAAAAAGAAACATTCATGTGAAACTCAACTGTTACTAACAACAAATGACATTGCAAAATTACATGAACAGAATCTACAAGTGGATATTGCTATTCTTGATTTTTCTAAAGCTTTTGATGTTGTACCACACAACAGACTGTTAAATAAGTTGAATTATTTTGGTATAAATGGAAATGTTCAAAATTGGATAAAGTCATTCTTAATGGGTCGATCTCAACGTGTATTGGTAAATTTTCTGATGATGAAGAAGTAGCATCCGGTGTCCCTCAGGGTACAGTAATGGGACCACTATTGTTTTTATTATACTGTAATGATCTTCCAGTGTTATTTCTCCAGGTACAAGAGTGAGACTCTTTGCTGACGATTGTTTGATTTATAGACCAGTTCAGTCTTTACAAGATCAACTAATATTGCAACAAGATTTAGACAGCCTTGTTAAGTGGAGTGTTGATTGGGGCATGAAATTTAATATTTCTAAATGCAATATAATGAGCACAACTTCTGGTCTTCATTTACATCGTTTTTATCATATGGGCGTGCAAATGTTGAAAGAGGTCAATGATATTTGGGGGTTATTTTATGAAATGATTTAACTTGGTCTAAGCACATTGCTGAAGTGGTTAAGAAAGGTAATAAAAAACTTGGATTTGTACGTAGAAATCTTAGGGGCTGTTCACAAAAATTTAAAACAATTGCATATATTTCATTAGTAAGAGCTGGAATGGAATATGCTGCAACAATCTGGGATCCATTTCTAATGAAAGAAATTAACAGCCTTGAAGTAATTCAAAGACGTGCAGCAAGATGGACAAAATCTAAATATTCATATGAAATAAATGTGACAGAATTGTAAAGACTTAAATGGGGCACAATTAACAGATCGGAGATGTATTATGCGTTTAACTGTTTTATAAAATAAATAATGATGAATTGTCAATCACATTTTCAAACTTTGGTGTACAAAAGGTTAATAGAGCTACACGGGCAGGATCATCGATGGGAATATTTTATTTAATCATAAATTAAGTAGACCTAGTTGTAATAAAACCATTTTGTCTAAATCTGTAATTTTAAGAACTATACCAGATTGGAATAAATTATCCAGCAATATTCTTGCGGCCTGCTCCAGTCCAGTACATCATTTCGGAGTAGGCTAAAGGCGCTACCCTGAACGTATTGCCTCTCATCTATCATCCATCATTCCATGTGTTGTCCCTTCTGAGAATTTATGGATTATTTATTAAGATTTAACTCACAAGTGCTTTCAAATTTGCCGCGTTCGTATGGGCCGGCCAATGCCTGTTGCCGTCAAGGTTGGGCTTTTGTTGAGGAAGGATTAGCCTACGCGCGGCTACGGCTACTGGCCGCTCAGCGGCAGCGAATTGTATTAGATCGGCGAGCGGCTTTCGTTTAAACGCATGATTGACAGAACAGTAACATATTAAATTATCACTATTATACTATACTGTCGTTGACGTTTAAATATGACTAATAAAATATGACAGTAACCGTATACTTCTCAAAACCACCTCGTGCAGGCGGACTACCGGTAAGGTGAATGCGCATCCACTACGGAGCAATTTCCGTTTGCTACACAGCGGTGTATACAAAAGTAGGAACTTGCCAGTTAATAAATGGAACGTACTTTGTATATAAAGCGTTCGATTGTATATATAAATTATATATATATATATATATATAACAAGTGATACGTTTTATCATAGTTATGCGTTTTATCAAATTGACTTGAAAGGGACAACGCGATTTGGGGATATGTTTTTACGCAGAAAATGTTAAAAGGTATCCAATATTTACCAACTTTGCCCAAGGACTTGGGCAAAGTTGGTCAAACGTACTTCTAATTTTGTACACTTGGCCCAACTGTCTTGGCTGTTTGGGGTATGACCGTGCACACATGATCCATTATTTTTTTACAGTGTACAAATGTTTTAATTTATGCAAGCTGTTTTCTAGGATCGCATTAAAGCAATCATTTGTAAGCTAATAATGCATTCGCGATGTACTGTATCAAAACATGACACTCTCCCTAAGTATTTTCTCTAGTTTACATATTTCTTGCCTTTTATGGATAACTGTGGTCTTGCGCAAAGTAGCTGATAAATAATTATGTTTACACAAATTATTTCGAGCTTGTTGCCGCCGGGAAGATTAATTATGCAGCCCGACTATAAGTATGCATGCACGCTCAGTGAAGCGCACTTTGTTAATTGAATAATTATAATCTGTGATAGAATGCTTACCATTTTATAATGAATTTACTCTGACCCCATGATATTAGCTTGATTGTTTACAGTATTACTTGTATGATAGACATTCTCCTCCTGTGGTTTACTTGTTTACCTGTTCAGTTATCTACTTATTTATTGTGGTTTACTTATCTATGTGTATGGGTCTATCACAATATCCTATTGTGCACGTGATATGAATATTATGTAATAACCTCGTTCTTTGTACTTATCTTAACCTTGTATACATACATATGTAAGTTAAACTTCTTACTCTATATTTTTACTCATTATATGAACAAGCCTAGTACTAGCTAAAGGACATTTTCTGTAACCCAACAGACAATAAAATTATTGTATTGTTTAAAGAGGTTTAATGAATACTTGTGTACATTATAAAGATAAACAATTTCAAAGAATTGCTTTAAAATATATATTGGTTGTACATTTGAATTATTATCAAATACGTTTTATTTTATATATAATTAAAAAGTACATTATATTTATAATACGAATTTAACAGCTGTACATATATGGCACACGACATATGAGGCTGAATTACTAGTTCTTACATCAAGAACGAACGTTCAATAGTTGCCAATAATTGAGCACTGAGACCGCTTAAGGTGTTGTTTTCTGTAGTTGTTTTCCAATATATCTGTTGATTTTTGTGCTATTGTTTTTACGTTTGCGTTATTATAATACTATTATATACTGATGTGAAACGGACAGTATCTAATAATAATGATAACCCATTGTGTTTGCATTTGAAATGCATTTGATTGGGCAAGTGTAAAATATGTTTGACCGAACTTTGCGGCAACAAGACAACAACATCTAATATGGTGCAAATAAATTGTTGTGGAAATTGTAGTTCGTCATAGATAACAATGAACAAACTAGTATTGTGACAGATAATTTTTATTTAATTTAACTTTGCGTACATAACACCACTGTAGTTATAAATAAGTTTGGTATATGCGTAAATATTGTAAAGGTCTGTAAGATTGCGTCGTTTCGTTTACATTAATTCAGTCGTTATTTTTTGATTTCAAGATCGTACAAGAAACGCTTTTACGGGGCTGATAGCGGAGTCGACTTTGTTGGTTTGTGTAAAATTGTGATAACGCGTTCTGCAATTTACAATGGGCGATCGTTACAACATTCATAGTCAGTTGGAACATTTACAGTCCAAATACATTGGAACTGGTCACGCTGACACGAACAAATGGGACTGGCTAACAAATCAACACCGAGACAGTTACGCGTCGTATCTCGGCCATTTCGACATGCTGAACTATTTTGCTATTGTTGAGAACGAAAGCAAAGCTCGCGTGCGATTCAACTTGATGGAGAGAATGTTGCAACCTTGCGGACCACCTCCAGAACGACCAGAAGATTAAGCCATGTTGGCTTCATTGAGATACCTGGCAGCGACCATCATGGCAACATAACCAGCTTCTGCCAGTTACTTATATTATTGCCCACCACCTAGACAACCGGTGAAGGATGGTGAATCAACCCGGTTGGGCCGAACTGATGAACGTTAAACATAACCATCTTCCGCGAACGTGCGGTGACGTTTTGTATCTTCAGAATGCTGGCGGATCATTTGCAATAACGACCAATCTGTGCCGATGAACTACATATCTCTCGACATTTGACTTCGGACGCTGTGCGCAGACCTCAGACTTAGTGCAGTTGGTTGTACGAGGTTCCCGTACATCATGACTTCAGACAACAAACAATAGGGGTAGCTGACCGTTATTCCATTAACTTACGACGTTCATGTCATGCAGATTACGTGCTGTTTGGGAACAATATTCAGTAACTTCAAATAATGTATTTTTGCATTCAATCAACTGTTATGTGAACATTTCGTTTCTGCGAACATGTCTGCAAGTCAATAAGACGTTTGGTGTATTTGTGACACCCAAAAAAACATTGTGTTACTGAGTTAGTAACTTCATAAATGGTAATTTGTTGTAAAGATAATAAAACCTGTCAACTTATTAAAACAATGTTTTATATAACTATTATATAAACTGTGTCTGTGTTGCATTTTAGTACGCAAAGCAGCACTTGTGTAGTATTTAGGCCCACCTCAATTTGGTTGTTATAACTAGTTTAGCAAAATTTGATACATCAATGTATTAGTTCCACATTATTCCTGGCTTATAACATTATAAAAATATTGCATCTTGGCACACATTTGAGGTTCAAATAGCACTTTGATTTGCATCAAGATGTACTGTATCCTGAGCAAGTTATAATGGTGTAATTGATATTGGTCTGCATTCTACTCCAGTGCCCACAAAAGCTAACCGCTGTGACGTGTTCTTTGCAGTTTGATGTTACTGCTGTTGCAGCAACAACAGGTTTGGGGTAATAATAGTGATGTGTAGTAGTAACGATTACAAATATTGAAGTAATAGGTTGAGCAAAAAATCAATGTAATACACTAGTAATAGGAAGCAATGTAATAGTAATCGACCTATTACTTGCTCCTCTTTGTCAGCGTCAGCATAGCCCTCATGAAGGTTTACCCTAGAGTTTTATGAGCATTTACATAACAAGAGACACTGGTACAATGCGACTGCTGCAATGACTAAAAGGGATTAAACTGGGCTTTCACTGCTTTGAAGCCAGTTCTGCCAAGTGCCAACTATCCTTTTCAAGTAAGCCTGGGTTTAGTGACTGCCTACATGAAGCACACAATTGGGTCTAAATTATCCCGATATATTTGTACTTGAGCCAAAAATTAGCTGTCCACCAAGCAGCAGAGCAATGTAGTTTATGTGGCATTAACTATTGCTCGTCTTAAATTCCAGTATGGTATTTAAATATAAAATGGCAACTATATGTTCTATCTTTAGTCAATGTAGTTAGTAGCTTGTACTAAATATGGTACCTGTATATACTATAGAGATGTATTTGTTTGTAAATATTTTTATAATACTTCCCTAATGATGATGATGAAAGTACATGACATTGACATTCTCAAATGTTATTTCAAATATGGCACGGTAAATGATAAATGGCAAGTTAGATTTTTTATTCACTTGTCTTGTTTAACTTCTTGTGACTGTGAGTCAAACAATTGTATTTATGCATACTGTGCATTATATCATAACATTTCCTGATGAAAACATGTAATAGTTATTTATTCAAATGTAACAGTAATGGGAAGAATTCAGCATGTAACAGGAAACAAAGTAATATATTACATTGCAATCTAATTGACCCCAGGCCTGAGCAGCATGGTTTACAGGCATGGAAGTCAAGTATGGCCTAAAAACACATTTAAAGAGAAGACAATTACTTTTTATTAGCAATTTCCATGAACCAACAACACACATTTAGAATTTTCACCTCAGATTCAAGTTGTTTATAAAATCATCCATTTTATAAACATAATTTGAATGGTTGTTTGTAACGTTAAGCATGTTTTCTATGAATGTTCCAAACTACTAAACTGTCCAATGATCAGTTGTGGAGGATTCAATAATTGTGATATTTACTTTGATTGTTCGTAGAAATGTTATAGATAATAGTCATTGTGGGGTGACTTAGAAAACAAAAGAATTACTAAATACTATTATGGATCCTTTGTGGGGCTCACAGATGAGAGAAGCTTGTTTTGAAGTACTTGCTTGACCTAATGTGCATGGAATTGTTCTTGACTCCACACCTAATGTTAATCATTGTTTGTATAAGTTGTGATGATGTGACATCTGGTACACAACCAAAATTTACTAAGGTCATGTTATTAAATTGGATATAGGTTGGTTCAGTATTAAACACATTACCATGCCGATTTTTTATTTCTTTATGTCAATAGCAAATGTCTGAAAAATGAAAACCACAGAAATCATATTTTTGCTGCATAAACAGCCCAATTAATTTTTTCAACATTCACCCAGGTATACAATACACAACCACATATAAAAAAATTAAAATCAGTTGATTATTTTATTACACCATTGTTTGAGTCATGGTTGTCAACCAGGGCGTTTTTTATTGAATTTTCACTGGGGGGCAATGTCTTAAAAAGGCACTTCTAATGGGTAAAAAGGGCAGTTTACACATACATTAATGATTATGTTCATAACCCTTAGGCATGTATGGAAGCTTAATATAATGTACTATTACCTTTATATTCACATAGTTGGGGGAGGCCTACTGTGACGACTGCATCTTGGCATGAAAATAAATGTTACACATATATCCTAGAAGCATGTAAGTAGTCACAGAAACATGAGGCATATCCTGCAAGTCAGAACGTTTGACAGTTTTCAATTTGACTAAAGTCATGTTTCGTGGGTGAATTTCCTAACGAATTCACACTGTCTATTGATGTCCCAATATGGAGCATCTTCTTGTCTTCTCCCAAGAATTTGACGACAGCGGGTCGAGGGTCATAGTAGGCGGTGCCCACACTATTCAGTGCCACCATGAGTTATGCGTTTCTCGTGTCCTCATTCATACTGGTGCGGTGATTGTGGACCACGATGTTGTGGTGGCTCACGATCCAGAGATGCCAACACCTTCTGAACTGAACCTGTTGCTACTTGCAGAAGTTGGCGCAGTCTGGCAGTCAACTTACAACCGAAATCACAGCCATCAGGCAGGAATGGTTCATTTATCATGTTTTCCCACTGCTCGGCTGCAGTCAGATGCCTCATCTGGGAAAAGGCACCTGACGACGCGCACACCATGCTCAACGAATGATCTCAGACTGCGTGACATCACTAACTCCTTCATGTCTTTGATGAGGTCCTCCTGCTCCGGGTGCATGCGTTCAGACAGGTATTCATGCGATGCTTGCACGACTTCCAACCTGATTGCTCGTCTGTCACGGCGGTTTGTACAAATGAACTGATGATTACACTTTTGTTGTGTTAGGTCCCCTTTTTTTTTTATCGGTTGAACAACTCACTTTCTCCTCCCTTCTTCCCGGGAATGGTCCATCCCTCATTAGGTTCAACGTCTTGATTGCCGCATCAGTCACAGTGAGAAAATCGCTGATGAACAAATCACTCCTTTGCAACTTCTTCTGGAGTGTTTCAAATATCTCCAGGATGTCGCCCATCAGTGCGGTGATAAACGTTTGTTGGTGGTTCCAGATTCTCAGGAACCCTTTGGCTTCAGCCTTCTCCTTTCTGTCGCTGGTACTTTCTGGTGCCTGCATCTGTTCCCACACCAAAATGTAGGCTGGTAGGCTGTTCAGCACAGCATCCACCAGCTGCAGCTCGTGCTGGGCAAACCTGACATCATCGTGCCGGGGAAACTGTATGACATTCCCGGCTTGCGTTGACATCTTTATCCGTCTCGGTGTCCGGAAGAATCGTACGAGTCCCAATAGATTGGACTTCCAGATTCCCAACTCAGGTATGGTGCTGATGACTGACTCAATGGCTAAGTCAGATCTTCTTCTTCCAATACACGCCTAGCCTCAACATGCTGAGGATACAGGCGGTGCCGTGGCTTGGCAGGCGAACAGGAAATTTTTGTTTTGTTTTTAGAGTGCAATATATAAGAACACAAATTATCGTGTAAATAAACATAGATACGTGCAGAAGAACTTGTTAACGTCTAAAACATGGGGTACTGCAAAGTCTGGATGTTGCTTTTAAACGCATCCAGGCTGTTTTGATTTACAATATATTGAGGGAGGGAATTCCAAAGTCGAATGGTACTGGGGAAAAAAGAATACAAGTGGTAGTTGCATCTGGAGTGAGGGATAAGGAATGTTGTTTTCTAGTGACTATATTTACAGGAATAAGGTATTGGTTTGCTGGTATACCCACTAGGCCATTTGCTATCTTGTACATCATACATAGTTTTGCATAAGTTCTTCTGTCTGATAAGGATCTCCATCCTAATGTCTGGAGCATGTCTGTTACACTGGAGGTATTGTGGTGGCGATATAAGACATATCGGGCTGCACGGCGTTGAATCATTTCTAGTTTGTTTATTTGTGTAAGGGTATATGGATCCCAGACAGTACAGCTGTTCTCCACGATGGGTTTGACAAAGGTGAAGTAGGCCCGAGTTTTTATTTGAATTGATGAAACTTTGAGATTTCTGTGGAGGAAGCCTAGTGATCTATTTGCTTTTAGACAAATATTATTTATGTGGGCATTCCACCGGAGATCTGAGGTTATGGTTATACCAAGATATTTTACCTGTGAAACAGTTTCTAGTGTTTGACCGTGAAGCATGTATTGATTGTTAATGACAGTTTTGTTTCTTGTTACAGGTATGACATGGCATTTTTGAAGATTGAATTCCATGTTCCAGGTTATGGCCCATTTTCCAAGTTTGTGAAGATCTTCCTGGAGCACAGCTGTATTTGTCTTAGGCTTAAGGGCTATATACATTATGGTGTCATCAGCAAAAAGTCTAACTGTTGATGTAATATTGTCTGGGATGTCATTTATGTAAGAGAAATAGACAAGGGCCAAGTACAGAGCCTTGTGGTACTCCTGATTGTACGGGTACCTCAGAGGAAGCCTTGCCCTCTATTACGACTCCGAGTTCTGTCTGTTAAAAATGATCGAATCCAGGAATTTGTTTTGCCTTGGATGCCATAGTGATGGAGTTTGTAAATCAGTTTTTTATGGCTGACCTTATCAAATGCTTTAGAGAAGTCCATCACTATGACATCTGTTTGCGTGCCAGACTGCATATGGGTAACTAAGTCATGTATGAACTGAATAAGCTGTCTCACAAGATACTTGGGAGCAGCACACCAGAATATTGCCAAACCTCTCTGCATTTGGTCAGCAAGCAGACGCCATAATCCACCTTGTCTGCCGGTGTTTGTCGCTTCGCTGTCAGTGGTGACACCAACCAGCTTCGTGCCTTTATCTCCTGTCAGATCCAAAGCTTTGTTCACCATTTCAAGTAGTCCAGGGGCACCGTTCTTCCCTGACGAATGCATGACAACTGCTACTTTGAATTTTTTATTATACCCCAGTGCAAATTAAATCAAACACTAAAACGAATAAAAAGTAAGCCCTACAAGGGGCCGGTTTGGGAGAATGGGGGCACACTTGGGGGAAAATTGGTCTGACTGGGGGGGCAAACGAAAGGGCTGGGAGGGCAATGCCCCCACTTTGTACGTTTAAAAATGCCCTGTTGTCAACCCATTAGTCTCTGTGCGTCCGAAAGCACCTGGGTTCTGACATCGAACTAAAGGTAAGTTGACATTATGTTCAAAATGCAACTGAATGAGCAATAAAATGGATGACTTGGGCTTTGTTTATGTTTCGTTGTCCAAGTTTGATCACCATCAGTTGGGTTTTTGGCACTGAGACAGCTGTTTATATGTTGCTATATGAAAAATTATTATTAGTCTTATTATAATGAATTATTAGGTAAGTATTCTAACACTCTGTCAATTGTTCTAATGGTTGACATTTGGTTGTTTCAGCTGTCAATATACTAGTAATCACAATGTTAACAATGATGATGACGTGACACAGAAGGCATATGTAGGATGACAGCAACAAGATAGAAGTCTTACTAAGCTGTGTTTGCTGTCTACATTTATACAAAGTGAACTGATTTACATTCTCTCATGTCTAAGCAAGGAATAATAAGTGTAAATACACAGTAGAATGCATTTGATGTCAATAAAATGTATGATATTCCATTCTATAGTTGTCCAGAATATTAATTTTCTATGTTTGTCACCTATAAATGACAACACATATAAATAACCTATTGACACCACAGCCACACCATTTTAAATATAATTCAATGAACATCAAAATAAACACAACTTGCAATTATAGAAAATCAATAGTCTTGAAGATACAGCTGAAAACCTGCAGGCACCCAGAAATGTTGAGATGTGTGGCAGCAGCCCGGGGAACAGGGACGCAAAGACATTTAACTGGTCGGGGTCTAATGGATTAAACAATGTCAATATTGGTTATCTGGATATAACAATGCATACTTTACATGCTGCTTGGTACAATAATTTAATTTGTAAATAAGTTATGGGAACAAAGAAAGCAATACTGACACTTGACTTGTGGTATTTTATATTCTGACATTTTATTGTGATAATATGCATAATTTCATATACCCCGAAAGCATGCATGGGTGTGTGTATTCATTACTAAGTACATATGTACACGCACATTCATAAATCCTACATCACAGTAAAACCTTATAACGTCTCGTGTTTCAGTCATTCTTTGTTGTCTTCTTCCCCGTGATCTGAAACAAATTGTAAATTATTACAAAAGATTCCTCGTCATTTTAATGTTTTGCTTGCCAATGTTTTAACTACCAAAACCCATATGACTGAACAAATTATGGTGAGATCATCGGACAAATTATTAACTATTTTTTGAATGGGTCTAGTAAAATATCTGCAGAAAAGTGGTTTTACCTCTATATGCTATAACACAAGACTCCAGTTTCACAAGTTATCCAAACTATTGATCAAAGTGAAGTGTTTGAATGAGTTTAACAAACAAGCACTCATAGTGACTGCACACTACACGTGTAAACATTAAGGCCAGACACGGCAGGTAGATAGGATTATTTTTTAATTTGTGCAAACAGTTCAATTTTTTCTGCCCAATGCATGAAATGGGTCTTACTGAGTAAAATATATATTTAACTTTTTTCAGCCAGACCTCCCGTTTCCATGGTAACAAACAAAATGGCTGCCATTTTGAGCAAATATTGGCAAATTTGGAAACACTGCCATTTTTTATTGAATCCATATATAGTTATAATTCTTGCAAATCCATGTTCTCTGTAGATTCTATTGTGCAATGATCAGAGCATTTTTTGAAATGTTGTATTTTTATTTTTTAAATAATTTTTTGGTCAAATATGAAAAAAAATCTTCTTTTTTTGCAACAAATATGGCTATATCTTTCAAACTATTCATGATTTTAAAAAAGTGTCTGAACATTGCACACAGTAGAATATGCTGAATGCAACACTGAAGACTTTATTTACATAGCATAATTATTCCAAGAGATATCCCGTTTCCAAATGCAGAAATTTGAATTTTTTTGTTGAGAAAATGGCTGTCAAAGATTGCATAATGGATTTCATTACATGATATCGACATGCTTGATCCATGACTAAAACTCACTTAGAGGTATGTAATTGTCATAGAAGTTAACTTTATTGATAGTATGCATACAAAGGTATAATAATCTGGCAGAAAACCATTTTCAGTATTTTTTGTAAAAAACACCATTTCACCTGGGGTGTCTGGCCTTAACAAACAAGCACTCATAGTGACTGCACACTACCTGTGTAAACATTAACAAACAAGCACTCACAGTGACTGCACACTACACGTGTAAACATTAACAAACAAGCACTCACAGTGACTGCACACTACACGTGTAAACATTAACAAACAAGCACTCACAGTGACTGCACACTACACGTGTAAACATTAACAAACAAGCACTCACAGTGACTGCACACTACACGTGTAAACATTAACAAACAAGCACTTACAGTGACTGCACACTACACGTGTAAACATTAACAAACAAGCACTCATAGTGACTGCACACTACACGTGTAAACATTAACAAACAAGCACTCATAGTGACTACACACTACAAGTGTAAACATTAACAAACAAGCACTCATAGTGACTGCACACTACACGTGTAAACATTAACAAACAAGCACTCATAGTGACTGCACACTACACGTGTAAACATTAACAAACAAGCACTCACAGTGACTGCACACTACACGTGTAAACATTAACAAACAAGCACTCACAGTGACTGCACACTACACGTGTAAACATTAACAAACAAGCACTCATAGTGACTGCACACTACACGTGTAAACATTAACAAACAAGCACTCATAGTGACTGCACACTACACGTGTAAACATTAACAAACAAGCACTCATAGTGACTGCACACTACACATGTAAAAATTAACAAACAGGCACTCATAGTGACTGCACACTACACGTGTAAACATTAACAAACAGGCACTCATAGTGACTGCACACTACACGTGTAAAAATTAACAAACAGGCACTCATAGTGACTGCACACTACACGTGTAAACATTAACAAACAAGCACTCATAGTGACTGCACACTACACGTGTAAACATTAACAAACAAGCACTCAAAGTGACTGCACACTACACGTGTAAACATTAACAAACAAGCACTCATAGTGACTGCACACTACACGTGTAAACATTAACAAACAAGCACTCATAGTGACTGCACACTACACATGTAAAAATTAACAAACAGGCACTCATAGTGACTGCACACTACACGTGTAAACATTAACAAACAGGCACTCATAGTGACTGCACACTACACGTGTAAAAATTAACAAACAGGCACTCATAGTGACTGCACACTACACGTGTAAACATTAACAAACAAGCACTCATAGTGACTGCACACTACACGTGTAAACATTAACAAACAAGCACTCAAAGTGACTGCACACTACACGTGTAAACATTAACAAACAAGCACTCACAGTGACTGCACACTACACATGTAAACATTAACAAACAAGCACTCACAGTGACTGCACACTACACGTGTAAACATTAACAAACAAGCACTCACAGTGACTGCACACTACACGTGTAAACATTAACAAACAAGCACTCACAGTGACTGCACACTACACGTGTAAACATTAACAAACAAGCACTCGTAATGACTGCACACTACGTGTAAACATTAACAAACAAGCACTATTAGTGACTGCACACTACACGTGTAAACATTAACAAACAAGCACTCATAGTGACTGCACACTACACGTGTAAACATTAACAAACAGGCACTCATAGTGACTGCACACTACATGTGTAAACATTAACAAACAAGCACTCATAGTGACTGCACACTACACGTGTAAACATTAACAAACAAGCACTCACAGTGACTGCACACTACACGTGTAAACATTAACAAACAAGCACTAGTGACTGCACACTACACGTGTAAACATTAACAAACAAGCACTCACAGTGACTGCACACTACACATGTAAACATTAACAAACAAGCACTCACAGTGACTGCACACTACACGTGTAAACATTAACAAACAAGCACTCACAGTGACTGCACACTACACGTGTAAACATTAACAAACAAGCACTCACAGTGACTGCACACTACACGTGTAAACATTAACAAACAAGCACTTACAGTGACTGCACACTACACGTGTAAACATTAACAAACAAGCACTCATAGTGACTGCACACTACACGTGTAAACATTAACAAACAAGCACTCATAGTGACTGCACACTACACGTGTAAACATTAACAAACAAGCACTCATAGTGACTGCACACTACACGTGTAAACATTAACAAACAAGCACTCATAGTGACTGCACACTACACGTGTAAACATTAACAAACAAGCACTCATAGTGACTGCACACTACAAGTGTAAACATTAACAAACAAGCACCCATAGTGACTGCACACTACACGTGTAAACATTAACAAACAAGCACTCATAGTGACTGCACACTACACGCGTAAACCTTAACAAACAAGCACTCATAGAGACAGCACACTACACATGTAAACATTAACAAACACAGTTTTCAATTAACTAAATCAATTGAGGAGTGACTTTGAAACTAATTATCACATCTCTGTGAATGCGTGATATGACTATGGACATGTTTATGAGATCATGTTGTTGACTTTCCATTCTCTCAAAAAAGCTTGTCACCAACAAATTCAGAGAGTTGAATACTATATGTTGGCCCGACTATTAGTTTTGGTAAGTTAGCAGGTGTAATGACCAAAATAATTTTTTTATTAAACCAAATGTAGATATTATTCACACATTACATATCTGGACATCAAAGAACCAGAGTTGTGATAGGATCAACCAGTTGATTCCACTATGAATCTCTATGATAGCCTGTAAGGTTAATGAAATGTAGCATTATGATGTTCAAGAGAGTTATAATAAAATGCAGTAGTTGAGACCTCTGTGATGAGTCCTGCAGCTATCGTGGAGCCGGCGTAGCGCAGCATGAATCTACCGAGGGCCTTGTAGTCTTTGTACAGCTCAACACACACAGGTCTGTCTAGCTGCAGCTCTATCACTGCACTGCTGTTCTTCACCAGACATCTACAAACACACAGCATTAATACTTAACACCTCACTTTCAACAATTCATCATTGTGATTATTTCCCTTATACCAATTTAGCCTCATATTACGAACAATTGATCCTACCTAGTTGAAATAACTTAATACGATGTAAATCATTTTCAACAATACTTCAATTCAATTTTTTGTTTGTCTAATTTCAGACTTGAGTTTGTAATCTACAAAACTAAGTCGTTTCTACAAATATGTTATTTACTTTAGGTGAACTCTTCAGACAAATTATTACAATAATTTTTATTATCGACTGGATCCAGTAATATAAGTTGACAATTGGCGCCATCTCTACATACTATAACAAGGTTTCACACTTTTGCAAGCTACCCGAATGAAGGTTGAAATAAACTCTTTCAATGATTTTAACAAAACACTACTCTTTCATTAAACTGATACAGCATCTAATTATATGCAAGCATGTGAGTTTGTGTGTGTGTGTGTGTGTGTGTGTGTGTGTGTGTGTGTGTGTGTGTGTGTGTGTGTGTGTGTGTGTGTGTGTGTGTACATGTCTGTGTGCGTGACGTGTGTGTGACGTGTGTGTGTGTGTGTATTAATGTTTTCCCCACAGACAATATCCCCTCAGTCACCAAACTTTCAGAGATTAGTCTACAACCCCTTCGGAAGAAAAGTAGCACCTTTATTTTGTTAAAATTCGCCTTTTGGTTAGGGGTTTTAGGGTTCATACTGGATGTTAGATGGATGTTGATTGATTGTTAATGGTTGTTAACGATGTTACACATGGTTGCGAGTTTGCGAATCATTTGAGCATGTTGTATGTAGCTTGCATTGTGAATGATGTCACAACAAACATCATTTATTAATACTCCAGAAATCATCTTCTGTGTCTCATGTCTGTGTGTACATTTCTGTTAGTAGTACATAATAATACAACTATTCACAAACTAGTGATGTGAGCAACAACGAACTTGATTCCTGATGGATAAATAAGCTGAGGGATGTTTAACAGGTGCTCACCTTGGTTTCTTTTTCGTTACTTCTCCTGTACTTTTGTGAAGTAAACTGACAAGTTTGTGGACATGGGCTGGCTCACTTGTGGATAAGTAGTGGAACACCACCTGCACATCAAGAGAACACTACAGTTACTCTCACACTAATAATACAACCACAATGATGAAGTTACACCATCAATACAAACAAAACACACACAAAAATGTGTTATTTTTCAAAATCAGGCAATGTGATCACGTCAAGCATAAAAGTACTCAGTTAAAAAAACTGCAGTATATTAAATAAAAAACTTTGCACTGACATTGTGTGTAATTCTAGGTAATCAATCCACACACAAGGTTAAACAAGGTAATAAAGCATATATTTAAATCAGAATTGTTATATTCCAATAGGATAACATATTTTAAAAATCAACTTGTTGATGGGAGGTGAAATATTTCCAGGTTAAATTTGAATTATTCCCTTTATATATAGTATTGAAATAAATCTAAATTTGCAAGCGAGATATATATTGACAATGGCTTGTTTGCCAAAGGTGCTAACCAAATCAATCAAGACTTGCGTTAACAGATTTTGAACAGAAACAAATAGATTTATCATGTGTTCCAAGAAGATTAATGTCCAATAAAGACCTATCAATTGTCACTGGTACACGAACAAATATCAAAGTGTAGGGTCCAAGATTGTTTTGCGTGGGACCAGAATTCCTTACATCTGTTTCCGTTATGCATTATAAAAAATATGGCAAAGTCACTGAAAATTCAGAGCCATTTTGTAAATATTATACAATAATAACAATGCAACTTACTGGGAAGCCTTTTGTAACTGGCACGTCGATGTTGAGTAGAACAATACGGGCCGTGAAACGGGTCACTGCCTTGATTGGGTCATTTGGCAGACAGAGAATGCTACCTAAAACACACAGAACACTATGTATTATTTATTAATCTATCAACCAACAAAGTTGTACATTGCTTTTACATTATAAAACATAATGTCCGTTTAAAGTCTAAGTAATAAGCTAGGTAAAATGAACATTATTGTTGAAATACTTTTTATTGCTTTGGTGTTATCAAAATTGTAATGGTCAGGGAAATGGGACAGGGTAACATTACTGCAGGTACGCATGTCAATTCCAAGGAGAGGCGAATTGGATATGATTAAGCATGACTTCTCCATTGGGGTCAATTCATTAGAAGCCAATAAGCATGTATAACATTCACGCAACAGCATCACATCTAAAAAATCCTGACTATTTTTATATCAGTTTAATATAAAACATATCATGTCGCCACATCAAATGAAATGATATATGTATTTACGTGGTTCACTGGAATAACCCTAATATATCTTATGTGAAAAAGTTTAACTGCAAACTGGACAGCTTTTACACATCATCGACCAACTCTTGCTTGAAACTTACCAACAGTGACATTTGTCATCTCAATACCAGTGACAGTGAGCACGACACTGTCTCCAGCAAATGCACATTGCATCGGTAAATCATCTATTAAGACACCTGAAACACATGATTTCAACATCAGTTACTGGACTCTCTTATATTAATTTTACAACAATATGTACAACTTCAACTGTACAACTTCAAACATTAAGTTTAATTCGTAATCGTTTTGATTGTCTAAGACAAACATGGTTGCACTGTTTTAACAGTGAAATTATGGACTTCATTATACATTATGTACAAATCAAATTGCACATTTACATATAAATATTCTACAAGTCAGCCCTTCTCTGTATTACGCCAAACTCAACTGACACATTAATAGTTTACTTGTAAAAAAGTAGAGGTAAGTTCTTATAAAACGCAGTATCCAGTCCTTAGGACTGCTCAAAGCACTTTACACTTTACTCCTTGGCCGACCTGTTCAATCAAACACCATCTCAACTTCTCTGGGAAGCATCCAGCCACGTTGCAATTAATGCACAAAGACTTCGTACATAAATATCCACCACTGTCTTGTTGATGTTATGCAACTGTAACTTCAACTCTTTTGTATGCATGTCAATATATCATAAGTTTATATTGGTTAGAGGTGACTTTAATTCAAAGCTTGTCTAACACATTGTTATTTAGTTGTAGTTATTGCTTTTAAAGTTTTATACAAGGCTTTGAATGTAACAAACAAATGGATATTCAATATTTCACATTATCTCACAAGAAATGTAAAATATTTTTTTGGGGAACATTTTAACTACATTGTGCAGTCTTTGTTAGCAAAATGTTTTCAGTGCTACAGGTGTGTCATATGACCAGAATCATGTGACAAGTGCTGGAAATGCAAAGCTCCAATGCAAACAAAATATTTGAATACAAAAACTAGTCAGTTTCTTGATGGACTATGTCAATAAATATTAAAATAATAAAAAACGGAATGTTATTACATTAAGGGACACGGAGATTCATTGAAACACACCTTTCACTGTGAGCATCTCCCCTTGGGGCATGACCAGGAGTCTGTCGCCGGGCTGCACCGCCCCAGCATGGATGATCCCCGCCACAGAGAATCCACTGCCCATGCCCTTGAACACGTCCACGACACACATCCGCAGTGGCTTAGTCACCTGACGCTCCGGCAACTTGAAGTTGTCTACATGGCAACAGGTGCACAGTCAGTTTTCTACAGGTCAACAGGTGCATAATCAGTTATCTACAGGGCAACAGGTGCATAGTCAGTTATCTACAGGGAAACGGGTGCATAGTCAAGTTATCTACAGAGCAACGGATGCATAGTCAGTTATCTACAGAGCAACGGGTGCACAGTCAGTTATCTACAGAGCAACGGGTGCATAGTCAGTTATCTACAGAGCAACGGGTGCATAGTCAGTTATCTACAGAGCAACGGGTGCATAGTCAGTTATCTACAGAGCAACGGGTGCATAGTCAGTTATCTACAGAGCAACGGGTGCATAGTCAGTTATCTACAGAGCAACGGGTGCATAGTCAGTTATCTACAGAGCAACGGGTGCATAGTCAGTTATCTACAGAGCAACGGGTGCATAGTCAGTTATCTACAGAGCAACGGGTGCATAGTCAGTTATCTACAGAGCAACGGGTGCATAGTCAGTTATCTACAGAGCAACGGGTGCATAGCAAGTTATCTACAGAGCAACGGGTGCATAGTCAGTTATCTACAGAGCAACGGGTGCATAGTCAGTTATCTACAGAGCAACAGGTGCATAGCAAGTTATCTACAGGGCAACGGGTGCATAGTAACTTATCTATGAATCAAACATGTGTGTATATTAATTTACTTATTTATGAAATATGTTTAGTTTATCTGTAATGAAATATAACTTTAAAACATGAAGTCCACTAACACACAAAACGCATCAATTTATACTGCTTGTTAACACATATTATATTATAATTTTAACAGCATTTATTTATTGTTTCAGTTCTGATGTATGCACTATATATTCAGAAATCATAATTTGCCTTTGCAACAAGTCATTAGCGAACAATGTCAAAAAAACAGCTGTTTCATTTTTAACACCACAATATTAAAACAATCAATTGAAGGTAATTAATTAATTATACACTTCTACAAACATAATGATTTTCTCGCATTTCCCAAACAAACATTACACTTCTTATGGAGCGCAACTAGTCTCCAATTAAACTGTTGACAGTCTAGTAAATATTACGCTTCCATCACAATGCTAACAGCCACATCGAGCTGGACCTACCAATCTGCTGGACGAGTGTTGGTCCAGTGTACCAGGAGGCTAGGGCGGGCTCAGTGGGGGCAGTGGTGAGGTTCTCACCCGCAAGGCCACTGCAGGGAATGTAGGCAATGTCACTCTCCTTGAACCCAGCCTGCTTCAGGAACTGGGCCAGCTTCTTCACGATCTCCTCATAACGATCTCGCAACCAGCCAACCGTGTCCATCTTGTTGATCGCAACCACCAACTGTGACACCCCTGCACAAGAGAAAGGAAACAGTGATACCCCTGCACAAGAGAAAGTAAACAATGACACCCCCACTCAGTGACATCCCTGCTCATGAGAAGGAAGCAATGACACCACTGCTCATGAGAAGGAAGCAATGACACCACTGCTCATGAGAAGGAAGCAATGACACCCCTGCTCATGAGAAGGAAGCAATGACACCCCTGCTCATGAGAAGGAAGCAGTGACACCCCTGCTCATGAGAAGGAAGCAATGGTACCACTGCTCATGAGAAGGAAGCAATGACACCCCTGCTCATGAGAAGGAAGCAATGACACCACTGCTCATGAGAAGGAAGCAAATACACCACTGCTCATGAGAAAGAAGCAATGACACCACTGCTCATGAGAAGGAAGCAATGACACCACTGCTCATGAGAAGGAAGCAATGACACCACTGCTCATGAGAAAGAAGCAATGACACCACTGCTCATGAGAAGGAAGCAATGACACCACTGCTCATGAGAAGGAAGCAATGACAACCCTGCTCATGAGAAGGAAGCAATGACACTCCTGCTCATGAGAAGGAAGCAATGACACCACTGCTCATGAGAAGGAAGCAATGACACCACTGCTCATGAGAAGGAAGCAAGGACACCACTGCTCATGAGAAGGAAGCAATGACACCCCTGCTCGTGAGAAGGAAGCAATGACACCCCTGCTCATGAGAAGGAAGCAATGACACCCCTGCTCATGAGAAGGAAGCAATGACACCCCTGCGGCTTTTCCCAAGAGAAAACAAACTGGAACAATCACGGTAAAAATTTAGGATACATTATTCAAGAAAAAATTACACAATATCTGTTTAATTTTTTTCACAGGCAGTCAACATCCTATGCAGTGTAAATTCTGACCATGCAGGTCCAGAATATTTTAAATAGTAAACATTTCATTGTATGCCTTGCAACTGGGAACCGATACTTATATCTCGTAAAAATGTAATGTAAAATTGTTAATGCAACAATTAAAAAACATGTTTTAATGCTGAACCATAACTTGATAACTATGTAAACATAGAAGGCGGATTTCAGTATTGTAAAACTGTGATTATGAAAATAATAACCCATCAGTCAGTAAAATTGCAAACACCTAGAGATCGGATGAGCATGGCATGTTCCCGGGTCTGGCCGCCTGACTCAAAGCCTGTCTCAAATTCACCTCGGGTGGCATTTACAACCAGTATAGCAACGTCTGCCTGGGCTGCCCCTAGCAACAGAAACATTCACAACCAGTATAGCAACGTCTGCCTGGGCTGCCCCTAGCAACAGAAACATTCACAACCAGTATAGCAACGTCTGCCTGGGCTGCCCCTAGCAACAGAAACATTCACAACCAGTATAGCAATGTCTGCCTGGGCTGCCCCTAGCAACAGAAACATTCACAACCAGTAAAGCAACGTCTGCCTGGGCTGCCCCTAGCAACAGAAACATTCACAACCAGTATAGCAACGTCTGCCTGGGCTGCCCTAGCAACAGAAACATTCACAACCAGTATAGCAATGTCTGTCTAATTAATAACCAACCAAAATTTCATGCAATTCACAATGCAACTGTAGCACACACTTGACAACAACACACAGCAGCCAAACTGTAGCACACACTTGACTACAACACACAGCAGCCAAACTGTAGCACACACTTGACAACAACACACAGCAGCCAAACTGTAGCACATACACGACAACAACACACAGCAGCCAAACTGTAGCACACACTTGACTACAACACACAGCAGCCAAACTGTAGCACACACTTGACAACAACACACAGCAGCCAAACTGTAGCACACACATGACAACACACAGCAGCCAAACTGTAGCACACACTTGACAACAACACACAGCAGCCAAACTGTAGCACACACTTGACAACAACACACAGCAGCCAAACTGTAGCACACACTTGACTACAACACACAGCAGCCAAACTGTAGCACACACTTGACTACAACACACAGCAGCCAAACTGTAGCACACACTTGACAACAACACACAGCAGCCAAACTGTAGCACACACTTGACAACAACACACAGCAGCCAAACTGTAGCACACACTTGACAACAACACACAGCAGCCAAACTGTAGCACACACTTGACAACAACACACAGCAGCCAAACTGTAGCACACACTTGACTACAACACACAGCAGCCAAACTGTAGCACACACTTGACTACAACACACAGCAGCCAAACTGTAGCACACACTTGACTACAACACACAGCAGCCAAACTGTAGCACACACTTGACTACAACACACAGCAGCCAAACTGTAGCACATACACGACAACAACACACAGCAGCCAAACTGTAGCACACACTTGACTACAACACACAGCAGCCAAACTGTAGCACACACTTGACTACAACACACAGCAGCCAAACTGTAGCACACACTTGACTACAACACACAGCAGCCAAACTGTAGCACATACACGACAACAACACACAGCAGCCAAACTGTAGCACACACATGACTACAACACACAGCAGCCAAACTATAGCACATACACGACAACAACACACAGCAGCCAAACTGTAGCACACACATGACTACAACACACAGCAGCCAAACTGTAGCAAACACATGACTACAACACACAGCAGCCAAACTGTAGCACACACATGACTACAACACACAGCAGCCAAACTGTAGCACACACACGACTACAACACACAGCAGCCAAACTGTAGCACACACACGACTACAACACACAGCAGCCAAACTGTAGCACACACATGACAACAACACACAGCAGCCAAACTGTAACACATACATGACTACAACACACAACAACCAAACTGTAGCACACACATGACTATAACACACAGCAGCCAAATTGTAGCACACACATGACTACAACACACAGCAGCCAAACTGTAGCACACACATGACAACACACAGCAGCCAAACTGTAGCACACACATGACAACACACAGCAGCCAAACTGTAGCACACACATGACAACAACACACAGCAGCCAAACTGTAGCACACACATGACAACAACACACAGCAGCCAAACTGTAGCATACACATGACAACAACACACAGCAGCCAAACTGTAGCACACACATGACTACAACACACAGCAGCCAAACTGTAGCACACCCATGACAACAACACACAGCAGCCAAACTGTACCACACACATGACAACAATACACAGCAGCCAAACTGTACCACACACATGACAACAATACACAGCAGCCAAACTGTAGCACACACATGACTACAACACACAGCAGCCAAACTGTAGCACACCCATGACAACAACACACAGCAGCCAAACTGTAGCACACACATGACAACAATACACAGCAGCCAAACTGTAGCACACACATGACTACAACACACAGCAGCCAAACTGTAGCACACACATGACTACAACACACAGCAGCCAAACTGTAGCACACACATGACAACAACACACAGCAGCCAAACTGTAGCACACACATGACAACAACACAGCAGCCAAACTGTAGCACACACATGACAACAACACAGCAGCCAAACTGTAGCACACACATGACTACAACACACAGCAGCCAAACTGTAGCACACACATGACTACAACACACAGCAGCCAAACTGTAGCACACACATGACAACACACAGCAGCCAAACTGTAGCACACACGTGACTACAACACACAGCAGCCAAACTGTAGCACACACATGACAACACACAGCAGCCAAACTGTAGCACACACTTGACAACAACACACAGCAGCCAAACAGTAGCACACACATGACAACACACAGCAGCCAAACTGTAGCACACACATGACAACAACACACAGCAGCCAAACTGTACCACACACATGACTACAACACACAATAGCCAAACTGTAGCACACACTTGACTACAACACACAGTAGCCAAACTGTAGCACACCCATGACAACAACACACAGCAGCCAAACTGTAGCACACACATGACAACAACACACAGCAGCCAAACTGTAACACATACATGACTACAACACACAATAGCCAAACTATAGCACACCCATGACAACAACACACAGTAGCCAAACTGTAGCACACCCATGACAACAACACACAGCAGCCAAACTGTAGCACACACATGACAACAACACACAGCAGCCAAACTGTAACACATACATGACTACAACACACAACAACCAAACTGTAGCACACACATGACTATAACACACAGCAGCCAAATTGTAGCACACACATGACTACAACACACAGCAGCCAAACTGTAGCACACACATGACAACACACAGCAGCCAAACTGTAGCACACACATGACAACACACAGCAGCCAAACTGTAGCACACACATGACAACAACACACAGCAGCCAAACTGTAGCACACACATGACAACAACACACAGCAGCCAAACTGTAGCACACACATGACAACAACACACAGCAGCCAAACTGTAGCACACACATGACTACAACACACAGCAGCCAAACTGTAGCACACCCATGACAACAACACACAGCAGCCAAACTGTACCACACACATGACAACAATACACAGCAGCCAAACTGTACCACACACATGACAACAATACACAGCAGCCAAACTGTAGCACACACATGACTACAACACACAGCAGCCAAACTGTAGCACACCCATGACAACAACACACAGCAGCCAAACTGTAGCACACACATGACAACAATACACAGCAGCCAAACTGTAGCACACACATGACTACAACACACAGCAGCCAAACTGTAGCACACACCCATGACAACAACACACAGCAGCCAAACTGTAGCACACACATGACAACAACACACAGCAGCCAAACTGTAACACATACATGACTACAACACACAATAGCCAAACTGTAGCACACCCATGACAACAACACACAGTAGCCAAACTGTAGCACACCCATGACAACAACACACAGCAGCCAAACTGTAGCACACACATGACTACAACACACAGCAGCCAAACTGTAGCACACACATGACTACAACACACAGCAGCCAAACTGTAGCACACACATGACAACAACACACAGCAGCCAAACTGTAGCACACACATGACAACAACACACAGCAGCCAAACTGTAGCACACACATGACAACAACACACAGCCAAACTGTAGCACACACATGACAACAACACACAGCAGCCAAACTGTAGCACACACATGACAACAACACACAGCAGCCAAACTGTAGCACACACATGACAACAACACACAGCAGCCAAACTGTAGCACACACATGACAACAACACACAGCAGCCAAACTGTAGCACACACATGACAACAACACACAATAGCCAAACTGTAGCACACCCATGACAACAACACACAGTAGCCAAACTGTAGCACACCCATGACAACAACACACAGCAGCCAAACTGTAGCACACACATGACAACAACACACAGCAGCCAAACTGTAGCACACACATGACAACAACACACAGCAGCCAAACTGTAGCACACACATGACAACAACACACAGCAGCCAAACTGTAGCACACACATGACAACAACACACAGCAGCCAAACTGTAGCACACACATGACAACAACACACTACTCACGTAGCACATTTACCTCGTCCCAACACTGACAATTATTTTTTTTAACATATCACCGATCCGAAAGTAAATCTAACAAGATCAGTCATATGAAAAAAAAATATCACACAGATATGCAATAATATATAACATATATACTGATATATAACATGCATTGTATCCCAGATGCAGACCATTGCAACATACCTGTGATCATGTTAGGGATGAAGTCTTTGTGTCCAGGAGCGTCAAGTAAGGTGATTATCCTCGACTTTGTCTCAAACCGTGTCTGTGCAACATCCATGGTGACTCCCCGACTCCTGCGAGACAACAGAACAGTTGTTCACCACAGCTTTATTGTCTGTTCTGTCACTTAGAATCATTGTCTCTAGCTACAGTTGTAGCACTTTATAATAGCAGAAATTACTACATACAGTACAATTTTGTGTACTCGATCTGTTATACTTTGAACTGTGAAACTGGTCCATCCAGAATAGCAAGACTACTTATGTGAACATTTATCATGTAATATTACTGTTATTACATTAACATATATGTTCTATTAATTATACCAACATAACCAACACACTACACGTCAAATCATTGTTGATAGTAGTTATTTTGGGGATGACGGCGACCAGTTTACTTAATCATTATCATGTTACATTGGAATAATTAATACAAACTGGTTACAGCCTTAATTGGCTCCACTGTCAACCCGGAATTGTATATCATTCTGTCGATTGTGTTTATGTTTGTATGTATGATTTGTACAATTCCAAATAAAGCCTACCTACCTACCTACCTAATACATGACTAGAAAACATGCCTAAACTCAAACTCATGGATAATGTCTGATCAGCAGAAAGTTCTGCGATGTTTGAAATTAACCATTATGTTCACATATAAGGTTTTTATATAAACACAACATTAGCTTTATAAATTACAACAAAACAAACCTCAATTATTTCCCACATATGCATAGACTAAAGCAATTAAATATACGTGATGTGACCATACTTCTGACCCCTCATAGTCTTGCCATTGGTTTGTCACTTGTTATCTCTCTCCATTGTGTTTTGTATTGATGACTTTTATGTCCATCCAACTAACCTTTCTTCGTCTGTCTCATCAAGAACCCAGGCGTATGCGAAGGACGCCTTGCCTAACTTGCGCGATTCTTGCTCATATTTATGCATTGTCTTCTTGTTAACAAAGCCAAGCTGGTACAGCACATGGCCCATCAGTGTGCTCTTGCCAGCATCCACATGGCCTGAAGTAACCAATCAGAAACACTCATATTGATATATCAAGCACTCGTCTCAAAATACATGATTCTTATCAATTGGTCCGCTGGCATTTTTATAGTGATTTATAGAAAAAAGGATATTTAAAAAAACAGCTCATCACTTAGGAAATGGCAGCCATCTTGAAATTTTGTGTTGTAAATTTAAAAACTGCTGACCTTCAGTGAATTGTTTGTTGATTACCACAATGTAGTGTTTCCACGGTTAACACATTTTTAAAATTGGTTACTTTGAAACTAACAGTTGCAGATCAAAACCAGAATTTGAAAACAGTAATGTTTTGGGTAGCAACATGAATGTAGCAACATGAATGTTTATTATATATGTTCTGTGGGTGAATATTTAACAAACTAGCAACATTATCACTATCTAGGCATATGTTTGCATAACAGCTGTATTTCAAAATGTACTGGTTTTATTAAAAAGCAATAGGAATGTTATTTTTAGATCCAATTAATAAAAGCTACCACTAAATTTCTGCATACCAAAATGTTACTTTTCAACAGCAATGCTTTATCCTTTTGGTTCTTATCATAAGTGATTTTCAGCAAAAGTACTCCCAATATTTATTTCTTACAAATGCTATCATTAGATTAACTCATAAGACTCAAGAAAAGATATTTTCACTCACCAATAACCACCATATTGAGGTTCTCTTTGTCATCGCTGGCCTTTCGCTTTTCATACTCCTTCACCAGGTCGAGTTTGCCAGCTTTTGATCTGTAAATACGTCCAACAAATGTTTGCCACATACTAGTCGTACAAATACTGTTGATCAAAATATGTGCTAGATGCAGCGTAGTAACAAGTATTTTGATTATTCAAATATACATTTGCCATCTCCATGTCTTTTGGACAATGTGTGTGGTATATAGAACCGGAATCACTTTGCCATTTTTGCAGAATTTGTTTACCAGATATGGTAACAAATAATATCATAGTTTGTCCAATGTGTTCACCAAAAGTAAACAACAAATGTCTACAAGCAAGCTGGCATGTCGTAGTGATAAAAAGATAGGTTTGATGTATCATGAAATGAGTGTGACATTTGTGAATCGAGATCAGCAAAAACACTGTTTTGAGGAGGACCATTAATCATCCCGGACCTTACAATTACCAGAGTATGGGGTGGACTTGTAAGTTACCAGAGTATGGGGTGGACTTGTAAGTTACCAGAGTATGGGGTGGACTTGTAAGTTACCAGAGTATGGGGTGGTCTTGTAATTTCACAAAGTCAAAAACTGTATCATGTTTTGTACTGGTTCAAATCATCTCCAGCTCCCACCAGTGCAGGACTTTGAGCAATCTAAAATGGCTACCAAAACCACAGCTAATAACTGCCAGGTTCAACCGATGTGCTGTAGTTGCCAATAGATTATCCAACACGCTGCCCGGTTCTGATATCCACAATAGCGTCAATGTGCACTAATATCAGTTCCACATGATAGGTGGAACCACTCCAACAATTTATTTCTATTGTGATACATGGTGATGACCAAACACGGTGATGACCAAACATGGTGATAATCAAACATGGTGATGACCAAAAATGGTGATGACCAAATATGGTGATGACCAAACCATGACCCACCCACATATAATGCTATACATACTATTTTGGGACTGTGAACTTGTGCATCCACTCTTTGTTAGACTTGAGTGACAGTCAAACAACCATGGGATAATAATTTTCACTAACTTATTTGTGAACTCATAAGCCTGATGCTGCTTCTTAAAATAGATTTTTCCCCTTGACAGGGATCGTATATACTGAAAACTGTCAAAACCTGGAAATTTTCATTGGTGTGCCACGGAAATAGTGTCATTACAACAACGGCTTTTTGCATATTAAAAATGGTCCTTAAATTGAACAACGGATTCTGTTTAAGATACGGTAACCCTTACTTTGTTGCGCCCCTCCCTGGGGTATCCCCCAGGCCTCCCTTCCCTGTCTCCAGGTTCGACGAACTCCATGACTTCTTTATGGGGGTTGTCTTATCCCCTGACTCTTTCGTGATAGTTTCCACTCGCTGCGTCTTCGGTCGAGTCCCCTCAGTGGTGCCCTCTGTCTCCAACTGGGCACCAAGGCCGGTAAATGTCATCCGCGCCACAGATGGGGTAAGACCTGTGGTGCCCTCTGGTGCCTTACGGGGGAGGGTTACGGAGAGAGGTGCTGTTGGCTTCTGGAGCTCTTGCTTGGCACCTGTAAAATGTACATATAACCGGGGCTGTTGACGCTGCTAGCCTACTTCTCCGCATGTGTGAACATTAGTCACATCACCCTGCCACAACGTACATTTCATGTGCACATTTTGCATGTTATTAGTTCATTTGTACACTGAGTTTTGTTAAGAAATCTCCCAATATCAACTGCATACAAGTTTGTGGATAGTATTTCACAATTTGGTCCCCTCCAGATTATAACAAAATGAAATTAAAGTACTTATCCATCCGGATATAGTAACTGGGGATATATCCCCTTCATGGTTCGGTTGAAATTATATTAAAAAATAATCTCTTATTATTTCAAGTTTCCTTGGTTCTGTGGAGGTAAATTGTCACTGCCCTAACAGGGCACAGTAGAAGATGTTCTTGCATGTCCCCTCCTAATGACAGTAACGTTTCTGCACCGTTCTCTGCTAACTAAGTTTTTTGGTAGAAAGGAAGGGGTAACTGAAGAAGTTATAGAAGACCAGTCTAACTTCCAAGCAAAGTAAGAAAACAAAAAGGCATGCAACTCATTCCTTCTATTGCCAGAAGCAAGTGCGACTAAAAAGGCAGTTTTCCAGGTCAAAAGCTTCAAAGAAGTAGACTCTAAGGGTTCAAAAGGTGTTTGTGACAGTCGCTTGAGAACCATGAAGAGGTCCCAGTCCGTCACAGGACGGCAGACGTTGGCCTGGTGAACTCCAAGATTTCTAATCAGAGCCCTGAGAGTGTCACAATGACCCACCTCCGCACCAGTAGTGGTGCGCAAGGTACTTGCTATAGCCATTCTGTATCCCACAATAGTAGAAATAGCTAGTTTCATCTCATTAATGATTAAAGAGGAAAATAATGAAGTCGCCCATTAAAGCCAAAGAGGCTGAGAATGGATTTTACTACACCAATTGACAAAACTTCGCCACTTTGATTCATAGATGGCAAGAGTAGAAGCCCACTGTGGTTGCGATGCGTGATCAGCAACTTGTTCTGAAAACCCCTGTTCTAAAGGCTTCCCAGATAACAGTAGTGCGTGAAGCCGCAAGTTGGAGGGGTCTCTGTGGCAGATATTGCCCTGATACAGCAGATCTGGGAGAGGTGGCAGTGACCGTGGTAGATCTACCAACATAGCTATTACGTCAATGAACCAACGTGCTTCCAGCCAAAGAGGGGCGACCAGTATGATCCGACATTGGTAAAGTCGAATCTTCTACAACACTGCTGGAATCAGTGCATGTGGGGGATAAGTGTATCCCAACATCTGTACCAACTCAGCGACAACCCGTTCACCGCTATTGCAGATGGATCGGGGATTGGTGAGACAAAGACAGGAAGACGAGTGTTCTGTTTGGCTGCAAACAGATCCATCATTCTGTTGACTAAATTTGACCTCTCCCCAACAGAGAATCTGCCAGAACATTCCTGATGCTGGGAATATGTCTTGCGCATAGATCGATTTCTCCCTCCTGACACAATAGCAGAATTCGAGCAACTGGCCTTGTCAGAGAAATGGATTGTGCCCTCCCTACCTGTTGATGTATGCAACGGCAGTGGATTTGTCCAGCTCTACCAGAACAGTGCGATGGTGTAACCTGGGAAGCCAAAACAGAAGGGCAACGTGGATAGCTTTCAACTCTAGGAAGTTGATGTGTTGTCCGAGAAATTCCGGTGATGACTAACCTGAAGTTGTCTCCCAAACTAGATGAACACCCTAACCCAGCTCTGATGCATTTGTCAGAACATGAATGTTGGAATTCCATGGTGTAATCCGTGAACCCCTGAATACATTTTGTTCCGATATCCACCAGGTCAGTTCCTTGAGTACAGGGAGAAGAAGTACGAATCGATGATTTGTGCACTGATTGAAATCCCAAATTGGGTATATGGAAATAAGCATCTCTCAGATCGAGAGAAATCACCCAAGCATTTTGATGCAAAGACAACTGCAAATCCGTTCTGCTGTTTCCATCTGGAATGTAGGAACAAAATGCCACCCATTTTTAGATTGGAGGGACTATATTTGTAAATTGGACAAGAATTGAGTTTTACACCATAATTGGGTGCACCTATTATTACACCAGGCGTAGGCAGTTCCCTGCATACAGGGAAAGGGTGACGAGTACAGCTAGAGCCTCTCCTCCCAATCCCTGTAGGTGGGGAGGAAGACCGAGGTCGCGCTCTTGTGCAACTGAAATGAGAGAGGGGGTGTTTGAAGAATGTTGAAAGACCTGTTTAGGAAAGGGATTAGGTCTAGTCCTGTACCGATTCTTTGTAATGTTCACTGCCGTCGAAGGTACGCACATCATATCATTGTATAATTGATCTTTCTGACATTCTAGCAGAACGTCAACCTTTTTTAAAGTGGCATCTCGGAAGGACCAGTGTAATTTGGCAGTAGATTGGGAATCGATGGCAATCCCATCTCCCGACATCTTGCCAAGGAAATTGATTTGCTTGGAGACAGAAGGCAATTGGTCTGACACCTCTGCAGAAAACCCTTCCTGTGAGCAGTTATAATCCACTGATCTCTGCAGCGCTGCCAGACCCCAATCCCGTACAGATGAGACCGTTAAGGGGTCAGCACACTGATAGTTTTCCCATTGGCGACCATGTTAATGTTTTGTCTGATTGTAAGAAAACGTGACCTGGAAAATGTATTAAACTTCTCACCTGCCGTTGTCATCATCTCATTGACATGCTGGTCGAGTTTAGTCAAAATCTAATATTGCTAGCTCTTACAAAATGCCTGTATGTATGACACCCGTCAATATTTACAAATGGATGTAGGCAGTAATCCGGCTAAAGTGTCAACTAGCCAAATTGCTGCCAAATACCCTTCCGCTTAGTAAAATCAGCTAAAAAGACACCATTTTACTGTCAACAGCTTCTACAATCACATATAGAAATCTGACTACTCAAAACCACTTATGTCAGAGCAAGTGAATATTGTAGTCATTTCTCAAAAATATACTGCACTTTTTTTCGTCTGTAACCAAGCAGGAAGCCTAACAGTGTCCTAACCCCTTAAACGTTGCCTGGACAGGCACCATAAGTCCCAAGGTCTTTTGGTGGTACAACCACTGTTGGAGTCACATTACCTTTCTGCTTAAGAACACCTTGCAAACCCGGCTCTGTTGTGGGGGGGATTGCAGTGACCTTAATGGGGTCAGGATCTCCTTCCCAGGCAGAAAACTGATAAAGGGCTTTATGAAAGGTTTTCTTCGTGCCATTAGGATCGGCCATTCCCCTACCGAAAACAGTTCTCGTAGCCGTAGACATTGGGAGGGATGTACAAGGTTGACTCTTCGTGAAGGTCAGTCTCTGACAATGAAAGTGATAACGGCAAACAGGATTTCCTGTGTAGAGGAACAGGAGTAAGACTATGATTCTGTAGCAAGTGGCGAATCGTGTTTAAATGATCTGCAATATTGGGAAGAATTTCCTCTGTCTCTCTACAATACATAGATTCAGAATCTGGAAGAGATCCTTCGTTGATCTCTACCACATGATGCGAGATCTCAACTGGATAAAGAGTTGATGTCTTGTCTGTCTGTGAAGATAACCTCGAGTGAGACGACTTCGAGCGAGAAGACTTCGAGCGAGTGGATCTGGGATGTGAACTCGAGAGAGCATTCCCAGAACTCAAACAAGGGTCAGTACCAGTGCTTCCACCAGTCTAGTCTAGTGGAACCCTAGTCATGTGTCTGGTGACCAACGTATGACCCACTGAGCAGGATCATAACCCATGCTCAGATCCCCTAGTGTTCTCTGTCTCTTTACTCACAAGAGACGGAACGAGGATTGGTGTTGTTGTGATGCCCATAGGCAGGAACACTTCCTGGATTAATAGACACGATTGTTGCTCCAGACTACAGTCAACAGGATGAGAGGAGGCAGGGAGCATACTCAACCGTAGCACCTCCTCTCTCAGAAACCCCGTGGGACCACCAGTCACACCCTGGTGAGATACCGGACACACGATTGCTTCCAGATACCCTCTGTAGTTCTTCCACATTCTTCTCTAAAGATTTGAGGTGGTCAGCCATCTCTGTCATGTGATGAAGGATGGTGTCTAAGGTTGACGACTCCAATGCCGAAGGTAGATTAGGAGGCAGGAGGTGTTGACTCTGGAGAATTTGGAGGTAGTGGTGGTACCGCTGGTGTCACTGAGTGAGACAGTGTCTCCACCTGTAAACATGAAACCATTGGAGGAGATGAGGAAGAGTGAGAAATATTTCTCCTTTTCCCTGCAGATCTTATTTACCCATATTGAAAAATGGGCCAAGTGGCCCTGAAGTCCTTTGGACTAATACGTCTATGTGTGACCCCGGCAGACCAAATGAGTGATAAGTCGGAAAAATTGTAACATTGTTTTCTTACATCCTTGTAAAGGTTTGGTAGGGTGCTTTAAAATTGGCGAAGTTATGGAGCACTGAACATGGTAGGGATCAAAAAGTGAAAATGAAGAAACGGCTGTTGAAGTTTTACATTGTATATGCAAATGGATTGCATGGAAATATTACATGCACAACATTCAAATGTGGCAAACAGTATGTAATATGTATGTTATGTTGCAATGATACACTGGAAGTACAAATGTGCTGCTACAAAGACTTATCAAGTTATGCCAGATTATGTCTTCATGTGTAAAACTAAGAGGACAGATTATCTGAGAGCAAAAGGTAGACTCACTGTTTGACACAGATTAAAACCTACAGGCAACTGTCCAGTTTAACAGGGGTCTAGTGACTTAATGCTGTCTGTTGACACAAGCTACTGCCAGTGACCAATTACAGATTAGTCACAGTTTCCATCAAACAATAGCAGGCAGAGAATCTTAGCTCCACAGCTGGGTGTAATACACAACCAGAGCCACCACTGATTCATGGTCAAGTAGATTAGCTCAATGCACCAACTAAGGCAATACACAACACTGTGAGTGACAGTGTCCAGAGTGAGGCCTAAGCAGTGTCATCATTGCTGAACAGATAAATTAAACCTGCCAAGTGGGTGACATTCTGCACAAGTTTTCATTAATCCTTAGTGATTGTTCAGAACACCAAACTGACCACATACTTAAACAAAGCGAATGTAATAGGTGAAGAACAGGCAGTGTTCAAATAGGGGTATTGGTTGAATTGTACTTGTCTCGACGCAAAAGGCTTTACTGTGCCTTCATCGATTATAAGAAAGCATTTGATTTACTAGACCGGTCCTCCCTGTGGTCTAAGATAATTTCATGCGGTATTAATGGTATTGTGTTAAAAGTTGTATACAACATATACAAAAATGCTAAATCATGTATAAATCAGGGCGAGGCTGTGTCAGCCTTCTTCTCATGTGTAGAAGTATGGCAAGGAGAAAACTTGTGTCCTTTGTTATTTGCTATTTACCTGACTAATTTTGAACACTGTTAGTCACAATTATAACGGACTTGACATGGCAGCTGGTTAAATTTACAACAATGTATGTTCTACTGTATGCTGATGACACTAGAATGATTCAATCAAATACAGATTTCTTGCTTGTGTATAGCGGAACTATGTCAACTCTTCTAATGGTTGACATTTGGTTGTTTCAGGTGTCAACTATATTGTGAATCTGTAATTATTAGTCTATATTGATACAATTGATATACACAGTACCATGTCTACACAAGGCATGGCAAGCGTAAACAGAACAGTAGAATGCATTTTATATAAATAAAGTGTAGGATATTTCACTGTATAGTTGTCCAGAATATTAATTTTCTATGTTTGTCACCTACAGGTTTCTACAGACAATACATCTTTAACCAATAGACACCACAGTCACACCATTTTATAATTAAATGAACATCAAAATAAACACAACTTGCAATTATAGAAAATCAATAGTTTTGAAGATACAGTTTAAAAGTGTTAGGCAACTGTTCATTCTAACAGGGGTCAAGTGTGTCTACTCTGCCTGGGTGCTGTGACCAATTAAAGATTAGTCAAGGTCTCAATGGACTGGGCTGTAGAGATTAGTCACAGCTGTTGACTTTGTGGCACAATACACAACATCTAATGTTGGGGGTGGTCTCAAGGGCCCTTCTCAAAACCACATCACTAGATAATGTAAACCTTTTGCACTTTGGGGGCCCCTTAGGTGCCCTTAGAATGATTCAATCAAATACAGATTTCTTGTATATAGTGGCAGCACCCTAAGATACATCTATGCAAAATTAGAAAAAAAGTTGCTGAACAGTTTTTTTTTACATTTTTACCAGTTTTGGGGTCCTTGGAGGCCCCAGGGACCCCTTAAAATTATTCAATCAAATACAGATTTCTCGTGCATAGTGGCAGTGCCCCAAGATATGTCTATGCAAAATTAGAGAAAAAGTTGCTGAACAGTTTCTGAGATACGGCAGCTAACGGCAGACGCAGAGTGATGGCAATAGTACCTTGGACCTTCGGCCAAAGGACTAAAAATGCTGACTAAACAATCACACTCTTTATTGTGACACACACACACACACACACACACACACACCAACAATATTGTAGTTGCATGGCAAAGAAGTGACTGGCACAACGAAGCGAGTGGGTGATAATAGAACGGCGACTGAACCGGAGAATTTGACCCGACAATATGTTGCAAAATTCCTAAAACAGCATTTGCCAACTCTAACTAAACATACTTTTAAGTGTAGTCAGCACACCTAAAAAGGCAACAGTAACCTACTGGGTCATTCCAGACTAGGAACTACATCTAACTAAAAACTAGTAAAAGTTAAATGAAAATTTGTCTCAGTCTGAACAAGTCAAAGTGAAACGGACAAACTATATACCGAACTATGTCTGCTCTGTTCAGGACTATAAATACCAGACGCTAAAATACATCTGTATGCAGTAAGAATGTAATCTTATAAATGACTTGAAAACAACATTTGAAACACACCACAGAACCAAGGAAAATATATATTATTACTACAAGCAAAAAACACGTGTGTCTCGGCAAACGATAGAAAGAAAATTGGAAATGAGGCGGTATCAGATGCATGATGGGAGAGGATTTTTGTGTTTTGGTACACCCGGTCAGCCGGGTGGTATTGTGTGATCGAGGCTAGAAATGATATTGACGAGTCAATTCATTGTTTATGATGGTAATTATCTGGAATATAGTAATGGTAATTATAATGGAATACAGCACATAATTATAAAGCTTTACACAACAGGTTACATAATTACCCCAGACATGGGGTCTTTTTCATAACATAAACAAAAATACCAAGTAGAAAGGAATGCAGCTTTTAGTTTCTCACTGTAAAGACACATTTTTACCTTCCTTCCTAAAAAAGTTGGCAAATTGTATCCAATTTTATGAAATGACTGAGAGCCCAGCACCTAGGAAAGAACTCACAATCTCTTGCTAGAACAATGACACAATACACAGATCAATCAGACCAGTAGCAGATAAGCCGCCAAGTGTGTACATATATATGCTATGCTTAGCAGTCAACGACATATTGATAATCTTTGCTTGAACATAATAAGATTGCCCTCGCGAGCAAGATACTCACGTTCTCCAGGGTTTATGAATGCAGCCTTCTGTTTCTCTTTAATAACATCATCTGGTGAGGGCGTGAGAAACACAAACCTGTCTATCTCGTCCAACTTCCCACAGTCCGGCGTCTTCAGACACCCAATAGGAAATTTGAATTTTGGGAAGAGAAGGGTATGCTTCTGAACAAGACTGCGTGGCTTGTGTGATGTGCACAGAGTTGCCCCAAACAGTGAGGGTTTGGCAAACATCTGCCCTGGTGAACGTCTCCTGTGTTCTTTTGGCAGACTCGCAGGAGTGTGCTTAGGACAAGGAGTTTGGAGAGACACATCCCCTAACAGTTGTCGCAAATCCACGGTTTGTTTGCAATTCTGGAAGCCTGGTGGCGGCCGTGGAACAGTGACATTACTCGGTGCAGCACCAAATTGAGCAGTCTGTGTGTGACTGGCTGACATTGCGTGAAAGCCAGGGGATGGTTTCACTTTCTCCACGTGAGTAGCTGCTGAGTGAACTGGACTGACACTGTGAACTGCATCACTCATCAGGGCGACATCGACTGGCCTTGAAGCGACATTCTCCAACTGTGACGTGTGTGACAGTGACGTGGAGTGACACGACCCCAGTGTCACCAATGACAGTCCACCAGTGACGTATGTTCCCGACACATGATCTGACCTAGCCATCGCCAATGGTAATCTCACACATCCAAGAGAACTGGGTGACCCAGAAATGTATTGTGAAGCCATTTTTGCCAATGATGTGCCATCTGAGGTAGGTTGTGAGAGGCTTTCTGAACAGACAGAAGTCACTTGGCTTGAAGAATGCTGTGTAGCTAGCATAGCTAAAGATGGAGTGGCTGAAGAAAATGGTCCAGAGTTTTGCCACGAAGTTGTTACTGTTGAAGCTGCCGAGTTCACTGGTCCTGAAATATGTTGTGAAGCCATTTTTGCTAACGACGAACAACCAGAGATTGGTGATTGTGAGGGGCTTTCTGAAGAAACAGAACTTGAACGATGTTGTGTAGCCAGCATAGCTAGTGACGGCGTGGCTGAAGTCAGTGGTCTGGAGCTATGCTGTGATGTTGTTACTGCTGCCGATGGTGCAGAACGTGTTGGTCCTGACAGGTGGTGTGAAGCCATCGCTGCCAGCGAAGACTGGGCCGAGGACAGTGGTCGTGAGAAGTGAGACGCCACGGTGGGTAGCAATGGTCCACCATGAGCTGTCATGGTCAAAACTGTCTGTGTAGTGTCAGCTGATGCCGATGACCCAATGGATGCCCGAGTTCCAAATAGAGGCTGCGATGCTGTGGTGATTAGAGACGTTTCATTGGAAACCGATAGCCCTGAGATGGGTTGTGAAGCCATTGTTGCTAGAGACGACCCCGTAGATAGACTAGACTTTGCTGTTGATGATAATCCATGGGAGGTTCTTTGTCCTTGTTGCGATACCATTGTGGATAATGACATCCCTGCTGATATTTTCAAGACAAGTGATTCAGCCACTGCTGGTCCAGACGTACTTGACACCAGCTGCCAGCTGTCAGCCTGTGAGTCTGCCACTGAAGAATCAGTTTCTGAAGTATTTGCTTCTTTCTGGTGCAACTTTGACACATTTACAGATTCTCCTGGGTGATATCTTCCTCGAGGTATGCTTCTTGTGGCTAACAGTGCTTCAAGACTGAGTCTCTGTATGTGTGACAACAACACATTCATGAGTGCTGCTCTTAAAGTTTCACATGTTGACTTGCCAGACTTCTCGCTGGAAATCCCTTTCTTTTCTGACTGCATAACATTATAAAAAATGGATGACAGCTCCATATTTTCTTCAATGGACGTCCAACATTTTGAAACGGATTCTTTAACAAGCTTCACCATCAAAGTTAATGCTTCGCTGCCTCTACAAGCTGCCTGTTCGTTTTTCCTCGGAGCATGATAGTTCTCTCTGCAGGCGTTCTTCTGCATGCTTACCACACTTTCTAGGGCAATTATTCGACGTAATGACAATTGAGAAAGGGGCAATAGTCTGTGTTTTGCGTAGTCATTGAGCTTCATGAATAAACTATAGTCAGGGATAGGTCCCTTGGCATGCACTGTACTAATTTCTGAACATATCAGTCTACTCTGAGCTTCGTCTTACCTTACCATAGCCGAACAGCAGATCAGAGACAGCAGGAAGGCCAGCAAGAAAACAAATGGCAACACATTAGTGAACCGAACTGTACAACGAGAACGGTTTAACACAACATAGCAATAACACAAAACAAAGCAAGATTATTATGCAAGCCACATAACAATTTCCGAATCCTGAATTCTACATAGTATATTTTACACATGCCAACAGCTAGAAAACTACAAATGGCGACACATCAGTGAACTGAACTGTACAGCAATAATGGCTTACCATAAAGCTGCAATTAACAGTACTTATAACACAAATGTGCACATGCAGTAAATCTGCACACGTCTACAGTAAACTGGTTGTTACTATTTTGCCATCCGAATAATAAATCATTCATCTGTTTTTTACTGCATGGCATAGTTTCCTAATTCTTCCACAATTCAATATATACCTTTATTTCTCCTTCCTTCCCTGGGTTCCCTCTGGGGCTTTGGTATCTCTGCAAGGATAGACCATGTTTCATAGTATGTAATGCAATTCTTGAGAGCCATCCCCGCTCATAGGGTCGAATATGCAGTATCCTGCAGAGCGATCTGGTGGCCTGCATTCCGCAATAATTGTTTCACAATTGTTTTCAAAACTGTACTATGGCCTTTTCCTACAATCAGGGATGTCAAAATTGATTCAATGTTTTTTATGGAAATGACACATTGTTATAATCTGAATCAAAACCATCAAAATGATTACAATTGTGTAGTTGAGGTACAATTCTGCTTGGGACAAGTATTAGGTACCTAGCCTAGTCTTTAAGTTTAACTTGGTAGTTTATTACCGAATCAGTTTGTTTGGTATTACTTTTCATGGGACCTTCAAAATAACTATTCCCGTAGGCATGTGCTTCCCGATTCTGAAGGTTGCCTAATCCTCCGTGTGGCACCGCCCTGCGCAAACTTTCGTGGAGCACCTATAGGGACTGATTCACGAACCAGAATACCATTCCAATCCGTGCGCATATCCGTTCAGCTAGGCTTCAGCATTTCAGCATAGACACTGTGCGTTTTAAGACTTCCTAATTTACTAGAGCTAAAAACAAAGCGATGAAAAATCGACTTACGAACATTCTTTTGTATACCTAACCGCTCATTATTATGAAACAAATGAAGGACCATACGGCGACATGGGAGAGTGCGAGCACTCCGATCCCGACTCCCATCCTGTGGCCGATCACGCCAGTCGCGCGTCCAACAATCAAACCGATTTGACACCTCAGTGTGTCTACACTACCATTCCACACTGCTTCAGATATACAGTTCAGTTATTATCAAATATTGATTTGAGGGAATTTTTGTGTTCTAAATAGTGCTCTGATTTGCGTCAACATGCGATTTATTAATATTGCTCGTTTCAAGTGCGGCATGCAGTAACCCAACTGCACACACTGATTGAAACCTGAACGAGCGTTACGCGGCACATTATATTCCTAAAACAATGTGGAATGATGGATTAAACGCGTTGAGATAAGACATTTAGGTACAACTGTCATAATGCCGAAATCAGGGTGGGCCCAGATTCTACACGTCACAATTAAGTGTCCACAAAGTAATGCGCAATTCCATCTGCTGCCTATTGGCTATTCAAATGCTACTGTCATCACCACGGTCGGGTTTCCTGCCACCGAAACAAATTCTGGAGCCTTCCAAAGTGAGTCGTGGCTTCCTCAATATCCTTAGTTTAGCTTTAGGAGATCTCCCAATGTGACATTCACACGCAAGCCAAGGCATCTAGCAGACTAGCACATCCTCTCATAAGTGAGGAAGGCTGCTCTAACTTCCAAAACTACATTGATTATCAAGGGAAAACAGCAAGAAATGAAACAGTATTATAACAAGGCAGGTTTTTTTAAGTTCTTGTTAGTATCAAACTAATAATAACAATAACCGGTTTACATGGGTTGTATAAGTTGTGATATTTAGAAAACAATACCTACAATTAAAAATGAGCAATAAGTGGGACCCCCTCAAAAGAAGGCAGGGTTTCCCGAGGACCCTTGAAAACAAACATCCCTGGTAAACAGAATGCACGAACCTTGAGTTTGTTGACCCAAGACGTCATCGGCAGCAGCGTTACTGTCAAAGTTTGACCTGAGTATTGCAGCAACCATCACACTCTCCAGAACAGATTCACCAAGAATGTTGCGCATCTCATCAAGACATCCCCTGAGTCTCACTAAAATATTAACAGCAATAACAGTTTTAAAAAATGACAAATTCTACATTTGCAGTTATAATAGGGCTAAGTCTAGATATTTAATTGTTCATTGGTGAATTGCTGCATTTGTGTTTTATTGTGAAGTAATGTTGTAAACTTGTAATTATAACTTAGTTTTTCATGAAACTCAACTGCAACAATTACGATTAATTACAGTATTTTTTAATATCAAACTTTAAATTTTTTTTATCAAAAAGTGCTGCCTCACACAAGTTGAAAGTCAACCCTCAATACGAAATTAATGTATGCATGTTTGTGTGTGTGTGTGTGTGTGTGTGTGTGTGTGTGTGTGTGTGTGTGTGTGTACCAGTGACATTTAAAAAGGAATAAATAGCTGATCTCACATAAAGCTTATAAATTGAAATTTTATGAAATTGAAAATACAAAACTAACAGGGTAGTTGTATTTAAAATAAAGTAACTCCTAATTAGATTTTGTATAACTGGACACAGTACTACTGCTAAACTGTTACTTCCTATTATAATGTTCTATCAATGATTTGTTGTACAGTTATACTGTCATAATGACCTTCCGTTTATTACATTTACCTTCGTCGGCAGCACTGAGACCAAGCTGGTGGAAGTGGAAGGAGTCATGGAGTGAGCTCGCCCCAGCCTCGTCCACCTCATCCTCCAGGTCCTCATCCTCTTCTGGGATCTCCTCGTTCTCCTGGGATTTCATGTAAGACGACAGAGACGGCTGCTGAGTGCGGTCGTACAGGAACTGTGCAGCTGAAACATGGCCGAGGAAACACAGTAACTATCAGAATTTATTACAAGTGTTTTTCTGCAGTGAGAAATACAAATTTACAATCTGCCAGATTATAATTCTAACTTTACCAGTTGCAGTCTGATTTTGCAGTATGTGTTTTGTGATGCATTGGAAAATAAAGGACATATTTTTTATATTAAAATCCTTGGAAGGTCCACCAAAAATATAATAAGCAATTCCCAGCTTCTGCATCACAAAATAAATATTTTTGGTACCAATTTCTTTCACCTGTTCATGTAGTTTATTTACAAATGATTTCCCAAACACAACTTACACAACTGTGTATGTCAGCCATAAAAAAAAGAACACTAAAAGAGCACTTACCTGTGCTTGGCGAGACACAATAACTGTCATCTTCCACAGAGTGACCGTAAACATCATCGTAACCGTCATATTCTGAAACATTTGTATAAATTGTTTCTTAACATTAAATGTACAATGTCTATTCCTCATTTAATAACGAAAATATATTTGTGTATTGTTCTTAATACTTAAATATGTTGAAAGTTTACTGCCCAGCAAACTGTGTTTTAAATCAGTAATACTAGTGGTGGGGGAAACTGTCACTTTTGGGTGATGTTGTCAGATACTGGGGGCTCCCATCTTATTTGATGGCCATCAGAAGAAAGGAAATGTATTTTTTTTAAATCGGTCAAAATTTTGCGTGACTTTCGACTTTTTGTGAATGAAAGTCAGGAAGTGCGATTTTTAAATGAAAAATCAGTTTTTAGGTTAAATTTATGAATTATAGGGCTACAATCATAATTTAACTATTTATTCCTGTTTTTAGATACAAGGAATATATTAAACTCGTATTCAAAAGCCTACAACTTTTCATGTAAAATTCATTTTTATATTGAAAAATAGGCTTTTGTCGAGTAAAATAGGTTTCACCATATTTTTCTATAATAAGTTTTTAGTCATGAGGAACTCATTCACACTGATTTAGATACTCTCACTAACTAATCCGCTCATTTTTTTTATAGGTATTGTGATTTGTGAGCTAGTAAATATATGTGACACTGACAATTTGTTGTAGAAAACACCACCTAGTCCCTAGTTGGCTTCATAGAAAGCAGTTGCTGGCCATTTACTTCCACAGAATCAGGTGTGGGGTATTGCCATTCAATGCCAACTGAATCATTATTTTAATCATTATTATGCATAATTCCCTCAAAACTGTAGTGTAAAAATTTATCGTTGCTGTTTGTGTTATAATTTCTGTCTGGCACTTCTGGGTACATAATGTAAAATGTATATTACTCCCTCATGGACTAGTGCAAGCTATATCACCAATATAGTGATACTACTGTGGATGCAGTACTGATCCACCATCAAGCAAATCACCCACTACTTCTGCAAGCAATAAAAAAATTTGATATGGTACAATATCATACCATACAGTGAGGTAAACTTCTGTTTTAAATGATTAACTATTTTCAAAGAATAAATTATTTTACAGATGACTTTATTTTATTTTGTTCTCAACATTCATTTATTGTTCAGCGGTTGTTCAGTTTTAACTAAAATGACCTGGCAATGCAAATCAACAAACATAACCTAGTTATAGTTTTATTCTTATACCTCACCATTAAGTTCGCCCTAGGGACCGGACAAAATATTATCACCAACATGAAATGAAGTGAAAGTGACCAGTCCAGCGCTACGTGAAATTTTCAATTCTTTTGAAACTTTGTATACGTAAACCTAGTGCTCTTGTTAAGTAATGTGCCAAATATGATGTCTGTTCATTGCGAACTGCTGCCACTAAGCCCGGTCAAACATGGTCATTTGCGTGTTGCAAGAAAACCAGCTTGTCAGATGTTGCCGATGTCACCGCAGGCATTGCCGCTGAGCATGCCCTATTCTTTAACATGGTAAACGGCGGTGCGGCTAGTTCTTTCAGGTTGTACATGAAATTGCAACCACAGAATGTATATTTTTTATATCACTGTAAAGATAATAATATTAACTAAAACTATGTAGTTGGACATATCCATGAATTTTCTTTACTTTTCAAGTTATTGCCGTTTGAACAGCGCAAATGCATAATATTATTCACACTGTATCGTCAGCTTTGATCGTAATGTGGCGCTGCTGATTTCTCACACTAGCAAGAATCTGCTCGCCGTGTGTGATTAACTTTTTAACATACTTTTTAACTACTTTTGTTTTTACCACCCAACCAATTCCATTTTGATTATTATTACATCATCCCACATTGTTTAGTCATATATATATTCAGACTCGGTTACATCCATAAATATTCGCCATATGCAAAGGCGCCACATTATTACCGTATACTTGTTGGGGCACAAATCGTGCGTCCTAATGTTTTATGCCGTTTTAACAAAAACCTGAACAAATTTTTCAGTACAATATCTATGTGCTACTTACAGTAAATTACCCAATGTCAATGATATCATGTGTACTGTCAACATGCTTTGATGGGATTGACAGTAGACTAGGCCTACCAGTATCTATATAGGCACTGAACCATACTATCTATGTCACATATGTACACATTCACAACACATCAAAAGAATTGAGGGTATTAGAGCTGTTGAACAGTATCTAAACGAGTTCCTCATGACTACTAACCATTATTAAAGATGTTTTTTTTACTTGACCATAATTTTTCAATATGAAATGCAATTTTCATGAAAATTACAAGCTGCAAGTTTTAATAGATTCCTTGTATCTAAAAACTTATCCTAAAATCTGATTTTTCACTTGAAAATTGCACTTTGTGACTTTCATTCAGTGAATCACACAAAATTTCAAAAACATTTCCATTTCCTTTCTCCCGACACATATGGCTATCAAATAAGATGGGAGCCCCCGGTATCTAAAACATTGACCTTTTCCCCCAACCTCTAGTAATACGCATGAAAGTGTTCTCAATTTGAACGTTGCATCTGCAATATTTTCAAATTGTAAACACAACTTTCATTTTTAAAATGTCAACCAAATTATTTTGAAAATGTGTCATAATATGCAAAAATGACATTATTTATGCCGCCACTAATTCTTCTGTCAATAAAATGTGTAACTTGGATGTAACAGACATGCCAGGTGAAGTTTGCCAGCAAAATGTGAACGAATTCATGGTTAGATCTTACTCTTAGTTTAGAGTATGACATCAAACTTTGATTAGCGATCGTAGGCAGAGCAATTATTGTTTTAGTAAATCAATTCCTAACAATTTGGTATGTTGCAATGTGGAAAAGCAGTCGAGTGTAACCATTGATCCCTGTGATCAACTGCAAGTATACAAATGATACATTACTACATTGCCATGGAATTGTGTGATGCACTAACTTGGGACATGCAACGATATGTTGACTAGATAATTTCATCTTTGAAAGTAAATAACAAACAAACTTTGAAACATCATTTAAAATAAAGCATACTGCTGTGGATACTATTTTAGGTAGGTTTATTTGTTCAATAGTTCTTCTAAAACGAGAGAAACATCAAACTGAAATAGAAGCTTCAAAAGTAAACGTGTCGTGCTAGGCTTTGTAATTGGGCAGTTGTCTAGTATCCGGGCCCACCTCCATTTCGCCATTATAACTATATTGTTGCCTAAATCTGATAACGTTGTGTGTTAGTTCCATCCTTCCACATAATCCCAGGCATATTTATGTTACGAAAATATTGCGTCTTAGCACACTTTTGAGCCCGAAAGAGCGGCCAATTTGCATCTACATACGCTGCTTTATCACTCACTGCAAAAACGCAGTCACAGTGGCGCAGGCTGGTGCAAACCAGGTTGCTCTCTCGGCCACAAAAGTGTGCTAAAAAAGTCTAAGAGTAAGACGCAATATTTTCGTAACATAAATATGCCTAGAATTATGTGGAAGGATGGAACTAACACGCTGGTGTCAAATTTATACAAAAAATGACGTTATACTGACAAAATCGAGGTGGGCCCGTGTACTAGACAAATGCCCAAAGCAGGTAATTGTAAACAATGCAACGAGAAGGGGTGTCGGTAGTATCATTCCAGCCTTTTACTAGGGAAGAATCATTAGAATGGCGGCGTATGGGTCTTTCATATGATGATATTACTCGCATGTGTACATAGATGTTGGCATAATACAACGTTTCATTATTGCTACTTCCTTCAAACTAAGTCCAGTTTTGTAACATATTGGATGATTCAACCAATGTCGGTTTTCTCAAATTTCTGTGTGGCAAGTTGAAAGTTCGTGTTGCACGACAAACGTCCGCGTTACTTCCACCATTTCTGCAAACCCTCCGTAATACACACCATCTTGGTAGTTCATAGATCGGACAGTCCTATGTCTGGACATCTTGAAACTTCGTAATAACAACACTTATATCGCGAATAAGTTCGACTATGTCATCATTTTATCTCAAAAATGGACAATCAACGTCAACCGGACTCCCGCCATCTTGAGACGTTGAAAGTGTGCCAGAGCGGTTACCACGCGACCATTATAGAAAGGCCGTCATACCAAACTCTTGATCATCAGTGATTGATCATCGCCGGAGGGGATGATCAATCACTATTTTGGTGGTTATGCCCATGGTGTGTAGGAGACTTGATGATTTTCAGTCTGTATAAACAATTTGGTAATATTGGTGATTTGCTCGTAAAGGTATTTCCCATTTTAGTCAGTCTTATGAAAGAATATATTTTGGAATCCACATTTTTTGCTGCTTTTATGAGACTAGACCCAGCTCTGTGGGTTAACTGAATAGTGAGGTTCCACTGTATATACACAACTGCTGATTCACTAATGAACAAGATGCCTGAATTAAAGTGCCACCAATGCAACCAATGATAATAGAAATAACAGAGGTAAAACAACAAAATTGTAGATTCAATGTTGTGTCATGTGAACTTCACCTTGAAGGATATGAAATGTTTTCTAATTTAGAGTAGAATGGAAGGGGGGTATGCCTGTATGTGCACAATTCATTTCAACCCATGGAATGTAATATAAATTATGCTACATCTTTTGAGGAGTGTGTTTGGATGGAGGTAAACCTATCAAGAAAAGACAAAAAAAGATAAACTACTTGTTGGATGTATATACGCACCAGCCTGTCAAATTCGATTATAAAGCAACATTGGTTAAAGAGTGGTACATAGGCAAATTTGCCTGAAGACCGAAGAGGATGTATGTATCTATGTATGTATGTATATATGTATTTAGTTAATTGTAGACATCCTTAAAAGTCATGACAGTCTCAGCTACAATGAGAAGAGGGTGCAGGATTTCCAGAACTATGTTTTTGGTTGTCCTTCTTCTCAGCCTGTTGGGTTAACAATTGGTCTTTTGTGCTCTCCTCATCTCATGTCCATCTTAACAGTCGACCTCCTATATGACCACGATCATCGACGGCTGTCTCCTGGACACTTGTGGCAATGCCAGCAATCTTTGTGTTACTTGCAGGTGTCTTTGTAGCGGAGATACGGTGGGTAAGTAGAACGCATCTCAGTCACAAGTTCACCATGCAAGACATTTTCATCTTAATTCAGATCCTTGTTATAATCTATCACTACTGTTTGTTTCTCTTCAGTCAGAAAGTTAAAGCCCAGTAGATTCTGTTTAGTGACATAGTTCAGTCATTAATTCTTCGTGAGGCACAATTTCAAATGCATTAATGACATGATAAGATAGCATTTACTTGATAATTACCTACAGCAGATGAGAAGATGCTTATTATATTGTAATAAGTGTCTTGCAAGATCCATGAGTCATACTTGCCATTGTTTGGAGCACTGAAATTTATTCAACACGACTTACAATAATGTTCTTTGCCTGCACATTGAAATCAATTATTCTAGTTTGCTTAACTGATCTAATATTAGAATAATAACAACATTGTTCAAAGGTGTGTGAAACTGGACATTTGCAAGCAAAATTAAAAAAAATCAAAATGTGAATGTACACACATCCCAGTTGTTTGTTAAATTGATACAATTTGACTACAACATTTCAGGAAGCAAAAGGGAAGGTTTTGGTTGAGTGGATGTTTTCAAAAGCCTTTGGATTCCAGCAGGTGCCACATCCATATTCCTTAGAAAACTAGGACACATCAAATGAGGTAACCTACTGGCATATTTCTTGTAACAGTAATATGCCAGGCATCCAAACGTAGACAGTTTTGATATAACAAACACACTTGTTGTATCTCTTGCATTACTCCAGCTCCAAGCAAATCAACAAAACAGTGTATTGTTCAACGTGAGAGAACAAAATATTCAAATGTATTTATAATTACTGGGTAGGAAATTTATTATATAAGTTGGTTGAAAATTACAAACCAACTGGCCAATTGTGTAGAATTATACTGTCACGCCAGCACATTGTATTACAATTATTGTGAAAGTTCACATATAATAAAAACGTTATGTACAACACTACATGAATATTGACACACCTTACATTTCATCACAACACTAATCAATGATGACAGCTGTATTAAAATATGGGGCAAGCACAGTTTTATTGAAAATGAAGAGATGACACCACTGTGCAGTATGCACAGATGCTGTCAAATTATATCTTGTCTGAACTTCAAATTTCACAGTACTTGTGTTATAACCATATGTCCACAAAACGTAGATCTTACTGCATATACAATTAGTAAACTATGCAACATATAGCAACATATACAAAACTTAAATTAGGCAGGCACAATCACACCGTTTGCAACAAATTCACCAAAACACAAAATAAACCTGACAACATGTATGTAACTAGTATGCACACAGTAATTTTGGGAGTACAACTGTTTTTTTTATCTTGTCAAGGAAGGAATCATTGGATGTAATGTAGGAATTTGGATCTCTGCCAACCAGAGGCCATATAATCATCACAGCATCCTCTGAATCTGAACCAGTGACATCTCTGAACAAGCCACAAGCTTTGCAATTACCCATCAAAATCACATATGCGTTAAAGGCCAGAAAAAACCCACAACATATGTGAATATGAAGTCCTAGGTACATATGTCAGTGTCACTTATGTATAAGATTAAACATACATACACAAAACAAAACTATAATCTGCCACCTAGCTGCTAATTTTGAATGTTATCACCACATTGCTGACATAATTGATTGTAAAGACAAAAATGGTAGTTATCTAAAATCATGATGTAAAATTCACTTGTGGTCATCAATACGTACTAGGAAAATAATACATTTGATCTAGGGTGACCTTGTGTCAACATTACTCCATGACTGATACGTATTTGTTTTATGCAAGTTTTGTAGAAAAACTATCTACATCTACTTACACAACTATTTATGCCTCAGCATTATTACAAGATTTTGAATTCATTCTGAAATTATCTGATGGCTAAAGTGGGTCTCAGTAATATATTTGAAAATTTCCACGTTTTAAAAATAAGACATGCATGCAGCGAACATTAGTTAAATAATACAGCGCTACTTGCATGCTAAAGTGCGTCATCTCGAGTATACAGATATGTATCTGTTAGTTTCTGCCAATTTCAAGTTCAGATACCCTTTGTGACATCACAGAAATTTCATTAAATTTTTAATGAACCAGTCTGTGCTAATCTGCAGATGGTCACCGATGATCGACAGGAAGTGTAGCTTGCCAGATTTGTCCATCTCCTTCAATCCAAGCAAGTCCTAGGTGACAAAAAACAGGACCTTTTTAAAAAAATAAATGACTTATGCCCAAGATCAATATATGGCAACACATTCCCAATGTACAATTTGCTTGTAATAACAATTTCACTTTAATAGAATGATCACATTTTAGCCCACCGTGCTGTTGAGTTTAGTTTCTTATCATACTTATTATATATAATACATTTCTCATACAGTGACATGATATCTACACAAACCAACAGTACAGATTTTATAGTCAATATAGTTACCTTTTGATACAAGGCACTTTGCTGAAGTGTGTACACTTTGTCCCCCTGTCCAGGTTTGTAGAATCCAAACCACTGCAAAAGAACAAATAAAAGAGACAGATGAACAACATCAGCCAAAAATGCAATAAAAACACCTGCCTCATAGTGTTAAGTATAACATTTGCACTAAAGGAACATTATTTCCCATGAATATATATTTATTGTAAAGCTTTTGTCCATTTTATCATTTTAGTATGTAATTCAGCTTGCTAAATTAGTCCTTGGCTCATATTGATATTGCTGTAGAGAAATCTCATTCTATGTTGATTAACTTCCTTGAATATAAGACCACATACAAAATTTGTTTCATTTCCAAGGTGATCTAAGTTCTGGGCTGTTCAAAATTAATTGTAATATTTTATTTGTCTACAAAACAAACCTCTTAGAATGGATATCTTCTACACCAAGCTTCAAGTAACAATGATTGTACTCCAAACTGTTACAAGGTATTGTAGGCATGGATAGAAGGTACATTAATATGAAATTGAATTTCAAATGAATAATTGGTTTTATCCCCAGTTCTCATTGTAGCGAAACTTCTGCCTGATTATTGCTGGATTTGACATGTAGACATTGTTTCTGGTATAAGTACTCCCACCCAATGCAGTCAATCCTCTGAGTTTCCTTAGCATATTAAATCTGAATAAACAGCTCATGAGAAAGAATGTCACCTCTGATTCCTTTGGCTCTACCATTGTGTCATTGAGAAACTTCACCATAACAAAGTTCTTCAGCTTCATCAAGTTCTTTTTGTACGTGGCGTTGAAAACCTGAACAAAACAATAAGATAAGTGGGTATATAATAATAATAATATATTTTATTTAATATAGCGCCAGATCCAATTATAAATTGTTCGTGGTGCTTTACAATATGTAGAACCCAGATAGAGGTAATAATGATGGCTAAATAAACATGCATTTTCTAAAAGAAATTCTTAAAAAATAAATATTAGTAAAATACAAATAAATACAATAATTAAATAAATATACTAAAATAATGATCATAGCTACAGTTCTATGTAGAAATAAGACATTGTCAATTCATTTAACTGAACTAATGTACATGTAGGTATAAAATACATATATAAATAAGTTAATCAATACATAAGAGATATAAAACAAATCAATGCGGAGACTAAACTATGCCACATTGGACAAGAACGAGAGTCTAAAAAAATGAGTCTTTAAGCGTGCCTTGAAAGTAGAGAGACAATCGACGTTTTAATGTCATTAGGCAAAGTGTTCCACAAAGTCGCCGCGGCGAGCGCAAACGAACTGTCCCCAGCTTTGACATGAGTCTGCGGGACCGTTAACATGTTATTGTTGGTAGAGCACAGGGCTCTTGTTGGTTTGTATGGGCATACAAGGTCGCATAAATATTTCGGGGCATCGCCATGCACATCTTTATATGTAAACACTAATAGCTTAAAGTCGGTTCTGTGTGCTACAGGCAACCAGTGAAGAATGCACAACAAAGGCATCGCGCCATCACTCCAAATATTTCCACATTTCTTGAGCATCACATGTTGTTGGGGAACAATGTGAACAACAATAATAATTGTTAACAGATGAGAAATTACAACCATCATCAAAGGTTTCTAGATGTCTTTCTAAATATCTGATCTCAACATAATATGATAAAATGACAGCAACTCAAACCGTTTACCACAACATTATTAAAACAAACTCAAGTAGCCTAGACCAACATTACTTATGTTAAGCTTTTGGCAACATTAATCCAACCTTGAAATATCCATTAAATATCTTCATTATTGCAAATGTACATGGAACTATATATTGATAGTTCAGAATTGGTTGTATATCCTCGCTGGTGATAATAGACTAGCTTCCGTTTCATTGCACACAATGCCTTGAAAAGAGAGAGAGACCCACCCTCTCCTGGTTGATGTCAGCAAGGAAGACACTCTTGGCTCTGTAGGTGGCTTCATTCAGTGGGTCCTGCCAGTACTCCGCCTGCACCAGCCTTACACACACAACACAGGTGTTTAGAGACGTTATTGGGAGAAAACTACATTAGTCACCTGCCACAGCAAAGTAGGTATTAATGCAAAATTGAGTTTTGTAAATTTTTGGATTCCACTGATTGTAAGTTTTAAAATGAACCTTTTTGGATTATCAGGTCATGAGATTTCAAGTGATACCTCATTTGTTGAAATACCTTCAGTTGTTTTTTATTTATTGCTAGAATTGAATAAATTTTTTCAAAAGTGATGTTTTGAGAAAAATAGGTTTTACATTGGACTCTGTGCCTAGTGCAACCATACATTTAGTATTTTATTGATTTTTAATTTGTTGAGGAAAATAAACCGGATATTGAACATTGAGACCTATAGGTACGCATTTTAGCCAAAACACAAAATGGATGAGACAGGACCTAAACATCTATTTTTGTGTCAGGTGCAGAATAGGTATGTGTCACTTAATACACGGTACGCTGTGGCAGATCACATATGGGTTATCTTTCCAAACAATGCTGGCATAATGAGGCAACATGCAAATATTGTCGGCAGTTGGCAGTACTTAACATAGAAAACGTTCAAATGAAAAGGTGGCTGCGAGTCATTTCTGTTTACTAACAAAAATACACTTCACACGGAAACTAGCAAGCAACCTCATTCTGGATGCAAACAGTTGAATATATATGTTAAGTGGAGACCGTTGGTGGCTACATTTCACTGAGTCTTGTACATATGTGGGTATACTACTGGTACTTACTGAAACAATTGGACATCAAACAAAACAATAAAAAATAAAATAAGATAACCTTATTTTGGTTTAATTAGTACAATAAAATATTCTTTCAAAATAAGAACATGTGGAACACTTAACTATTTTTTGCTGTAGAGAATTTAACAAAAGTATAAATCACAACACCTGCAACTGATATACATTCTGTGAATAACAACTGCCATTTTCCTACACACAACAAGAAACAAACTAAATTTGTAGTAATTAAAAAACAGCCAACACTTACGAATCCTGCACAAAACTGCAACCGAAAACAAAATACATGTATTAAAATTACACACACACACAGCATAAATAATAACTGATTTAAGGCATCTAGTGTTTGCAAATCACATTTTTGTAACTGCCCAATAACAAGCTCTGCTCTTTTAGCGCATTAATCTCAAAGATGTGTCATAATGAATTAGTTTCAATATGTGTACAATGTTTGCGAAGATTAAAAATTAATAAAATCACAAGAAACAAGACTGGTGACATTTTTGATTAAGTAAACACTTGGGCCTTTCATTCAAATACAAGAGATCTTCCTGTCTCAAACAAATGGAATGTGCAGACCAGAACCTCCAGCTAGTGTCTATAATTAAAAATACCTGTAGTCCAAATCATTTGCCCCTTCAAATTTGTGAGTATTTCACCTCCCCACTGCACCAGTTAGACATGATCTAGTATATTTAGGTCTCCACTGCACCAGTTAGACATGATCTAGTATATTTAGTTCCCCCTGAAAAACAATTGTCTAAAAAAAGTACCAGTATGTTTCAAACCAGTCGTGTATGAATAGTTATTATAGTTTTGTGACAACAACAGAAACAAATTAATGTAACTGAAATATAACTGAACTTTTAGTAATTGGCTACAGTAATTGAAATGTAACTGACTATCATTAACCCAAACACTGATGGGTACTGGGACACATTTCAGATAGACATGAATAAAATTGAATATATGTAGGTGGGTGTCACTAGTCTCCCCAATAAATAATAACTGGCTCACAAAAAGCCCTAATGTTAGGTGGGAACCTCTGCTTGAAAAGCAACATTCCAAGAAAACAGTTATACATGTACAACATATTAAGATGCATTAGGCACCATAACACTTGTTTTTTCCAACAAGCCACCAATAGATATGCTTTGTTGGGCATATGAACACAACTATCACACAAACGTAGTCACCTGATGTATGCTCCATAGTTGAGTAGTTTCCTCACGTAGTTGCATACTTCGTAATTTCCTCCAGGACATTTGGGGAAGCCGTAGACACCTACAGAAATACATAAAAGCAATTCCATATTGGTTTCTACAATTCTATTTGGACACATTTCCAATAGTGTAGCATGAGAATTATCAATGCTGTTCAGTATATTCACATTGAGAAGAAAGAGTCAATTTGTTGTCAATCGCAGCTGCTAACTAATGACTGACAAATTATACTATGATACTGACAATTTATGCTAGTACCGGTATTAGAGTCTTCTGTCTCATAGTTAACATTGTTATTTTATTTTGGACTGTTCAATGTTTTGTTTTCCATTTATTTATTAATTTGTTATACTGTTGGGACAAAGTTTCTAGATTGCAGGCATTGGGACAAATATACTTTTTTCCTATTCCTGATACCACCAGAAACAATAAACAATACAAGCATTACAGACAATTTCATCAGTCAAGCATATATCGACAAAACTAAATAAATCTTGTGTTCACTTTATCTCCAAATTGCGGTTAAGGTAACTGTTTTATTTTAATAGATGTGAGGTAACCTACCTTGCTATTTTGATCATCATGGGCGACCTCAATGCAAAGGTTGGATCTGACAATATCGGAAGAGAACGAATAATGGGCAGTCAAGGATGTGGTACCATAAACGAGAATGGTGAGATGCTATGTGACTTTTGTGGCTTGAACAGTACGGTAATAGGAGGAACCCTGTTCTCACACAAAGACATCCACAAACTGACCTAGATTTCCCCAAATGCACGGGACCAAAACCAAATCGACCACATTATGATCAACAACAAATAGCGACGATCATTACTAGATGTCTGTGTAAGAAGAGGTGCCGATGTTGGCAGTGATCATCATCTACTTCAGGCAACAGTCAAGCTGAAGCTCAGAAAAACAAGCTACTGTAAACAGACAGGCCAAGAACGATTTAATGTACACCTGCTAAAGAATACAACACAAGCTAGAGCTTTCACTGTTAAGCTACAAAACAGATTTGAAGTGTTGGAAGAAGAAACAGATACATCTGATCACGTACAAGAGAAGTGAAAAATCATCAAGAAAGCATACTATCAAACCAGCAATGGGCATTAAAACCCGACAGCACAAAGAGTGGATCAGTACGGAAACATGGGAGCGCATACAAGAGAGAAAGCAAATGAAAATCGTAATTGGACAAACCAAATTTGAAAGACTGAAAGAAAGATTGCGAGTACAATACAGTGAGGTGAACAAACTTGTTAAAAAGTCAGCTAGGAGAGACAAAAGAATGCATTTAGAAGAACTTGCAAACAAAGCTGAAACAGCCGCTTGCAGGCATGAGATGAGCACTGTGTACATGATAACAAAACAGATTTGTGGAAACACCAACTTCAAGGCCAACCCCCCAGTCATGGACAAAGATGGACGGCTGCTGACCAATGAAGAGGAACAAGAAAGAAGATGGATAGAACACTTCAAAGAAATACTAAACAGAACAAACCTACAACACCCAGCAGACATCCAGCCTGCAGAAAGAGACCTGGAATTAGAAGTGACACCACCAACGAAGGCTGAGATTAAAGCAGCAATAGCCACACTGGGGAACAGCAAAGCTCCAGGAACAGATGTATTACGTGCAGAAGTTTTCCATTCAGACCCAGAAACGGCAGCCGATATACTACACCCTCTCTTCACCAACATATGGGAAAAAGAAGTACTGCCTTATGACTGGTCTCAAGGGAGAATAATCAAGTTACCAAAGAAGGGAAATTTAGCAGAATGCAGCAATTGGAGAGGAATTACTCTACTCTCCATACCAAGCAAAATTTTCTCTAAGATCATCATGACACGAACAAAAACAACAGTAGACAAGCTTCTCCATCCAGAACAAGCAGGCTTCAAAAAAGGGAGAGGAACAACTGAACACATCTTCACTTTGTGGAACATTCTAGAACAATGCAATGAATGGCAGAGAAAAATATATGTCAATTTTGTAGATTTTGAAAAAGCATTCGACAGTGTGCACAGAGAGAGCCTTTGGAAAATCCTGAGGCACTATAGAATTCCAGAAAAGCTGGTGAAACTCATCCAGATCTTCTACAGGAATTTCTCCTGCAGTGTCGGAAACTCGACAACAAAATTCACTGTGAACTGTGTCCGCCAAGGGTGTGTCATGTCTTCATTTCTTTTCACCCTAGCCATCGATTGGACTACAAAAAGCATGACCAACCAACAGCGGACTGGAATCAGATGGAACCTGTGCTCTTCACTCAAAGATCTAATCTATGCAGATGATGTTGCTCTACCTTCTCACACTCGAGATCAAGTACAAAAGAAAATAAGTAACCTAGAACAACAAGCCAGTTCCATTGGTCTTTCAATTAATGCAAAAAAGACAAAAATATTGACAAACAGCAACCTGACAGAGCAACCTATCATGATTAACAATCATGCACTCGAATATGTGAACAAGTTCACCTACCTGGGCAGCATCATCAGTCTCCAAGGAGGTGCAGAAGAAGACATTAAAACATGTTTGGGAAAAGCCTGGGCAGCATTTGCAAATCTTCAACGGCTATGGAAATCCTCAGTATACTCCAGAAAAACAAAACTGAGAATCTACAAGAGCAATGTCGTCTATGTGCTCCTGCATGGCTCAGAGTGCTGGCACACAGCAAGACACCAATAGACTCTCCAGCTTCCACAACACCTGCCTAAGGAAGATAATGAAAGTATACTGGCCCGAGACCATTTCCAACACAAGACTCCACCAAACAACAAAACAACAACAGATCTGCCTCACCCTGAAAAAGAGGAGGTGTACATGGCTCGGCCATGTCTACAGGATGAGCAGCTACATTCCAGCAAAGACAGCATTGATCTGGATGCCAGAAGGAAATAGGAAAAGAGGCAGACCAAAAACAACTTGGCGACGAACAATTGAAGAAGAACTAAAGAATGCTGGGCTGACCTGGGGCACAACAGCAAGGAAAGCCCAAGACAGAGGGGTCTGGCGAGATCTTGTGCGAGCCTTATGTGCCACACGGCACGAAGAGGATAAGTAAGTAAAAGTAACCTACCTTGCTGTTGTCCTCCAACCGATATAAGGTTGTTCATTGGTGGGGATGGGCATCGTTGGGCCACAGCGCGTCTGTATGCAACATGGTCAAACACATTAACACAACACGCGGTAAATGCACTTTTCAATATACTGGGGGTTCATATTCAATAGATATAAAACACAAGTAAAATGTATGTATTTAGTTACTCTGAATGGAGTCCCTCTACGACTCCAGATAGAAAACAGGAAATGTTTATTGTGGACAACTGGAAATGAAGATAGTGAGTGTCAGAGTGTAGATTTAGAGAACACCTACTGCCATTTGGGCAATTTCATTCACTGCACATGTGTCTTTCAAAAGAGACATTATAAACTGCTGGTTCTTTCTGTCTGTTTTCTGTGCCAGGGTATGCAGGAGGTAAATTTGTAACTTGTCATTGTCTCACATTGTGATTGGTATCAGCTCTGACCCACTGTGTCAGAATCTGCTTCCCATGTCCGCTGTATATAACACACTGTATGTCACAGCTGACTTGCTACATGGATCTATAGCAGTAGATGAATGGTTGGGTCTTGTCTATAACGACAGGCCGATTTCTTAGGTTGATGATTTCACAATAAAATACTACTGTTTCAGTTGAGTACCTAAATCCAGTTAGCAAACTAAGATGATCATTGTTGTTTTCCTATTTGTAGCTTAGTACAACATGTTTGATACTCACAGGAACTGCCCACCTTGAGAGAAACCAATGGCATTGTAGCCCTTCTTCAGCTTTGGGTCAGCAGCAATTTTCTGACATACCTCTTCAATCTGGCTGTTTACATTCCCAAAAAAACCTTTGGCTGTGTCCTAAAATAAATGAAATAGTTCAACTGTCTAAGAAAAATAACAGATATCTATGTTTTGTGTTCAAGTGTTAAATATTTTTGGCAAACAAAACCACATGATCTGCACCATTTACACTAGCTTTAAGTACATAATATACATGTATATGAATGAGTATGTAAGTAAACACTAAACAAGTTAATAAGTTAGTAAATATGTAAATTAATTAGCAAGTAAATAAAATGGTTAAATGAGCATGGTGCACACACCTCAACAATATTACTTCCAATCATGAGGGATCGAACATAGACGCCTGGAATGTGTTTCTCGATCATAGACTTGATGAAGCCCATGCTTAGAGGATTGCAACAACTGTCTCCTGCAAAATAAAGTTCAAAGGTAAAATTTTGTAAACAAATATATCTACAGTTATCTGTGTATTGTTAATTCTTACTTGTAACAATAACTTTAATAACAATACTTAAATCTTGCTCTGGCTGTTCTGACTGAAAATTGTGCTGTTCTTTTTATTTTGCAGCCATGTTTGACCTACGATATCCCTGAAACATCATCAGCATTATCACTGTGCAGTCGTAGTGTCCAGTGGTTGGGCGAAGGCCTCAATTTCATATTTTGTTTCCAGATCTGCCTGTCTTGCGCTATCCTCTGCCAAATGGTACCCTTCCAGTACTTGTCTAGTTCTCGCTGGTCTTCCTCTAGATCGCTTCCCTTCGTAAGGTGTCCGGGTAGTGATATGTGATGTCCATCGGTTATCTCGTAGCCTACTGATGAGCCCTACCCAGGTCTACTTCTGTCTTCTGATTTGTGCTCTCACATTAAGAGAGTCACCCACTGTCAGAGATGATACCATAAGAGAGAAGACAAAGGTTCTACAACCTTTGTCTTCTCTCTTACCCAGATGTTTGTTTTCCTCCTCTGATATATGTGATGTTTAACGTGTACTTCTTTCCATCTTTGTTTGTGCGGCTGCTTGCTTATTCTTTGCCTGGTTGGTGAGTGTGCATGATTCCGCGCCGTATATCATCGCTGGAAGTACGCTTGAGTTATAGACTTGTCTCTTCAAACAGGTTGCAAAGTTACCCCAGAGGACGTCGCTGTGCTTGATGAATGCTGTCCAGCCAGTCGTGATTCTTCTTTGAATCTCCTTGTCTTGGTTTTTGTTTCTGATGCAGTGATTCTCACTGGTTGACGTTAAAAGGGCACTCTATAGATTGCGCTATTCCATGGCAGAAGTATTTTGTCAGCCGATGCTTGGCATCTGCGACTATTTATAGAACAGTCTGGTGCAGGCGATATGTTTGCCATCGTTAGTTCTCAGGAACACAAGACAAGTGTGCACTGCATCTAGTGATTGTGTTGGTGATAAGGATTTATTTATTTAGTGTTGTTAGTTTGCAACAGTATGTCATAAATAAATCCTTAAACACAATCACTAGATTCAGCACTTGTTTGTCTTGTGTTCCCGAGAACTAATGATGGCAAACATATCGCCTGCACGAGACTGTTCTATAAATATCTGCAGATGCCAAAATTCGACCGACAAAATACTTTTGCCGTGGTCGTGGAATAGCGCAATCTATACAAGGCCAGTTTAATTAAATTTGTTTTGTGGTTATTATTCGGAGTCATTTATTTTTCTGTTCATATCTCCATTTGTTTGTCTTGTATAGTCCCTACTCTATCTGCTTGTGTATTTTGTAGTTTTCTCCAGGGTGTCACAATTTAATTAGATTTCAGGTTTCACTTCCAAAGTTGGCAAATTAGCAGTATGACCAAATTATTGCTCACTTCCTTGTTTATTTGATTTATCATTCTAGTTAGACTATTAGTGTAAATCCATTATAACTCAATTTACCCATTCCATGCCATATGACAACTGGCAACGTTACGCCCTGCGTCTGACAGGTGACATGTTGAACAAATACACCAAAGTGAAGGCAAAACAATACAATAACCGCTGACGGATTCATTTTCTAGGTTCCAAAATGTTGTCGCCGTTTTGTTGTCATTTGCAATTGCATCCTGTCCCCTGGTGGTGCTTTGCAGCTCAGACTGATCCTCGATCCACCGTGTGGCGCCACTCATATTTACTTACACTTGGCACTTACTTTGTAGGGCAAGGAGGAATAAGTTCGGGACCGGTTTTCTGGTAATCATTTACCAAGTAACAAGATAACCTAGAGGAAAGAACTCCGCTAAATTTCACGTTTATCACGTTTAACGATAATCACACAGCACCAGCAAGTATGCTGATATCTAGCGGCTTATATTATGTTAATTATGTTTATGCTATGATGATGATGATGATGATGATGTAGGGGCCTACTGTTCCTGCGACATAAATAGTCTGGGGTACATCTTAATGTCGCAATCAGTCCTCCCAAAGTTCCCTCCATCCCGTGCCGTCTTCCGCCAGCTCGTTCAGAGTCTTGATGTAATTGCGCGACCTCACCCTGACACCCTTCCCTCTCAGCCTGAGGTCCGAGCGGGTTGCGGGTTGGTGGTGTGCCTGGCGACTCGGCCTTGTACCGGCATGACCCGACAAAGGCAAACTGCAGGGCCAGTTGTGCAGGGTTGCCTTCGGGCATGCATAACACGTGGCCGATCACTGACTTCCGCATTCTCAGTACTCGCTGTGTACAGATCTTCGTTTGAAACCATCTCGTTTGGCTACCGCATACCCAGTATCGAGCGTAGCTGGCGTCTATGGCAGGCATCCGGTTTTTGAAGTATCGTGGCTGGTACCGCCCATCTGCCGCAGTTGTTTACAGCATTACAGATACGACCATGGCATCGTACACCATAATTCGCTTGCTTAACCGTTAACAGGATTTTGGGCCCACGCATCCAAATTTTACAGAACGACTGGAACGGGATGTTGCCCAGCAAGCACCGATGTTGCACGTCTTTTGTGCTGCAGAGCAAGGATCCTAGCGACTTGTTTGATCTGCACTGCTCATGTTACGCTAGCGCCCACTAACAGGAGCGCTGTCACCCAGAGGTTTATATGAGCCTCGCTCTGGTAGGTCTCTTTATCACCGCTCGACCTCGTGCGTGTTGTGTGTTAATGAGTAGTAAAGGAGGTTAAGTACCGCGTACGTTGGATTCGGATGGGTGGAAGTGGAAAGTACCCGGATGTAGGTCAAGGTCAAGTACCCGGATGTAGGTCAAGGTCACGTGGCGCCCCTACCGGAATTTTTGGGAACTAGAATAGCACGCCACCTATCGGATTTTTTCGGAACTAAAATATTTCCCGCCAGAAATATAATCGCGCCCCCTGGCGGATAGTTTGTGAACTAATTATTTCCCGCCAAAACCAAAAATAGCGCCCCTTGGCGGATAGTTGGTGAACTAATTATTTCCCGCCAAAACTATGGAAGCGCCCCCTGACGGATAGTTGGTGAATTAAAATAGCTCCCCCTGGCGGATAGTTGGTGAACTAATTATTTCCCGCCAAAACAAAAAAATAGCTCCCCCTGGCGGATAGTTGGTTAATTAAAACAGCGACCCCTATCGGAATTTTTCGGTACTAATTATACAAGTGGTGTCATCTTGTGGACAAGTTGTAAACTAAATGTTCTAGTACTGCAAATATTCGTGTCTCTTGCACGCTTGCGTGCAATAGAGCCCCCTGACGGGTACATCACGAACTACAAACATCATCCCCTAGTGGACAAGTGAGCGAACCACATATGAGTACTGCAAATATTCGTGTCTCTTGATTTTTCTCGTCCATAAACACCTGGTGGATATATAATCAGCAACTGAAAGCACCCCTGTTAGATAAGTGGTGAACTAAATAACTACTCAGCAGTCCGCGCTTGTGTACATTCTACTCAGCAGTCCGTGCTTTTGAATTTTCTACAATATGTGATCTTTCGGCACGCCCACGTGACCTTTATGTTCTGTTCCATAATCTTTTCGGCACGCCCACGTGATCTTTATGGTCTGTGGACTGGTTATAAAAGGCCTGCGTCTGCTTTTGTGGTCATTATAGCTTACATCTTGAAAATGGGTGTGAATTCATCTACTGACAACGTCCGAGATATTGCTACCGACAATGACCGAGATGTTGCGGGTAGCAACAAGCGACGACACCCGGTGGCCGACCTTTGTGTCTATCAACCTGTCAAGCGACTGGCTCCGTCAGTGACTGCATCCAACCACTGCAAGGAGACACGACACCTCATGCGGTTGTCTGTCGAGAAACTTCGCGAGATGCGCAAGACTCGCAAGACCCACAACCCGGAGTCTTACCTGCGACGCTTCGTTCTCGTTAAGAACACACTGTCCAGGATAAAGCACGAACATCAACATCAACATCAACTCGTGTGTTCATCATCATCATCATCATCATTAGCATCATAAGAAAAATTCGACGAAATTCCAAGAAACGGTTCTTTTCAGAGCCAACCACATTCTCACAAAAGAGTATTAGCTATTCTCATAGGTTAGAAATTTCGTGCTCGTTCGGCACGCCCACGTGACCTTTCGGCACATTCACTATCTATATAAACGCGGAGCTCTACCAGTCGGATCATCATTCGTATCACAACGACACCACGGCTAACATCATCATGTTGAAGATATCATATTACTACCCTTGCGATACATCAGACTCGAGTGATATGATTCGAACGGATGCTACCGATGAGAAGGCCCTATCGACCCCGAAACAACTACCACCATCGCAGAGACCCTTCACCTGCCCAGACTGTGGGGGATCGTTCACACGGAAAGATAATAGCAAGCGCCACGTAACCAGCGGATGTTGTGCCCGTCGGAAGAGGACGGTCGATGAAGCCAAGTTGTATGCCAACGTTGGAATTTCCGCTCCTAACTTTGCTGGTCCGAACTTTACCATTGATTTTCCTGCGACCGAAATGAAGAAGACGTTTGCACGCCACATAGCATGTACCATCTTTGAACTCTCAAGACGTCAGTGCCGTGGTTGCGAGATAGACCATCCTAGTCAATTTCATCACGATTGTATGTTATCTGATGACATTCAAATCTGCATGTACTTTGACGAGGCTGTGGAGACCATTAATTCAACTGCAGTGGTGAAAGACTGTTTGAGTGTTTTGTTAGACGCGGGTGTGAAGCTATCCGATGTGACAGTCGAACAGTTGTGTAATATCAATACTTGGTTGCAAGAATCTGTTTCGAAACAGTGGCGAAACACTATGAAACATATGGTTCTGGCAGTAATGGAGGGTGACCTGTAAAGAACTTTCTTTTGTGTTGTACACGATTAAACTTTGCAAGACTCTGTATCAATGTCTCTGGTTCTTTTAGTTATGGAGCGTGACATGTAAATACGTTTGTGTTGTTCACGAATAAACTGTGCAAACCTCATCTTGTGTCTTTTTCATAGTGTAATGCAAAGCATATGTTGGGAACCTTACTAATAGTCTTACACTTCACAAGTATGTCTGTGTAGTTCAGTACAGATATGTTAACCACTCATGTCTGTGTAGTTCAGTACAGGGATGTTAATGTACTCAGACCAACTAGTGGTGCAAACGAAACACTATGCTTTGACCAACACACGGCACGAATCGGACTCAGACCAACTAGTCGCGTAAACGAAACAGAAACTTAACCGATTACACTGCACAAATTGAACTCAGACCAACTAGTTGCGTAAACGAAACAGAAACTTAACTGATTACGCTGCACAAATTGAACTCAGACCAACTAGTGGTGCAAACGAAACACTATGCTTTGACCAACACACGACACAAATCGAACTCAGATCAACTAGTTGCGTAAACGAAACAGAAACTTAACCGATTACGCTGCACAAATTGAACTCAGACCAACTAGTGGTGCAAACGAAACACTATTCTTTGACCAACACATGTCACAAATTGAACTCAGACCAACTAGTGGTGCAAACGAAACACTATTCTTTGACCAACACGCTGACACAAATTGAACTCAGACCAACTAGTTGCGTAAACGAAACAGAAACTTAACCGATTACGCTGCACAAATTGAACTCAGACCAACTAGTGGTGCAAACGAAACACTATTCTTTGACCAACACATGTCACAAATTGAACTCAGACCAACTAGTGGTGCAAACGAAACACTATGCTTTGACCAACACACGACACAAATCGAACTCAGATCAACTAGTTGCGTAAACGAAACAGAAACTTAACCGATTACGCTGCACAAATTGAACTCAGACCAACTAGTGGTGCAAACGAAACACTATGCTTTGACCAACACACGACACGAATCGAACTCAGATCAACTAGTTGCGTAAACGAAACAGAAACTTAACTGATTACACTGCACGAATTGAACTCAGACCTACTAGTTGGACAAACGAAACACTAAGCTTTGACCAACACGTGTCACGAAAACGAAACACTATGCTTTGACCAACACGTGTCATGAATTGAACTTAGATCAACTAGACACATCACACGAGACTATGTCCGAGATATGTTACGAGACTTCGGATGACACGTCACACGAGAGTCCCGACGAGACAAGAGACGAGACTATGACCGATATATGTCACGAGACTACGGATGACACATCACACGACAATAATGGCCGAGATATTTCACGAGACTTCGGATCACACGAGACTACGGATGACACATCACACAAGAGTACCGACGAGACACGAGTTATACAAACGAAACACTATGCTTTGACCAACACGTGTCACGAATTGAACTCAGACCAACTACGAATTGAACTCAGACCAACTAGTTGTGCAAACGAAACAGAAACTTAACCGATTACGCTGCACAAATTGAACTCAGACCAACTAGTTGTACAAACGAAACACTATGCTTTGACCAACACGTGGCACGAATTGGACTTAGACCAACTAGTTGGACAAACGAAACACTAAGCTTTGACCAACACGTGTCACGAATTGAACTTAGATCAACTAGACACATCACACGAGACTATGACCGAGATATGGCACGATACTTCGGATGATACGTCACACGAGAGTACCGACGAGACAAGAGACGAGACTATGACCGAGATATGTCACGAGACTACGGATGACACACCACACGAGACTTCGGATGACACGTCACACGAGAGTACCGACGAGACAAGAGACGAGACTATGGACGAGATACACCACAATAGACGGGTTATCGCGTGAGATTCCACCACCACCACCACAATTCCGCCACAATAGACGGGTTATCGCGTGAGATTCCACCACCACCACCACAATTCCGCCACAATAGACGGGTTATCGCGTGAGATCCCACCACCACCGCCACAATAGACGGGTTATCGCGTGAGATCGCGTGAGATTCCACCACCACCACCACAATTCCACCACAATAGACGGGTTATCGCGTGAGA
>CM034532.1:40413285-40422263 GCA_020002185.1 Paraescarpia echinospica | reverse complement strand
GATGGCCATTGATGAAGTGAGCTCGAACTGGCTACACAGGACGAACGTCGCGAGACCTTACAAAGTGCCTTGGTACGCCTTTGTGTAGAATTGCGGCCGGCCCACTCGCTGTTATAGCACAGACCCTGCACCCGGCTTCACGTCCCTGGTCGATGCCAAGCTTCTCTTTCATCATAGGATAGGCATCGAGATAGGCCGTGCGGAAAAGAAGAACAAAAAACACGGTGGCGAAGAAAGCTATTCGTGAGCTTGAGGATGAGTTGCTTCGTCAAGACCCTAAGGGCGGCGCAGTGACGACGTTAACCCTTGCTGTTGCTACGGCCCGATTGAATTCTCGTATTCGCAACCGAGGTCTATCCGCGAAGGAATTGCTGATGCAAAGGGGTCAGTTCAGCAATCAACAAATACCACTCAGACTGCACGTTGATCTTTGAGCAACTGAAGCACCGCGTCGACAATCACCCGCACAGCGAACGCTCGAAGGCTCCACGGTTTAATGTATTGCCTCAAATTGACATTGCAATCGGGGACATGGTGTACATTCACTCAAATCGCAACAAGTCGAGAGCTCGAGATAAATACTTGGTAGGATCAACAGAAGGATTGTGGTGCAACATCCGCAAATTTGTTGGATCACAATTACGAAATACATCATATCGTGTAAAGCGATCCGAATGCTACATCGTACCGACTGACTATCGAATAACAACCCCGCCGATCGTTAGACACAGCATCTTTGAGTGATTGTGACGATACTCGCGACCACGTTGACGACCACGTTGTGGGATACCCAGAACCACCTCATGTGCCAGTTGAGCTATCTACGCTCGCTCAACAACTCGACGAGTCTCGCTGTGCGTCAGTAGAAGATACCCGCCCAGTCCAAGACGCACCCAGATGCATTACCAAGACGCAGAAGATACTGACGATGAGCCGCGTCGTTCTGAACGTGAGCTGCATAAGCCCACGTGGTTTGCTGATTATGAGACCAACTAGTGACCTGAACATTCGTGTTAGTTCTAATATGATTTATGTGATAGAATAATCCACTTTGCTGGAGACCAGTGTACACGTGATTACAGACAATGAGACTAATAGCTTATCATGATTTGTTGTATGTGTTTAGTTCTGGGGCAGAATAATCCCCTGTTTAATTGCATGAGGACAGTCAACCCTATGACGGATATATTTTATAATGTCGAACCGTTTAGTCATGATCGTTATGTTTCATAGATATACGTTTAGCCATGGCGGTCAATGTACTCTAGTGTTTTATGTGCAGTCGTGTACCGTAGTTAGTAGTATAGATAGAACGTTGGCCTATACTATTTAAACACACTGAAGGAAAAAACGACGTCACGCCAGCAAGTGTGCTGACATCTAGCGGCTTATGTGTTAGTTATGTTTGTTACGCTAGCGCCCGCTAACAGGAGCGCTATCACCCAGCAGTTTATATGAGCCTCGCTCTGGCAGTTCTCTTTATCATCGCTCGACCTCGTGCGTGTTATGTGTTAATGTTCCAGACGAAGTTGGAGCAATAGTCTTCTTACCCAACTGTTGTAGTTCACTCCTCGTCTATGATAACTACTGCATAACCTCTCCTCATTGGCGTAGGAGGTGTTGTTTTGTGCGGAAATGACGTAACGCGGTTTTCGCGCGACTCTATTTTCCATGGTAAACAATCGATGACGAGGCTTCATTATGCGTAAAGACACATTGAGGTATTCAATCATACGTTCATAAAATCAAACATTTAAAACATGCTTGTCATAAAAAAACTGGACTTGTTTTGAACCACAGAAATAGCTTACGTGTGCATGGTAATTTCAACGCTATTGCAGTTCCAAAAATGTCACATAACAGACACGGCCACGCTGAAAAATACTGAAAACAGGAAAAGCTAAGTGTACAATTTTGTGGTTGTGTTTTAATATTGAATATCATTACACAGGATTCATAACACAGTTTAAAAAAAGCAGTCATCTTTCTTATCCCATTGTTTCTGTTATTAATAATACTTGTTATATAATAGGTATGACACATATAGGGCCTACTCACTGGCGCAGGAACAGAGCTGAGAGCCGGAACTTCAGCACCACTCCTATGTCTGATCATGACATCGGAAGACGAAGAGGAGGGTGCTGTTGAATATTTTTCGAGGCAACGTTCACAATTTTTAAAGCTTACCAGAAACTTTCAATTGCACACACCCTTTGACGCTCACCAAAAAACACCTATAGGCTCTCAGAAAATCTCGATTTGCACCTCTCTTGACGCTTATAAAAACCCATATTCAGGCTCAGATTCTGCCCCCCAGCGAAATGGCTTGGGTGGGACATTTGCCCCCCTGTTCCCGCGCCTGTGGTTATACTAGTGCCCAGAGGTAATCCAGCGATACCTGGGTCGCCGGATGTATTAGAGCAGTTTGGCACCAATATTGTCAAATTGGGAAACGGAAAGGGCCGGAGAAGCGGGTGCATAACGTAATGTTTTAATGTATTTGTCTGTTTTCTGTTTATATGTGCGGAGAATCAACTGTGATTTCACGGGGCATATGAAGAAATGAGTCTTGAACAAAAGGTGTGGCTGTTATAGCAGTTGCAGTGACAGTTGTCTCCACAGCTACTGTACATCGTCTACTTTGTTATACTTTTAACGTACAGTTTGTCTCCACAGCTACTGTACATCGTCTACTTTGTTATACTTCTAAGGTACAGTTGTCTCTACAGCTACTGTACATCGTCTACTGTGTTATACTTCTAACGTACTGTTGTCTCCACAGCTACTGTACATCGTCTACTTTGTTATACTTCTAACGTACTGTTGTCGCCACAGCTACTGTACATCGTCTACTTTGTTATACTTCTAACGTACAGTTGTCTCCACAGCTTCTGTACATCGTCTGCTTTGTTATACTCTAACATACAGTTGTCTCCACAGCTAGATGTTTCTTATGTATTAGATGCGAAGCAGATGCCGGCAGATGACATTACCGAATGAAAAGTGCACTCCACATAAACCTGTTATTTGACGTGTTACAGTGTAAAATTAGAATAACATTTTGTTTCTTGAAATTATACATATCTACCTATCAAGAGACTTGTTTTCGAGTTTTTGTATATTTCGACCACTCCGTGCGGTGTTGATCGGCAGAATGACGTTACGGGTATGTCACATGACCACTGTCATGTGACACAAGCTGGATAAGAACTGGTGGAAGCTCCTGGCCGACGTTGCGATTCAAAGTAGTTTACTCTCTGTGGATGTAAATTGCCTCATTTATTTTTCTTCGGTGCCAGTTCTCCTCATGGTCTACAATCTGCAGAAGGAGATAGTTAGGTTGGCAGATATTGTGATGGGAATGGAGATGGGAATTAGCAAGGAGGCAGGTCGAATGGAGAGAGACGACCGGGAGAGAGGTGAGAATACTGCAAGACTGAAGGAGAATAGCAGTGGCAAGAAAACTGAGGAAAGGAGATTGAGAGGAGGGAAGGTGATTGGAGGGGAAGAAATTGGAAAATCGACAACAGAAAACGTGACAAGCGTGAAGGTGACAGGGAAGAAAGTGACCGTAGAGAAGGAGGGAGGGAAGATGGAACGGGAGAGGAGAGAGGAAAATGAGATGGGACGAAAGAAGAAGGGACGAAAGGAAGTGGGAGCAAATGTGATAGAAGAGAAGTCGATAAAAGGGACGCTGACAGGAGGAAAGGTGACAAGAGAAAAAGCGACAGGAAAGAATGGATCGGAAGAGAATGTGACAGGAGAGAAGACGACAGGGGGGAAAGACAACAACCAGACAGATGCAAACCGAAGAAGGAGCTATTCTAAGGCAGTGATTGAGGGGGCAATGAGGAAAGAGAGGGTGTTTATGGGCGACTCCATTATGAGAAAGACGGACAAGACACTGAGCGAGGGGAAGGACGTCGTTGTTTGTTTACCGGGGGCTAGGATTGAACATGTAACTGACAGGGTAGAGAAGGTATTGGGACATGGCAAGGGGGGTCTATACTGGTACATGTAGGAACAAATAATGCAGACAGGGAGGGAACAACTGCGATAGTACAGAAGTATAGACAGTGAGGAAGCTAAAGAAGACGAAAGTTGAACAGGTTATTTTGTCAGGAATTTTGCCAGTAATAGGAGGAAGGGGGGCAACGTATAGAAACTGCAAGAGGATGGCGATCAATGCACTAGCTGAGCAGATGTGTGAAGAAGAGGGGGTGGGATTCAAAGATTTATGGGGATACTTTGTTGGGAGGGAAGATATGTACATGAGAGATGGCCTCCATCTTAGTGGAAAGGGGGCAGCAGTTTTCTCAGAGAACCTGCTGCAATCTGTTGACAGTGGGACAGGTTGCATCTATTTAAACTAGATTCGAAGGGGGGACTCACAGAAAAGCCTGAAAATGGAGGCATAGATAAAGACGGCACAAATAAATCGGCAAATAACAGTCTGGAAAACTCTTCTGAAGCTGGATATAAATGTGTTTGTTTAAATGCAAGGAGTATAGTAAATAAAAGAAATGAACTAAATATTATGGTAGAAGATATTGACCCTCATATAATAGGTATAACCGAATCCTGGACCACCACCGATATATCAGATGGTGAATTGGGACTGACAGGATATGTAATGTTTAGAAAAGATAGAATAGGAAGAAAGGGAGGTGGAGTTATTTTATATATTAAAGAATCTATTCAGGCTTATGAAATAAAATTAGAAAGAGAAGCAGATTGCGAAGAAGCTGTTTGGTGTAACATAGTTACAGGAAACTCAACGTTAACAGTTGGGTTAGTTTATCGAAGTCCAAACATAAGCATAGAAGAGAATGAAAAAATACAAAACGCTATAAGGGAAGTAAGCAAACGGGACTGTATTATTATGGGGGATTTTAACCATGGGCATATACAATGGAAATCTCTACAGAGTATGGGGAGAGAGGACCACAAGTTTTTAGTTTTAGTTCAAGATACATTCCTTTCTCAACATGTGCTAAAACCAACCAGGGGTGAGAATGTGTTAGACATAGTTTTGTCCTCACACAATGAATTAGTTGACAATGTCAAGATATGTGAGCCACTGGGGAGTAGCGACCACAACCACATATATTTTACCATCAAAGTAAAATCAGAAAGGAATAGTAAAAAGCAGTATAGGAGAAATTTCCACAAAGGAAGGTATAAGGACATGAGGAAATATTTAGCAAAGATAGACTGGAATAAGACACTAAAAAATAAGACGGCAACAGAATGCTGGAATATATTAAAGAGTGAAATTAAGTGCATAGTCGATAAATTTGTACCCTTCAAAAAACAAGGAAAACGGTCCAAAAAGAAACACTTATCGAAAGAAGCCATTAGAAAAATTAAGTATAAACAAATGATGTGGAAGTCATATAGATGTACTGGAAATGATGAAGACTACAACAGTTATAAAGAAGCACTTAACCAAGCTACAGCTGAAATTAGAAATTCAAAGAGAAGCTATGAACAACAATTAGCTAGTAATATAAAACATGACAGCAAGAGTTTTATGCGTATGTTCGAAGCAAACAGAAAGTTCAAGATAAAGGTCGGTCCTCTAGAAGATAGTGCTGGAAATATAATATCAGAGGGATTCTTAATGGCAGAAGACCTGAATGAGTACTTTAGTTCAGTGTTTACCAGGGAAGATATTAGTTCACTGCCAGTACCAGAGGCTAAGTTCAAGGGGGCAGATTCAGACTATTTAGGACAATTAATTGTAACCCCGGAAATGGTAGCTAAGAAAATAAGGGCTATGAAGGATAATAAATCACCTGGAGTGGATGGTATTCCACCCAAACTACTATTGGAAATTGTAGAACAAATTAGCATACCGCTTGCAACAGTTTTCAATTTGTCATTAGAAGAGGGAGTGGTTCCTTTAGAATGGAAAGAAGCAAACATTATACCGTTATTCAAAAAGGTTCGAGAAACAAGTCAGAGAACTATAGACCAGTGAGTTTAACATCAGTGATTTGTAAATTGTTAGAAAGACTAATTAAAGATCACATGGTGGATTTTCTTGTTAAACAAAACTTGATAAACTCATCTCAACATGGTTTTTTTTAAAGCGAGGTCATGCTTAACAAATATGTTATGTTTTTTGGAAGACATCACTAAGTGGGTAGATGAGGGATCACCAGTAGATATCGTCTACTTAGATTTTCAAAAAGCTTTCGACAAAGTACCACATCAAAGATTACTGCATAAACTAAAGGCCCATGGCATAGGAAATGGTATAATAAACTGGATAGAACAATGGCTGATTGACAGAAGACAACGTGTAGTAGTTGATGGGGAGGCTTCAAACTGGAAATCGGTATTGAGTGGGGTACCACAGGGATCAGTATTAGGACCTATATTATTCTTAATATATATCAACGATTTGGATGATGAAATAACAAGCAAGGTGTTGAAATTTGCGGATGATACAAAAGTGTTTAGAAGGATTAAAAGTGATGGAGACAGACAGCATTTACAAGATGATCTTGACAGGTTGATCAAATGGTCTGAAAAGTGGCAAATGCTGTTCAATTTTGGGAAATGTAAATGCCTCCACACAGGACATGGGAACGAAGAAGTAGAATATACAATGGGGGTACTGTACTAAGTACTACTGTAAAAGAAAAGGACTTAGGGTTAACCATTAGTGCTGATATGAAGGTTTCAGAGCAGTGCGGAATTGCAGCTTCAAAGGGAAATCAAATCCTTGGATTAATTAGGCGAAACATAACGTATAAGGAAAAAGAGCTAATAATACCGCTGTACAAAACAATAGTTAGGCCTCATTTAGAATATTGTATTCAAGCGTGGAGGCCATATCGCAGGAAGGACATAGATATGCTAGAAAGAGTGCAGAGGAGAGCAACTAAAATGATACCAAAACTGAGGGATCTTAGTTACGAAATACGCCTAAAAAAATGCGGTTTAACAACACTAGAGACCAGGAGATTGAGAGGAGATCAGATAGAAGTGTTTAAAATATTGAAGGGTTATGAAAATATTGATAGAAATGTTTTTCTCAGTTAAGAAAGATAGAAGGACTAGAGGACATGAACTTGCATTAGCAAAGGAGCAGAGTAGATTGGATATAAGAAAGTTTTCATTTTCACAAAGGACTGTAAATGAATGGAACAGATTACCTGCTGATTGTGTGGGTGCTAGTAGCGTGAATATGTTTAAAAATAAAATCGACACACCTCAGACGGGCGGGATACACATAGATAAAAGGGTCGGACTCTCGATAAGCCAAAGGGCTTCCTTGTCCACCTGTCACCTAGAGTTAATTCTCTGGGTGGCAATCTTGTTAAATCTTGTTAAATTGTGACGTCTTTCATTGAACACTAGTGGCCTGTGTTCAGTATATATGTTTACGTGTGACTGATAGGGGTTGGCGACTTGACAGATGTTCTTTCATTCTTGTGAAAGTGCTCTAGCTGTTTCCCTATTTTGTGCTGGTCACATTCTAGGCATTGAATATGGGGTGGGACATTTACCCCCTGTTCCCGTGCCACAGTTTGCTGCCTTTCCGTCATGTCCTTCGGGTGCACAAGCAGTGTCACACGCGTAACGTCATTCTGTTGACGAAGACCGCAAACATTGGACGAAATATAAAACAAATCGAAATCAAGTTTCTTGATAGGTAAATACGTTTAATTATAAAAAAAAACGGATATCAATCCACTTAATGATTTTGTTTCTTTATTTTCAAACGTTCAGACAAGAGGAATCACCGAAAATGCAGCTGCTACAACAACACATACACACGAGGTAATGTTTATTTCTTTTACAGCCCCCAAGTGTCTCAGCCGTTATGGTTAACTGATTTCAAAATACATTGTTGTATTGATGTTTCATTCGACATTTAGGTGTGCCCAGTTTAGGATTTTTATTATCGGAGATGATCAACCAGATACAATTACCGGTACATGAAAAATAAATGGCGCCATCGCTGGTTATCACTCCTTGTAGTAGCTACGGTACTTGGTCGTGGTAGATTTCTAAATCAATATATAATTGCTATAGTTTACTTTTAGGTGAACCGTAATCGTAGAGACTTCTTGAGACAGATTGTTCAAACCATCGGTGATCGACCCAAATATTATTAGCACGGCTGAGTGAGTGATCGTCGCTGTCGCATCCAAGCTTCCCGCGACAACCGCGCCCGGTCGGAATAGTTCCCAAGACAACATATTGATTACATATGAACACTAGATATTCTTAGAATTTCATTCGCTAAATATGTTTTTATATTAACTTCTGTTTTATACATTTTATTCAGTGATGTAGCATGTGTATGTATGATTTTATTAGCTATGGTATATCTTGTAAAGTAAAAACCATACGACGCCAATGTGTGTAAGTAACTGTTAGAATGCAGATTTAATAAAAACGATTTTCTTTGCAACGACGGGCGACAGGATGACAACATGTTGACAGACGGCACAACGATGACAGCAGCCGGCATGAGGTCAGGCGACATGGCCACAGGAGACCAGCGGCATCCTTCGTGGCATCTTGGCTTCTGACGATCGACTAGGTTCGTATATTTATTTTGTATTATGCGAGTTATAATACAGTTATTAACAGACCGACGCAAAATGATGGTCAACATCAAACAAATTGCAATAGTGTGTATACGTGTTTTTTTATTTGTACTATAATGTCTACATTACAAGAATAAAAGTCCACCTAAATCCACGAAGTGGAAATTTTCCCATTTTTAAGATAATGCTAAGTAGTCAGCCTGTCATTTCTTGCGCACTGAAATGCATAGTGGGATGTTATATTTAGTTTGTATAGCTTCTCTGTTTGTATTCAAATCATAAGAGTGATGAATAGAGTTATCAAGGTTGTGTATTCAATGATGCACACCATTATATACTTCTACAATAATTGTGAATGGCGGAAAGTCGCTTCGGGTTACTTTTCATTATATTGAAAAGTAAGGGAAT
>CM034532.1:40263285-40400785 GCA_020002185.1 Paraescarpia echinospica | reverse complement strand
TCCCCTACATTTCAATGTGAATAAAGGAATCCTGGGTGATCTCCGGCCACGTCTAATTATTATCTCAATGTTTATCTGTAGATTTTGGTGGACTTTTGTTTTAGCAATGTAATTATGTTGTACATCTAAAATACATCATAATTATAACTGCAGTTTCTACTGTACGTGTGTCCATACATAACACATGTATCTCTGCCAGTCAGTAGCAAATATTTGCAAATCTGTTTAGCAGATGACTGTGACTACACTGTATGTTTCAGTTATATTTAAAGGATCATTTAATAAACCAATCAGCTAATCAACTACTGTGCTCATGGTATTCAACATTTGCTAGAAATAAGCAAAGAAAATTAGGCATACAGCTAAAATTAACCGATTCCCTTACTTTTCAATATAATGAAAAGTAACCCGAAGCGACTTTCCGCCATTCACAATTATTGTAGAAGTATATAATGGTATGCATCATTGAATACACAACCTTGCTAACTCTATTCATCACTCTTATGATTTGAATACAAACAGAGAAGCTATACAAACTAAATATAACATCCCACTATGCATTTCAGTGCGCAAGAAATGACAGGCTGACTACTTAGCATTATCTTAAAAATGGGAAAATTTCCACTTCGTGGATTTAGGTGGACTTTTATTCTTGTAATGTAGACATTATAGTACAAATAAAAAAAACACGTATACACACTATTGCAATTTGTTTGATGTTGACCATCATTTTGCGTCGGTCTGTTAATAACTGTATTATAACTCGCATAATACAAAATAAATATACGAACCTATGTCGATCGTCAGAAGCCAAGATGCCACGAAGGATGCCGCTGGTCTCCTGTGGCCATGTCGCCTGACCTCATGCCGGCTGCTGTCATCGTTGTGCCGTCTGTCCACATGTTGTCATCCTGTCGCCCGTCGTTGCAAAGAAAATCGTTTTTATTAAATCTGCATTCTAACAGTTACTTACACACATTGGCGTCATATGGTTTTTACTTTACAAGATATACCATAGCTAATAAAATCATACATACACATGCTACATCACTGAATAAAATGTATAAAACAGAAATTAATATAAAAACATATTTAGCGAATGAAATTCTAAGAATATCTAGTGTTCATATGTAATCAATATGTTGTCTTGGGAACTATTCCGACCGGGCGCGGTTGTCGCGGGAAGCTTGGATGCGACAGCGACGATTACTCACTCGGTCGTGCTAATAATATTTGGGTCGAACACCGATGGTTTGAACAATTTGTCTCAAGAAGTCTCTACGATTACGGTTCACCTAAAAGTAAACTATAGCAATTATATATTGATGTAGAAATCTACCACGACCAAGTACCGTAGCTACTACAAGGAGTGATAACCAGCGATGGCGCCATTTATTTATCATGTACCGGTAATTGTATCTGGTTGATCATCTCCGATAATAAAAATCCTAAACTGGGCACACCTAAATGTCGAATGAAACATCAATACAACAATGTATTTTGAAATAAATTAACCATAACGGCTGAGACACTTGGGGGGCTGTAAAAGAAATAAACATTACCTCGTGTGTATGTGTTGTTGTAGCAGCTGCATTTTCGGTGATTCCTCTTGTCTGAACGTTTGAAAGAAAAGAAACAAAGTCATTAAGTGGATTGATATCCGTTTTTTTAATAATTAAACGTATTTACCTATCAAGAAACTTGATTTCGATTTGTTTTATATTTCGTCCAATGTTTGCGATCTTCGTCAGCAGAATGACGTTACGCGTGTGACACTGCTTGTGCACCCGAAGGACATGACGGAAAGGCAGCACAATGTGGCATGGGAACAGGGGGTAAATGTCCCACCCCATATTCAATGTCTAGAATGTGACCATCACAAAATAGGGAAACAGCTAGTGCACTTTCACAAGAATGAAAGAACATCTGTCAAGTCGCCAACCCCAATCAGTCACACGTAAACATATATACTGAACACAGGCCACCAGTGTTCAACGAAAGACGTCACAATTGTAGACCATGAGGAGAACTGGCACCGAAGAAAAATAAAGGAGGCAAATTACATCCACAGAGAGTAACCTACTTTGAATCGCGACGTCGGCCAGGAGCTTCCACCAGTTCTTATCCAGCTTGTGTCACATGACAGTGGTCATGTGACATACCCGTAACGTCATTCTGCCGATCAACACCGCACGGAGTGGTCGAAATATACAAAAACTCGAAAACAAGTTTCTTGATAGGTAGATATGTATAATTTCAAGAAACAAAGGGTTATTCTAATTTTACACTGTAACACGTCAAATAACAGGTTTACCTGGAGTGCGCTTTTCATTCGGTAATGTCATCTGCTTCGCATCTAATACATAAGAAACATCTAGCTGTGGAGACAACTGTACGTTAGAAGTATAACAAAGTAGACAATGTACAGTAGCTGTGGAGACAACTACGTTAAAATTATAACAAATTAGACGATGTACAGTAGCTGTGGAGACAACTGTACGTTAGAAGTATAACACAGTAGACGATATACAGTAGCTGTGGAGACAACTGTACGTTAGAAGTATAACACAATAGACGATGTACAGTAGCAGTGGAGACAACTGTACGTTAGAAGTATAACAAAGTAGACGATGTACAGTAGCTGTGGAGACAACTGTACGTTAGAAGTATAACAAAGCAGATGATGTACAGTAGCTGTGGAGACAACTGTACGTTAGAAGTATAACAAAGTAGACAATGTACAGTAGCTGTGGAGACAACTACGTTAAAATTATAACAAAGTAGACGATGTACAGTAGCTGTGGAGACAACTGTACGTTAGAAGTATAACACAGTAGACGATATACAGTAGCTGTGGAGACAACTGTACGTTAGAAGTATAACACAATAGACGATGTACAGTAGCAGTGGAGACAACTGTACGTTAGAAGTATAACAAAGTAGACGATGTACAGTAGCTGTGGTGACAACTGTACGTTAGAAGTATAACAAAGCAGATGATGTACAGTAGCTGTGGAGACAACTGTACGTTAGAAGTATAACAAAGTAGACGATGTACAGTAGCTGTGGAGACAACTGTACGTTAGAATTATAACAAAGCAGACGATGTACAGTAGCTGTGGAGACAACTGTACGTTAGAAGTATAACAAAGCAGACGATGTACAGTAGCTGTGGAGACAACTATACGTTAAAAGTATAACAAAGTAGACGATGCACAGTAGCTGTGGAGACAACTGTACGTTAGAAGTATAACAAAGTAGACGATGTACAGTAGCTGTGGAGACAACTGTACGTTAGAAGTATAACAAAGTAGACGATGTACAGTAGCTGTGGAGACAACTGTACGTTAGAAGTATAACAATGTAGACGATGTACAGTAGCTGTGGAGACAACTGTACGTTAGAAGTATAACAAAGTAGACGATGTACAGTAGCTGTGGCGACAACTGTACGTTAGAAGTATAACAAAGCAGATGATGTACAGTAGGAGACAACTGTACGTTGAAAGTATAAAAAAAAAACGATCCACAGTAGCTGTGGAGACAACTGTACGTTAGAAGTATAACAAAGTAGACGATGTACAGTAGCTGTGGAGACAACTGTACGTTAGAAGTATAACAAAGTAGATGATGTACAGTAGTTGTGGAGACAACTGTACGTTAGAAGTATAACACAGTAAACGATGTACAGTAGCTGTGGAGACAACTGTACGTTAGAAGTATAACAAAGTAGACGATGTGCAGTAGCTGTGGAGACAACTGTACGTTAGAAGTATAACACAGTAGACAATGTAAAGTAGCTGTGGAGTCAACTGTACGTTAGAAGTATAACAAAGTAGACGATGTACAGTAGCTGTGGAGACAACTGTACCTTAGAAGTATAATAAAGTAGACGATGTACAGTAGCTGTGGAGAAAACTGTACGTTAGAAGTATAACACAGTAGACGATGTACAGTAGCTGTGGAGATAACTGTACCTTAGAAGTATAACAAAGCAGACGATGTACAGTAGCTGTGGAGACAACAGTGCCTTAGAAGTATAACAAAGTAGACGATGTACAGTAGCTGTGGAGACAACTGTACGTTAGAAGTATAACAAAGTAGACGATGTACAGTAGCTGTGGAGACAACTGTACGTTAGAAGTATAACACAGTAGACGATGTACAGTAGCTGTGGAGACAACTGTACGTTAGAAGTATAACAAAGTAGACGATCTACAGTAGCTGTGGAGACAACTGTACGTTAGAAGTATAACAAAGTAGACGATGTACAGTAGCTGTGGAGACAACTGTACCTTAGAAGTATAACAAAGTAGACGATGTACAGTAGCTGTGGTGACAACTGTACGTTAGAAGTATAACAAAGTAGTCGGTGTACAGTAGCTGTGGAGACAACTGTACGTTAGAAGTATAACAAAGCAGATGATGTACAGTAGCTGTGGAGACAACTGTACGTTAGAAGTATAACAAAGCAGATGATGTCCAGTAGCTGTGGAGACAACTGTACGTTACTAGTATAACAAAGTAGACGATGTACAGTAGCTGTGGAGACAACTGTAAATTAGAAGTATAACAAAGTAGACGATGTACAGTAGCTGTGGAGACAAATGTACGTTAGAAGTATAACAAAGCAGACGATGTACAGTAGCTGTGGAAACAACTGTACGTTAGAAGTATAACAAAGTAGACGATGTAAAGTAGCTGTGGAGACTACTGTACGTTAGAAGTATAACAAAGTAGACGATGTACAGTAGCTGTGGAGACAACTGTACCTTAGAAGTATAACAACGTAGACGATGTACAGTAGCTGTGGAGACAACTGTACGTTAGAAGTATAACAAAGCAGACGATGTACAGTAGCTGTGGAGACAACTGTTCGTTAGAAGTATAACAAAGTAGCCTATGTACAGTAGCTGTGGAGACAACTGTACGTTAGAAGTATAACACAGTAGACGATATACAGTAGCTGTGGAGACAACTGTACGTTAGAAGTATAACAAAGCAGACGATGTACCGTAGCTGTGGAGACAACTGTACCTTAGAAGTATAACACAGTAGACGATGTACAGTAGCTGTGGAGACAACTGTACGTTAGAAGTATAACAAAGTAGACGATGTACAGTAGCTGTGGAGTCAACTGTACCTTAGAAGTATAACAAAGCAGACGATGTACAGTAGCTGTGGAGACAACTGTACGTTAGAAGTATAACAAAGTAAACGATGTACAGTGGCTGTGGAGACAACTGTCCCTTAGAAGTATAACAAAGCAGACGATGTACAGTAGCTGTGGAGACAACTGTACATTAGAAGTATAACAAAGCAGACGATGTACAGTAGCTGTGGAGACAACTGTTCGTTAGAAGTATAACAAAGTAGACGATGTACAGTAGCTGTGGAGACAACTGTACCTTAGAAGTATAACAAAGTAGACGATGTACAGTAGCTGTGGAGACAATTGTACGTTAGATGTATAACACAGTAGACGATGTACAGTAGCTGTGGAGACAACGGTACGTTAGAAGTATAACAAAGTAGACGATGTACAGTAGCTGTGGAGACAATTGTACCTTAGAAGTATAACAAAGCAGACGATGTACAGTAGCTGTGGAGACAACTGTACGTTAGAAGTATAATGAAGTAGACGATGTACAGTAGCTGTGGAGACAACTGTACCTTAGAAGTATAACAAAGTAGACGATGTACAGTAGCTGTGGAGACAACTGTACGTTAGAAGTATAACAAAGCAGACGATGTACAGTAGCTGTGGAGACAAATGTACGTTAGAAGTATAACAAAGTAGACGATGTACAGTAGCTGTGGAGACAACTGTACGTTAGAAGTATAACAAAGCAGACGATGTACAGTAGCTGTGGAGACAAATGTACGTTAGAAGTATAACAAAGTAGACGATGTACAGTAGCTGTGGAGACAACTGTACGTTAGAAGTATAACAAAGTAGACGATGTACAGTAGCTGTGGAGACAACTGTACGTTAGAAGTATAACAAAGCAGACGATGTACAGTAGCTGTGGAGACAACTGTACGTTACAAGTATAACAAAGTAGACGATGTACAGTAGCTGTGGAGACAACTGTACGTTAGAAGTATAACACAGTAGACGATGTACAGTAGCTGTGGAGACAAATGTACGTTAGAAGCATAACACAGTAGACGATGTACAGTAGCTGTGGAGACAATTGTACCTTAGAAGTATAACAAAGCAGACTATGTACAGTAGCTGTGGAGACAACTGTACATTAGAAGTATAACAAAGTTGACGATGTACAGTAGCTGTGGAGACAACTGTACCTTAGAAGTATAACAAAGTAGACGATGTACAGTAGCTGTGGAGACAACAGTACATTAGAAGTATAACAAAGCAGACGATGTACAGTAGCTGTGGAGACAACTGTTCGTTAGAAGTATAACAAAGTAGACGATGTACAGTAGCTGTGGAGACAACTGTACCTTAGAAGTATAACAAAGTAGACGATGTACAGTAGCTGTGGAGACAATTGTACGTTAGATGTATAACACAGTAGACGATGTACAGTAGCTGTGGAGACAACGGTACGTTAGAAGTATAACAAAGTAGACGATGTACAGTAGCTGTGGAGACAATTGTACCTTAGAAGTATAACAAAGCAGACGATGTACAGTAGCTGTGGAGACAACTGTACGTTAGAAGTATAATGAAGTAGACGATGTACAGTAGCTGTGGAGACAACTGTACCTTAGAAGTATAACAAAGTAGACGATGTACAGTAGCTGTGGAGACAACAGTACATTAGAGTATAACAAAGTATGTACAGTAGCTGTGGAGACAACTGTACGTTAGAAGCGTATGTACAGTAGCTGTGGAGACAACAGTGTAGACGTTTAGAAGTATAACAATGTAGATGATGTACAGTAGCTGTGGAGACAACTGTACGTTAGAAGTATAACAAAGTTACGATGTACAGTAGCTGTGGAGACAACTGTAGAAGTATAACAAAGTAGACGATGTACAGTAGCTGTGGAGACAACAGTACATTAGAAGTATAACAAAGCAGACGATGTACAGTAGCTGTGGAGACAAATGTACGTTAGAAGTATAATAAAGTAGACGATGTACAGTAGCTGTGGAGACAACTGTGCGTTAGAAGTATAACAAAGCAGACGATGTACAGTAGCTGTGGAGACAACTGTACGTTAGAAGTATAACAAAGTAGACGATGTACAGTAGCTGTGGAGACAACTGTACGTTAGAAGTATAACAAAGCAGACGATGTACAGTAGCTGTGGAGACAAATGTACGTTAGAAGTATAACAAAGTAGACGATGTACAGTAGCTGTGGAGACAACTGTACGTTAGAAGTATAACAAAGCAGACGATGTACAGTAGCTGTGGAGACAAATGTACGTTAGAAGTATAACAAAGTAGACGATGTACAGTAGCTGTGGAAACAACTGTACGTTAGAAATATAACAAAGTAGACGATGTACAGTAGCTGTGGAGACAACTGTACGTTAGAAGTATAACAAAGCAGACGATGTACAGTAGCTGTGGAGACAACTGTACGTTAGAAGTATAACACAGTAGACGATGTACAGTAGCTGTGGAGACAACTGTACGTTAGAAGCATAACACAGTAGACGATGTACAGTAGCTGTGGAGATAATTGTACCTTAGAAGTATAACAAAGCAGACTATGTACAGTAGCTGTGGAGACAACTGTACGTTAGAAGTATAACAAAGTTGACGATGTACAGTAGCTGTGGAGACAACTGTACCTTAGAAGTATAACAAAGTAGACGATGTACAGTAGCTGTGGAGACAACAGTACATTAGAAGTATAACAAAGCAGACGATGTACAGTAGCTGTGGAGACAAATGTACGTTAGAAGTATAACAATGTAGACGATGTACAGTAGCTGTGGAGACAACTGTACCTTAGAAGTATAACAAAGTAGACGATGTACAGTAGCTGTGGAGACAACAGTACATTAGAAGTATAACAAAGCAGACGATGTACAGTAGCTGTGGAGACAAATGTACGTTAGAAGTATAACAAAGTAGACGATGTACAGTAGCTGTGGAGACAACTGTACGTTAGAAGTATAACAAAGTAGACGATGTACAGTAGCTGTGGAGACAACTGTGCGTTAGAAGTATAACAAAGCAGACGATGTACAGTAGCTGTGGAGACAACTGTACGTTAGAAGTATAACAAAGTAGACGATGTACAGTAGCTGTGGAGACAACTGTACGTTAGAAGTATAGCAAAGCAGACGATGTACAGTAGCTGTGGAGACAACTGTACGTTACAAGTATAACAAAGCAGACGATGTACAGTAGCTGTGGGGACAACTGTACGTTAGAAGTATAACACAGTAGACGATGTACAGTAGCTGTGGAGACAACTGTACGTTAGAAGTATAACAAATTAGACGATGTATAGTAGCTGTGGAGACAACTGTACGTTAGAAGTATAACAAAGTAGACGATGTACAGTAGCTGTGGAGACAACTGTACGTTAGAAGTATAACAAAGTAGACGATGTACAGTAGCTGTGGAGACAACTGTGTAGACGATGTACAGTAGCAGGGGAGCCAACTGTACGTTAGAAGTATAACACAGTAGACGATATACAGTAGCTGTGGAGACAACTGTACCTTAGAAGTATAACACAGTAGACGATGTACAGTAGCTGTGGAGACAACTGTACGTTAGAAGTATAACAAAGTAGACGATGTACAGTAGCTGTGGAGACAACTGTACCTTAGAAGTATAACACAGTAGACGATGTACAGTAGCTGTGGAGACAACTGTACCTTAGAAGTATAACAAAGTAGACGATGTACAGTAGCTGTGGAGACAACTGTACCTTAGAAGTATAACAAAGTAGACGATGTACAGTAGCTGTGGAGACAACTGTACGTTAGAGTATAACAAAGTAGACGATGTACAGTAGCTGTGGAGACAACTGTACGTTAGAAGTATAACACAGTAGACGAAGTACAGTAGCTGTGGAGACAACTGTCACTGCAACTGCTATAACAGCCACACCTTTTGTTCAAGACTCATTTCTTCATATGCCCCGTGAAATCACAGTTGATTCTCCGCACATATAAACAGAAAACAGACAAGTACATTAAAACATTACGTTATGCACCCGCTTCTCCGGCCCTTTCCGTTTCCCAATTTGATAATGTTGGTGCCAAACTGCTCTAATACATCCGGCGACCCAGGTATCACTGGATTACCTTTGGGCAATAGTATAACCTTAGGCGCGGGAACAGGGGGGCAAATCTCCCACCCAAGACATTTCGCTGGGGGGCAGAATCTGAGCCAGAATATGGGTTTTTATAAGCGTCAAGAGAGGTGCAAATCGAGATTTTCTGAGAGCCTATAGGTGTTTTTTTAGTGAACGCCAAAGGGTGTGTGCAATTGAAGGTTTCTGGTAAGCTTCAAAAATTGTGAACGTTGCCTCGAAAAATATTCAACAGCACCCTCCTCTCAGTCTTCGGATCTCATGATCCGACATCGGAGTGGTGCTGAAGCTCCGACTCTCAGATCTGTTCCTGCGCCAGCGAGTAGGCCCTACATGTGTCGTACCTATTATATAACCAGTATTACTAATAACAGAAACAATGGGATAAGAAAGATGACTGCCTTTTCTAACTGTGTTATTAATCCTGTGTAATGATATTCAATATTAAAACACAACCACAAAATTATACACTTAGCTTTTCCTGTTTTCAGTAGTTATTTGTAAAATAAAATACCTATGACCAATTTTTATTTTTTTATGATATTTTATTTGCAACAACATATTTCCGTTTAAAATAATCACCTTTATTTTTAAGAATAAAATTAGCACATCACATCCACTAGGACCAAACTTATGTAAAGAAATTCCATAAAGTATCATAATTAGTTTGTCAACAAGACAAAACATAATGTGTTTTAATACAATGTTTTACATGTAAGTGTGTACTAGTAGGCAGGTGTGAGTGATACAAAAAACGCAAACGCATGAAACTAACGTTTTGCTCGGTAACCGGACAGAATCCCCTTCCCTTATGGAAACATTTGACAAAATCCCCTTCATAATTATTTTGGATGATACTTTAAATATAATCATAATGCCTACTCGAAACTATTTTTTGGAATACCTAAGGGAACACATTTACCAAGTTGCCAACACTATTTTAATAATAAACACAATAATTGTTCAATATCAATACAAATTAATACTCAAAACTATAACTTTGGTTACTTTTCAAACTTTCTCAAAACGGTATTCACAGTTTTAATTTATTACTCTGACATTGTTAAAAACTCAGCTTTGCTAAATCAATTATAATTGAAGCCATTAATTGCTATGGGGACCATCCCTGTATAGGAAGCCATGTAATTGCTATTGGCCATCTGTATTCATATGGAAGGACCTGTTTAAATACCTGTATGGAAGGACTGTTCAAATACTGGGGAAACTAAATGAGCATTATTACCCACTCAGTCTATGATCAGTCTACAGCCATGGAAATAATGTAGAAACAGAAAGGCGGCCTCAAGCTACTACTAGATGGGCATATGTACACCCAGAAGAACAAGTCCAAGACGACCATCCGATGGGAGTGCTCTAGCCGTAGAGGTCTCGGCTGTAAGTTACCACTGATCCAGAGATCCAGAGAGTTACCGGACATTTATCACACAGTCACGATGCCAGTCCAGATGCAGTCTCAGCCATTAAGCTATGTGCCACGATGAAAGACCAGGCCGTTACATCCCGAGGTACACCAACTCAGATACTGACAGTTTTTGGTTTTGGAGGACACCCTGAAGGGTGATGGACACTGCATCGGATGGAAATGAACTATACTTTTGCTGATTTGTTTTATTTACTGATATATTTACAATTCATTTTATGGTCAAGTTGTGCTCTATACCATCATTTGCGTTTGCTTGAAATGTATTTATGTTTTAGGTGATCAGTAAAATATATTTATACTCAATGTGTGGTCCTAAATATTTTTGTCACACACCATACATTCCAAATCCCCTCAGGGTTAATTAAGGGGATTTTGTCCACGGGGATTTTGTCAAAGGGGATTTTGTCTGAAGGGATTCTGTCCGGAGGGGATTTTGTCCTGGATTCGTTTTGCTCAGATGTGTTGGAACTATTTAGATAAAGCTTTATTAATTTCAATTGTTTACACTTTAAATGTTTGATACACAAATGTGTGCACAAGTAATTATGTTTAAAAACCTCTGCAGTTGTATTTCTCAGCAGTCTTTGTGTATAGTCATGCAGAAAAATTTTCTTTTGCAACATATCAAACCTACTTAATAAATACATAAATAATAATAATAAATATGCTACATCTTTGTAAAAAAAATGTATTAAGTTATGTCAAAATAACTACTAGTAGTCACCTGCAAAAACAGAGGTAATAAAAGGTTGTTCTGTAAAAAAGTATACAAATTAGTATTATGATGTTGACATAAAAAACATGTAATTTAAAATCCTATGCTATTTGACCATTGTGAGTGACTGCTAACAACAGTCAGGAAACAAAGTCTTTTAAAGATGTTGATGCCATTGCCAGTTTTGTAGGTGAATTAATATTAAAAAATAACACTCTTATAACGGATGGTGACATTTCAACCAGGTTTAAATTGTAGCTGCAGCTAGCTGTCATTTTAATAAAACGTTGTCTTTAACCCACAGGCACAGACTCAGTCTCAGATGGAATTGAACAAATTGACATAACATTTCCAATATGACGTTGGCACCGCACGGTATTACGCGATGCACGAAGTTACGACACGACAATAATTATACCCAGTACCAGACAATAATTTTGTCGAATAGATGGGCGATGATTGAGCTACGTAATGTACTTCATATTCCATTCCCTTCCTATATTCTACCGGGTTACCATTCTACCTAGCTAGCTTACGATTACGCCTTGGCCCTAGGCTAGGCCTAGCCCCGGCCTAGTGTGAGTGTGAACGACATGATGATGATGCCTGAACGGGAGAAGTTCTATATAAATGCAACCAATCTATCGGCATCAAATATACTTCAAATTTAAAATATAATTTGTACGACATCATGTTCACTTGGAACTCACTGTCAACAAAACACGACGACGATGTAATGTCTGGTCACTGCCACTGGTGATGCGAACAACTCAAGACAACTTACAAGTTGAAAAACTTACGTGTCAAGCAGAACTTCTGCCACTTTATGATCAGATTTCGCATTTAGGGCAGTCTTCAGGCGATCCCAGCGTACCTTCTGCTCTTCAAAAATTACCCGTGTAGTAGACCGGAATTTGTCACGTTCTTTTTTATTTTTCTTCGCCGCTGAAGATAGTACCGCACGACAGAACCTTTTCTTACCCGCCATTACGCTCGAATGTCAACAACTATGCAACTTGCGTCCACGTGATCACGACTGTCCCTTTGAAGATAACTTCGGTTGCAATTTGTTTGTGTATGTAGCGCGATGCACAATTGCCACTCCACCGCCATGACCAGAAGCATGAGCGACATGTTGGAGTGTGTATCCGGGCGGGGTTACTTCGGCTATTATCGTATCGTCTCCGTTCTTCTTAAAGGAAAACAAAAGGCAACGTTGTGGTGTTAAGCACCTAAAAGAGTTAGCACAAACTAACCATTTGCATCTACAATCACAATTTTCAGTTCAGTGGTTTACTCGGAATGTAGTCTTAAAGTGGAAGATTCTAACGAAATCTGCGATAACATGTTGACTGCCATCTTACTGATGACGCGTTCATTTGGCCGAAAGCAACCAATAAACGAGCAGCATTATATCTGTCTTGTGTAGTTCGCGTAGTTGGTTCATGTTCATGGGATGCGGTTCGTTATATTAGTATAAGTTGAGCTTGCAGTGAAAACGTGACTTGCAATGTGCCATACTGCTGTACATACGGTTGTAACAATAATACAGCGAAGGATAATGAGCCAGAAGTGAAATAGTGGATTCACAAGTGTGAACGGGCTGGTTGGAAGCCTTCGAAATAATTTTGAAGAAACGTGCTTCGAAGGAAATCTATATCGTCAGTTAATGACACAAGATCCTACAAAACGTCGTCGATGTTTGAAGCCAGGTGCAGTGCCTACGATATTTTAGTCACGGACCTCAGCCGTCGAAGCGACGCATATTTTCGACCAAACGCGCCGCCGCCGAGAAATCGATCGCAAGATGGTTAGTACCGAGTTACTTGGTATCCAATTATAATCTGTTGACATTTTAGATGCAATATATGCTGGAGGCAAGCTAGAACAGTACCAGAATGTACTATATTGCGCCATAAAGAGTTTAGACTTTAGTCTTTAGAAGATAGCCGAATACCAAAAGTTAACGGCAATCAAGTCTCGTGAGCGATATTACAGTAACATATTAACATGGGCTGGAATGATTGTCGTTTATAATAACATTGCAAAACTTACTGTATTTTGTGTTAAATGAACAAAAATACGTTCTGCATTCAATAATATTGCATTAGACATTGTCATATATCGCAATGTTTGGCCTATCATTTATGTCATATAATTGGACTTCGAATATAATTATGTGTGACTACTGTTTATATGACGAAGAATATCACTTTATACTCTATTGTAAAACGTTTAAAATGGCTTCATTTGTATTTAGTAAAATTACATAATGTTAGTAAATTTTAGTTAAGGGGATACAACCCAGGTGAGTGTTTTTTTTAGAAAAAAATACTAAAATGTTTTTTATGCCAGATTATGATAGCTTATTATGTGAATAGATATCATTTTACAACAATTACATACCTTTAAACCACTCTTATCCATGGAATAAGGGTGTCAATATCAAGTAATTTTTATCCATTATGCCACATTTTATGGCCATTTTCAAAAAAAAAACATTTAAATTCAGCATTTGGAAGGATATCTCTAGGAGTAATTATGTGATCCAAATATAGTTATCAATGAGCTCACCAGATACACCATGTTTGTATTATAAAAATACTGGCATCACTCAATAATCATATATTGTCGAAATATCTTTAATAATATACCATGTGCACACATCTTCACTAACTTGTTTTTTGTACACTAATAGCAAAAACTGGTAACAGCTGTTGTGAAAATATCTTGAATTTGGATCAAAAATATAAATAATTGTAATTTGCATTTCAGCTTGATCACCACCATGATGTGGCACATGGGGAAAGGCATCAACCGCAAGTTTACTGCGAAGGTCCGAGGTAAGGGACGCGAGGACCTCCTTCATTGGATACAGAATGTATCAAACCATCTGTGGTGGTGTTGTGCAACATGCAACGGTGACGCACAGTTGCTGAAGTAAGTACCAAACTTGATTTGTATTCATTTTATACCTGAGGCATGTCCAAAGCAACAAGTGACCTTTAGATTTGCAATCAGTAGATGATGAGTAGGGACCACGACCCAAGTAGTGCAAGATGAATTCCAGTCACCGACTTGAATCCCAAATACACTAAATGCATAACTAACATTATAATAAGTTTTTGAAATTACTGCATTTCATAGGCATCCAACTCGTTTTTTTTTCAGGATGGCTACTCAAAAGTACCAGCCAGCATGACTACTACCTTATCAGTAAATGTGTTTATTCAGACTTCCAAAACTGATCATGTAAATGCTGTTTACATGTTAATATGTGGACCTCCGACTTATGTATAGGACCAAAAATGTTACATAGTCAAAGTTCCTGATGACCAACTTTTCAGTAGTTTAGTCATTCAGATGTGAGGGGGCGAATACACAGATGGATAGTGCTCATTCTGTATCACCCTACCTATTCCTTGTAACCAGTTGCTGTGTACATTTATGAGTACAGTTACTTGAGTGTAATAAATTACATCTCCGTGTAATAATTACATTCCAGAATGCAATTGTCTGTAATAAAATAAATAAGAGCACTTGTGTCATTATCACAAATTTTATTAAAGAAATATAAAATCAAAACATGATATCAAAATACAGTGACTGTATATACAGTAGATACAGAAATTAAGAAGAAAAAAACAAGTTATAATAAATTATGTGAAGGAATGTGATGATGGAATGCCTTATTTGTAAGGATCAGTATCGTTTTACTAATGTACCATGATTGGCCGTTGTATTGTTAATAAAAACAACCAACACTTTACACAGGAAAAGCATTTTAAAGTTCACTGAATGCTACAGTCATAAGGTAAATAACAGCAGCTTACTAACAACATATAGACTGGTGTGTTACACCAGTTGTTTGCAGACATTTTATTAGAATACTGCATGTACTATTCTTCACTGTAGGAATGAAAGCTAGATTGATGCTGTCTGCTCTAGCGTGGAACTACCGACCACGTCCCAGCCCAGACAAACCTGTTGAGACTGGTGTCATGTGGTCCAAAAGACGTAAGCAATGGGTGCTGCATAACAGACCACAGCAGGTGAACCCACGTACCCATCTATCAATGCTGACGGATCGAGTGACATATGTGTTTATAAAGAAATATCACACTGCATCCGATCACAGTCACTGGGGCAGATGTCCCAAAACCAAAGATGGAGGATCTGCTGGCAGCAAGAGTCAGTTAATTTGTAAAGAAACAGTAAATACTGCCACCACCCACCTACACCTTCATAGGTCACATGTACATTGTCTAGTTTAGTTTTCAAGTCCAGCGTGGTATCCCTCGTGTTGTCTCCCATCGGGGGCAGGGAACCTTGATCTTATTCCATGGCTGGCGCATGCTGGTATAACTCTCTGTACCTTCGTCCCAGCTTGCCATGGATCCACCAGGTAAACTGTCTATATGCAGCCCACCTGAGAGACCTGACATAAATTAGGCTCAAATAAACATCTGACATTGTAAATAAATGACATATAAAAATCGGTTCTATAAGGACACCATCCTTTATATAAATTGTTTACCATTAAACATGTGTTCATCTGGAATAAGGCAAATATTGATATTTTGCACTACAGAACAAATTATGACAGTGCAACAAACATTGTATATATACGTTATGATAACTTAAGTGGAACCATTATAATTTGTTCTGTAATGAGAGAGTATCACTTTATTCATACAGTAGAATACAATAAAGTGTGAAACGATAACCAAAGTACATGTGTGAATACGGTAAATAGCTATGTATAGTAGTATATTGTAGCATGCTAAGGTAAATAATGACTAACCGTTAAAGTAAGTCATATTGAAAATGAACACATTTATGTAGGATTACTTGCTGTTGAGGGGAATTTTATTTTGTAATTATTGTCATATTAGGGTGATGGTCATCATATTTAAATTAGACTTGGGTCAAACCAGTGTGGTTCGTCTTTACATTTAGAAAGGGCGAATGGCGTTAGGGATAGTTTAGACAAGCATACGATTGAATAATTATTAGTTGTTTTGTTGGTGGTTTTATTCCAAGAGATTTTAAGGATGTTGTCAGTCTTAGATTTGTTGGGTTCAGATACATAGCCTCTGCAACCTATTTCAATGCATGTTAATTCTGATTTTATTCCGTTATTGTTTACATCATGGATTAGTGCGACATACTTGTTAGTTTTGAATACATGATCTTTCTTGATGTTAGGTTCAAATGGTAGTCGGTTCAATTATGTGAATTTGCTTAGCATGTGGATGGTAGATGACGTATGGCAAGTCCACTAAGTAATTTCCCTGGAAGATTGTTAATAATTTGGGCATCAGGCATGAGATTGCTGATAAAATTATCTATATATATTTGTATTGCTAGTGCTACTATGATGTTGTATTGTGTTCATTATTAATACATTTAAATAAATATTTAACAACACATTTCACTGGTCTTGTAACAATGCATGTACATATATACGTACTTGTTTGTTGGATGGTCTAATTCCCATTCTGCAGCATCACCTGCTCCAAACAAAGAATTCTAAATCCCCTGCTGTTTGTAATGTACAGCAGTCCACCTGTAACAAAGAATTAAGCATTTAAATAATAGTTTTACACGAATGTTAAGCAAACATGGATTATTATTCTGAACAGATTTCACAAAGAATGCATCATGATCCTCTAACTGTATTCATCCCAGTATTATACCTGGGTCCATAGAAATATCATGCAGATTAAGGAAGGCCGTTTTGAAATGTGTCAATATTTGCACAAAACGTAATTTTCTTTGTCACCAAAACAAATGGGGGCTCTGGCTGAAAAATGTTCAAGGTATATTTTATTCATAAGAGCCAATGTAAACTTTGGGCAGAAAAATTGCAGTATGCATACAGTTAAAAATAATCTATCTACCTGCCATGTGTTTAAAAAGTAGTACTGCCACATATTGTTCATACATGCATAGCCATTACTGCGAATGTGAAGAGTGTCGACGGGGGATAGAACAAAAGGGGAGTTAATGTACAATTTTGGTTCACATGAATCATGGAACCATTCAACTACATTTCTTTTAAAAAGTGAGGGTACAGCCTTGGGTGGTATTCGAAAATGGACATGTCAAAGTTCAAACACTGAGTCCAGTGGCACTGAGAGTGAAATCTAACTGAGTTAAACGTCAACCAATCCCAAATGTAAGACAAGTGACTTGTCCCGGCCCGAGCGATCATCTCTCGCTGTTCATACGCAGCCCGGAACTTAGGCTCATCGGTTATTTAAACAATAAATTAAACAGATTAATAATTACCTTCACCAACAACGTTGCTGTCGAGTAGCAACCGCCTCCTAGCAGCAGACATATTCAGTTCTTGTTCCTGAACAAGGAGATCGCTGCGGCATTTTCCACACCGACACCAGTCAATTTCATCTCGGCATGGTATGCGCCGCGACGTTTCCACTGCCCGTGGGCCTTCCTGTGCGTGCCCACCGGCACGCGCCTCTGCCCTATCTTCCAACACAGGCCCTTGTTTTTGTGGTTCAAACCGGTATCCAGCTGCTTGGAAATCGATTTGGTTTTCGTTGTCTTCCGAAGAATTGGAAAGCCATCTTATTTACACAGTCACAGCGCATGCGCACGTAGTTTAATTGGTAAACTTACCATAGCGCCACCTAACGGAGTTGGGAACAAATAGTACGCCGAAAATTTACGAAGCGAGTTACAACTTACGACAGTGTGACGTCACTTTCTTCTAACAATGGCGTAGTCCATAGAAATTCGGTAGTTGTGCGTTCAAAAATGTTTTCCTGGTAAACCGCTGACGTTAAAAATTTGATTGTAGTTGGAAATTGTTAGTTTATATTAACTCTTTTAGATGCTTAACACCAAAACGTTGCCTTTTGTTTTCCTTTAAGCCACGTCTCTGTAATTGCCAGCACATCCCATTTATGCTCAAGAATAGATTCGCTTATAGTGGTCGCTTTATTGCGTAGGGATCCAGCGTTAATCAGAGCCACATTTGGAGTATAATGAATGGCGATGGATTTCGTACTGCAGTTTTCAAGTGTTACCTGGGTGAGATTTGCTTTGTTGACACCGCGCTTTTTTCAAAAAGATGTTACGCGCCTGGTCGGTGGTCGGCACAAGTTCAGCGTCCGTATTGTTGTTGTCCACGGTTGGCAAAGCAGTTGACGGCAGTGTCGTAGGCCGAGAAGAAACGTCCTTGACAACGACATGCTTCGCCGGTCGCTGGCAGGCTGAACGTAGTCGTCCAGGTAATGTAGGTTGGAAACCGGTTCCGGTCAAGCTTGGTTAATCAGAGCAGCCACGCCTCAAGAGTAAAAGTCAATATAAAAGTCGATAAAAACTGAAGATCCACGGCACGAACGATTTGCAAATGTCCCACATATATTTCTTGGATATTAACAATTCAGTATATAGAAACACGAACACTTTATAAAATTAAAAACCATGAAATAGTTGACTACTTTACACGCAGAGTCTGGGAGCAGCCACACTGCGGCGCATCATCCGTTTACACTACCACCTTATTTTTTATAATCTACAAACGTACAGGGCATATTGGGGGTCAAAATGTTACGAATAATAGGTTCATATTTATATTAAATATACGCATGTCAGTTGTGAGTAATATAGACGCACTTGAAAGGAAAGCAAGCACATAATATACATTAACATATTTGTTTGGTGTCGTGACCCAAGGTGTACAATAGTTTTCTATCTCAAAACAATCCGAGTTCATTTTCAAATAAAAAGTAACACCAGATCAGCGGTATTTAACCTTTTTTTAGCATTGTTGCCTCTTGGGCTAGCGAACAAACCTTATAATTACCTCTATGATAAAAGTGTTAGCGTGCTGCTTGAAATTATTTCGTCTTGATCACCTATGCGATTCAAGACTTGGTCACAGCTAACACACATCACACGTCATCAGCAGCATACTTTTTTGTTCTCTTTGTTATATTGTTGATTATTGTAGTGAAACCTGCATCACAGCGAAATATTGTGACTTATGATTTATTGCTTGACATATCTTCAAAACGACACAGTACAAGAGCATAGTCACAAATAATGAATTACATCCACCCAATTAAATGCTCGTGAGTAGTAAAGGAGGTTAAGTAGCGTTGATGGTGGCGCGGCGCAAGATCAAAAAAGTAGTTACGGTCCCCATGTTAAAAGATACGAAAATACCCGGATGTTGACGTCATTGCTCTTGCTCCGTCCCGCGCCAAAGTCAAACTGGACCCAAATCGTATAGATCTAAAAGGGGGTAAGTTGGACTTTGAAAATAGGGCAAAACGTCAAATCGATTTATCGTAAATGTATATGACGACTTTTTGACCTCGATGTACCATTTTACCTCTAGATTTTTAGTCGTTCAAACCCCATGTTAAAACATAGCGAAATTTACCTACATTTATATTTTTCGAGGGTTCAATTTCTCCCAAAACGGCTTAAAAAAATGTCCTACCGATTTTCCCATGTTAAACATAGGGGATTTTTATCCCATGTTAAAGGATAGGGAATTTTCACCATGTTAAAGGATACGAAGGTTCCGATTTACCCCAAATTGTCCTCTGAAAGCTGTCCTACCAATTTTCATCATGTTAAAGGATAGGGAATTTCTTCCCATGTTAAAGCATAGGACGTATTATCTTAAACGTATCCGACGACTTTTTGAAAAAATTAAATATACCAAACAAACATTTGAATATGTCACACATGAGATTGCTTAGGCCGTAGGCCGAGGCTCCGCCAAGGGACCGAGCCCTTATTTGTTTGACTATGACATGTCGAAAATGTGGTGTTATGATAAGGCGTAATGTGTAACAAAAGGGTTATAAATTCAACGGAGACCGTTTTGTCTGAAGTAATGTATACGAAATGTAGACTACATATAGGACTATGTTATATCAGAACCAATAGCCTCGTTTTTTCGAACAGAGAGGCCATTTTGAAATTATATGTTTGGTGTATGTTACAAAACCGTACTCGAGACGTGTCTGGACATGTTTGTTTGTTGCGAGCACGCGCATCCTGTATGACGTCATCAAACTGCTACGCGCAGTAATTTTGTACGCGAGGTGAGTTGGTCAAGCAAGTAGTGCTTTGGTTAGACCTTGTTTTGAACTTGCGCGTGTGTAATGTAATCCCTTCACGTGACGTCATGATGCAGTGACGTCATGGTCAGTGACGTCATCAAACTGCTATGCGCAGTAATTTTGTACGCGAGGTGAGTTGGTCAAGCAGGTAGTGCTTTGGTTAGACCTTGTTTTGAACTTGCGCGTGTGTAATGTAATCCCTTCACGTGACGTCATGATGCAGTGACGTCATGGTCAGTGACGTCATCAAACTGCTATGCGCAGTAATTTTGTACGCGAGGTGAGTTGGTCAAGCAGGTAGTGCTTTGGTTACACCTTGTTTTGAACTTGCGCGTGTGTAATGTAATCCCTTCATGTGACGTCATGATAAGTGACGTCATCAAACTGCTATGCGCAGTAATTTTGTACGCGAGGTGAGTTGGTCAAGCAGGTAGTGCTTTGGTTAGACCTTGTTTTGAACTTGCGCGTGTGTAATGTAATCCCTTCACGTGACGTCATGATGCAGTGACGTCATGATGCAGTGACGTCATGATCAGTGACGTCATTAAACTGCTATGCGCAGTAATTTTGTATGCGAGGTGAGTTGGTCAAGCAGGTAGTGCTTTGGTTAGACCTTGTTTTGAACTTGCGCGTGTGTAATGTAATCCCTTCATGTGTTAGATAGGGAATTTTTTCCATGTTAAAGCATAGGGATTTTCCCCATGTTAAAGCATAGGGAATTGTCACCATGGTCAATGATAGGAGTTATCGGTAAACTGTTACGCACAGTAATTTTGTACCCGAGGTTGACTTGGTTAATCAGATAGTGCTTTGGTTAGCCATTGTTTTGAGCTTTCGTGAATATAATCCCATCATTTCGTGAATATAATCCCATCATTTGATGTTATGGTCATTGTCGTTATCGCGAGTGAAAAACTACCCTGTTAACTGGTATGAACCGGTATGAACTCGTAATGACTGCTCTGTGACTGTGTGTTGGAAGAACATCTCGATATTCGGCCCGTGATAAAACATACGAGATACCAGTATTTGTTACACGAGATTTGTACTTACCAACCGTCGATATCCTGTTTGTGAACTGTTTTGATGGTGTATTCCCTGTTCAAGTCTCATCTATTTAAATAAACACGCTATGCGCGATGCACAATGTCGACTCGGTGGCCTTGACACCAAAGATCGTATATCAATACAAGACGGTGCAGTGCTCGCTATCTACATTGTTCGAGGAAAGTGAAGCGTCATGTTAGAACAATAGACTAGTGTATTAGCTATTGTTTGTAAGAACTATATCGAACACCAGTATCAATCAGTATAATTCAAACAAAACTGATAACGAATGCTCTGCATGTTCGAAAAACAGTAGACTAGTGTTGTTATTATTATATTAGATAGCGATTAAATTCGTGTCTCTTATAAAACCCGTACTCGAAACGTGTCTGGACATGTTGTAGCTAATAAAGCATAGGGGGGTAAAGGCTATCTAGCTGGACAAACGAAACACTATGCTTTGACCAACACGCTGAACACGAGACTATGCCCGAGATATGTCACGATACTACGGATGACACGAGACTACGGATGACACATCACACGAGAGTACCGACGAGACTATGACCGAGATATGTCACGAGACTACGGATGACACGAGACTACGGATGACACATCACACGAGAGTACCGACGAGACAAGAGACGAGACTATTACCGATATATGTCACGAGACTACGGATGACACATCACACGAGAGTACCGACGAGACAAGAGACGAGACTATGGCCGCGATATGTCACGAGACTTCGGATGACACGGCATACGAGAGTACCGACGAGACAAGAGACGAGACTATGACCGAGATATGTCACGAGACTACGGATGACACATCACACGAGACTACGGATGACACATCACACGAGAGTACCGACGAGACAAGAGACGAGACTATGACCGAGATATGTCACGAGACTACGGACGGTACATCAGAATAGACGTGTTATCGCGTGAGATCCCTCCTTTTTCAGGAAAATAGACGTGTTATTGCATCAAATCCCTCCTTTTTCAGGAAAATAGACGTGTTATCGCATCAAATCCCTCCTTTTTCAGGAAAATAGACGTGTTACCGCGTCAAACCCCTCAAAAGTGAGGAGGAGGAGGAGGGCTAGAGATGGACGCGTTGAGGAGGAGGAGGAGGGCTAGAGATGGACGCGTTGAGGAGGAGGAGGAGGGCTAGAGATGGACGCGTTGAAGAGGAGGAGGGCTAGAGATGGACGGGTTATTGTATGACATCCCTCCTCCTCCTCTTTCAGGCAAACAGACGGGTTATCGCGTGACATCCCTCCTCTTTCAGGCAAACAGACGAGTTATCGCGTGACATCCCTCCTGTTTCAGGCAAACAGACGTGTTATCGCGTGAGATCCCTCACTCACTCACTCACTCACTCACTCATCCTTCGTGTCTGTTCACTCACTCACACACTCACTCGCTCACTCACTCACTCACTCACTCACCCTTCTTGTCTGTTCACTCACTCACTCACTCACTCACTCACTCACTCACTCACTCGCTCACTCACTCACTCGCCCTTCGTGTCTGTTCACTCACTCACTCACTCACTCACTCGCTCACTCACTCACTCACTCACTCACTCACTCACTCACTCGCCCTTCGTGTCTGTTCACTCACTCACTCACTCGCTCACTCACTCACTCACTCATTCACTCACTCGCCCTTCGTGTCTGTTCACTCACTCACTCACTCACTCGCTCACTCTCTCACTCACTCACTCACTCGCCCTTCGTGTCTGTTCACTCACTCACTCACTCACTCACTCACTCACTCACTCACTCACTCACTCACTCACTCACTCACTCACTCACCATTCGTGTCTGTTCACTCACTCACTCACTCGCTCACTCACTCACTCACTCACTCACTCACTCACTCGCTCAATCACTCACTCACTCACTCGCCCTTCGTGTCTGTTCACTCACTCACTCACTCACTCACTTACTCACTCACTCGCTCACTCACTCACTCACTCACTCGCCCTTCGTTTCTGTTCACTCACTCACTCACTCGCTCACTCACTCGCCCTTCGTGTATGTTCACTCACTCACTCGCTCACTCGCTCACTCACTCACTCACTCACTCACTCGCCCTTCGTGTCTGTTCACTCACTCACTCACTCACTCGCTCACTCACTCAGTCACTCGCCCTTCGTGTCTGTTCACTCACTCACTCACTCACTCACTCACTCACTCGCTCACTCACTCACTCACTCACTCACTCACTCACTCACTCACTCGCCCTTCGTGTCTCTTCCCTCACTCACTCACTCACTCACTCAATCACTCACTCGCTCACTCACTCACTCACTCGCCCTTCGTGTCTGTTCACTCACTCACTCACTCACCATTCGTGACTGTTCATTCACTCACTCACTCACTCACTCAATCGCTCACTCACTCACTCACTCACTCACTCACTCACTCACTCACTCACTCACCCTTCGTGTCTGTTCACTCACTCACTCACTCACTCACTCACTCACTCACTCACTCACTCACTCACTCACTCACTCACTCACTCATCCTTCGTGTCTGTTCACGCAGTCAATCACGCACTCATTACACTATGCTTTGACCAACACGCTGCACAAACATCACACGAGAGAACCGACGAGACAAGAGACGAGAGTATGACCGAGATATACCACGAGACTACGGATGTCACATCACACGAGACTACGGATGACACATCACACGAGAGTATCGACGAGACAATGTCCGAGATATATCACGAGACTACGGATGACACCTCACACGAGACTACGAATGTAACATCACACGAGAGTACCGACGAGACAAGAGACGAGACTATGGCCGAGATATGTTACGAGACTACGGATGTCACATCACACGAGACTACGGATGACACATCACACGAGAGTACGGACGAGACAAGAGATATACTACGAGACACATCACACGAGACTACGGATGTCACATCACACGAGAGTACGGACGAGACAAGAGATACGCCACGAGACTATGGATGACGATATATCACTAGACAGGACTTACATATATACACTAGTAATCGGCGTCATCTCATTTACATAATCAATAAGACCGAACGTACATCACGTAACTTCCCTTAACACAAAAACTGTGCACGTTCCTGAGAGAGGCGACATCCGACGCCACTCAACGGACACCAGTGTAATTAGTCAGAATATTCCCATCTACCGGCCATGACAGATCTCTATTCGTCGACACACTTCCGGGAATACCGGAAGCATTGAGGCCGCCATGACAGTCAAGTAACTTCCGGTATGACGTCACTTCCGACGTTCCGTCCCTAGTAGAGGCGGCCATGACAGTCAAGTGACTTCCGGTACGACGTCACTTCCGGCGTAGCGCCCCCTAGTGGATAATCGGAGTACTACGTCACATGGCGGCGCCGTCTAGCGGGTAAAAATATATAATTAGGTTAGCTAGAGAACAAAAGTTGGGGTTAACCTTGCGAAAATTTATACAACCACTTTGACAAGACAAAATTGTGAGTGAACAGACACGAATGGTGAGTGAGTGAGTGAGTGAATGAGTGAGTGAGTGAGTGAGTGAGTGAGTGAACAGACACGAAGGGCGAGTGAGCGAGTGAGTGAGTGAGTGAGTGAACAGACACGAAAGGCGAGTGAGTGAGTGAGTGAGTGAGCGAGTGAGTGAACAGACACGAAGGGCGAGTGAGTGAGTGAGCGAGTGAGTGAGTGAGTGAGTGAGTGAACAGACACGAAGGGCGAGTGAGTGAGTGAGCGAGTGAGTGAGTGAGCGAGTGAGTGAGTGAGTGAACAGACACGAAGGGTGAGTGAGTGAGTGAGGGATCTCACGCGATAACACGTCTGTTTGCCTGAAACAGGAGGGATGTCACGCGATAACCCGTCTGTTTGCCTGAAAGGGGAGGAGGAGGGATGTCATACAATAACCCGTCCATCTCTAGCCCTCCTCCTCCTCAACGCGTCCATCTCTAGCCCTCCTCCTCCTCCTCAACGCGTCCATCTCTAGCCCTCCTCCTCCTCCTCACTTTTGAGGGGTTTGACGCGATAACACGTCTATTTTCCTGAAAAAGGAGGGATTTGATGCGATAACACGTCTATTTTCCTGAAAAAGGAGGGATTCGATGCAATAACACGTCTATTTTCCTGAAAAAGGAGGGATCTCACGCGATAACACGTCTATTCTGATGTACCGTCCGTAGTCTCGTGACATATCTCGGTCATAGTCTCGTCTCTTGTCTCGTCGGTACTCTCGTGTGATGTGTCATCCGTAGTCTCGTGTGATGTGTCATCCGTAGTCTCGTGACATATCTCGGTCATAGTCTTGTCTCGTCGGTACTCTCGTATGCCGTGTCATCCGAAGTCTCGTGACATATCGCGGCCATAGTCTCGTCTCTTGTCTCGTCGGTACTCTCGTGTGATGTGTCATCCGTAGTCTCGTGTCATCCGTAGTCTCGTGACATATCTCGGTCATAGTCTCGTCTCTTGTCTCGTCGGTACTCTCGTGTGATGTGTCATCCGTAGTCTCGTGTCATCCGTAGTCTCGTGACATATCTCGGGCATAGTCTCGTGTTCAGCGTGTTGGTCAAAGCATAGTGTTTCGTTTGTCCAACTAGATAGCTACAACATGTCCAGACACGTTTCGAGTACGGGTTTTATAAGAGACACGAATTTAATCGCTATCTAATATAATAATAACAACACTAGTCTACTGTTCTTCGAACATGCAGAGCATTCGTTATCAGTTTTGTTTGAATTATACTGATTGATACTGGTGTTCGATATAGTTCTTACAAACAATAGCTAATACACTAGTCTATTGTTCTAACATGACGCTTCACTTTCCTCGAACAATGTAGATAGCGAGCACTGCACCGTCTTGTATTGATATACGATCTTTGGTGTCAAGGCCACCGAGTCGACATTGTGCATCGCGCATAGCGTGTTTATTTAAATAGATGAGACTTGAACAGGGAATACACCATCAAAACAGTTTACAAACAGGATATCGACGGTTGGTAAGTACAAATCTCGTATAACAAATACTGGTATCTCGTATGTTTTATCACGGGCCGAATATCGAGATGTTCTTCCAACACACAGTCACAGAGCAGTCATTACGAGTTCATACCGGTTCAAACCAGTTAACAGGGTAATTTTTCACTCGCTATAACGACAATGACCATAACATCAAATGATGGGATTATATTCAAGCACGAAAGCTCAAAACAATGGCTAACCAAAGCACTATCTGATTAACCAAGTCAACCTCGGGTACAAAATTACTGTGCGTAACAGTTTACCGATAGCTCCTATCCTTGACCATGGTGACAATTCCCTATGCTTTAACATGGGGAAAATCCCTATGCTTTAATATGGAGAAAATTCCCTATCTAACACATGAAGGGATTACATTACACACGCGCAAGTTCAAAACAAGGTCTAACCAAAGCACTACCTGCTTGACCAACTCACCTCGCGTACAAAATTACTGCGCATAACAGTTTGATGACGTCACTGATCATGACGTCACATGAAGGGATTACATTACACACGCGCAAGTTCAAAACAAGGTCTAACCAAAGCACTACCTGCTTGACCAACTCACCTTGCGTACAAAATTACTGCGCATAGCAGTTTGATGATGTCACTGACCATGACGTCACTGCATCATGACGTCACGTGAAGGGATTACATTACACACGCGCAAGTTCAAAACAAGGTCTAACCAAAGCACTACCTGATTGACCAACTCACCTCGCGTACAAAATTACTGCGCGTAGCAGTTTGATGACGTCATACAGGATGCGCGTGCTCGCAACAAACAAACATGTCCAGACACGTCTCGAGTACGGTTTTGTAACAGACACCAAACGTATAATTTCAAGATGGCCGCTCTGTTCGAAAAAACGAGGCTATAGGTTCTGATATAACATAGTCCTATATGTAGTCTACATTTCGTATACATTACTTCAGACAAAACGGTCTCCGTTGAATTTATAACCCTTTTGTTACACATTACGCCTTATTATAACACCACATTTTCGACATGTCATAATCAAACAAATAAGGGCTCGGTCCCTTGGCGGAGCCTCGGCCTACGGGCCAAGCAATCTCGTGTGTGACATATTCAAATGCTGTTTGGTATATTTAATTTTTTCAAATAGTCGGATACCTTTACGATAATACCTCCTATGCTTTAACATGGGAAAAAATTCCCTATCCTTTAACATGATGAAAATTGGTAGGACAGCTTTCAGAGGACAATTTGGGGTAAATCGGAACCTTCGTATTCTTTAACATGGTGAAAATTCCCTATGTTTAACATGGGAAAATTGGTAGGACAGTTTTTTTAAGCCGTTTTGGGAGAAATTGAACCCCCGAAAAATATAAATATAGGTAAATTTCGCTATGTTTTAACATGGGGTTTGAACGACTAAAAATCTAGAGGTAAAATGGTACATCGAGGTCAAAAAGTCGTCATATACCTTTACGATAAATCGATTTGACGTTTTGCCCTATTTTCAAAGTCCAACTTACCCCGTTTTAGACCTATACGATTTGGGTCCAATTTGACTTTGGCGCGGCACGGAGCAAGAGCAATGACGTCAACATCCGGGTATTTTCGTATCTTTTAACATGGGGACCGGAACTACTTTTTTGATCTTGCTCCGCGCCGCGCCACCATCAACGCTACTTAACCTCCTTTATTACTCTCGTGTTACCCCAAACAAATTCCGAATTATCCCATGGGGGAGTTTACCCCCAGGTTAAATATCGCGGCACTAACACAACCCCTTAGCTTTCAAAACACACACCTCGAAAACACAATCAACTATACATCTGCCAGTTACAATGCTGCTTAGCTAGTTTTGATATAAAAATGTTTGGAATAATAAGACACATGTTTGTAGTAAATACGCATATCAACAGTACAGACGCAGGCCCCTAATTGAAAGGAAAACACAACATAGGCCCAACGCGTTTTAATATTTTTGTTTTGTGGCCGGAAGTTTTCAGTAGTTCAAAACACTAATTACATACACGAGACATGATCAAAATGTGTTATTTCAAACCAATTCCATTTTCCTTCCAAATAATAGAACAAAAATTTTGGTATACAACTGTTTGTAATAATGAGACACATTAGTGGTCATATTTATCAAATGTTAGTGTTGTGTATTTAGAACTACATGTTGATGCGTATAATGACCATTGTTCTGTATCAGCGTAATGATCCATAATTGGAGACTATAAAACGTAGTTCCTGTTCCGCCTACTTGTAATTTTGTCATGCTTTGTCGATATCCCGTCAATATCTAGTGTATGTATACGAAATATGCTACACTGGCGACGAGGATGACTCAAAGAACTCGTCAATCCACTTGAACAGGTCGGTAGAAGAAAAGTGATGAACTGTCACGCTGATACAAGTGTGTGTTGACTTGTGTCGAACGAAATGCTCGGAACTCGTTACCGTATTCGCTGCAATGGCCGCCCACATTGGCAAAACTGAAACTTTCGACAGCTCGGTAAAATCGTGGCCAGCTTACTATGAACGGTTAGACCAATATTTTCTGGCGAATGACGTTCTAGATGGGAAACAAGTGCCGGCTTTGCTGAGTCTTATTGGGGGTAAGACGTACAGTCTGCTGAGAGATTTGTGTGCGCCGGATAAACCTGCCACGAAAACATTCGCTCAGTTAACGGCGATATTTAGTCAACATCTGTCACCTAAGCCTCTCGTGATTGCAGAAAGGTTTCGTTTCCACAAGAGGGACCAACAAGAGGGAGAAAGTATTGCGCAATATGTGGCACAAATTAATAAACTGTCAGAACATTGTGAATTTGGAGAACATTTGGGAGATTCCTTCGATACCGATTTGTGTGTGACCTCATAAACGAACACATACAAAAGCGATTGTTGTCAGAAACAACACTGACGTTTGATCGTGCGGTGGAGATTTCAGTGGCTAAGGAAACAGCTACAAGGGATGCTGCTGAGCTAGGGCAGTACAGAAGTGGTACGGCTGTACACAAAGTTCATGTCAAGGGAGTATGTAGGAACAACTGGATGCACTTAAGTTGGAATTTAAGGAAGTCTTTCAAACCGGACTTGGAGCAATCCAGGGACCCAAGGCGAAACTTCATCTCAAGGAGGGGGCAACTCCAACATTTCACAAGGCCAGACAAGTACCCTATTCACTACGCCCGAAAGTTGAAGCAGAACTTGAGAAACTAGAGAAAGAAGGAATCATCACAAAAGTTGATTGGAATGAATGGGCAACTCCAATCGTGCCGGTACCTAAGTCAAACGGATCGGTAAGAATATGCGGTGATTTGAAGGTCACCATAAATCCGGAACTGAAAGTCGATCACTATCCGTTACCCCGGATTGATGATGTCTTGGCAAACCTCGGTGCAGGTGAGAAATTCACAAAGATTGATCTCCGTGCTATCAACACCCACAAAGGACTGCTCAGTACAACCGACTGTTATTTGGCGTCGCATCTGCACTTGCAATCTGGCAAAGAACAATTGGCCAGATATTACTGGACATTCCAGGAACACAAATTATTCTGGATGACATCATCATTACTGGGAAGACTGACCAGGAGCACCTAGCGAATGTGCGCCGAGTCCTCGAACATCTACGCGACTATAATCTCAGAGCTGAAATAAAGAAATGTGAATTCTTCAGGGACGAAATCACATACTGCGGACATAGAATCGACAAAGAGGGACTCCACAAAATGCCTGAGAAGATCGACGCTGTAGTCAATGCGCCGCGACCGGAGAATGTATCCCAGCTGAGGGCATACCTAGGTCTGCTTAACTACTATCACCGGTTTCTGCCAAATCTGTCCACAGTAGTATGGCCACTAAACCAGATGTTGGAGAAAGGCGACCCGCAGTTGCCAATAAAGTTGGAACGTGACGCATCAGCTTACGGCATTGGCGCAGTCTTGTCACATACAATGGCAGATGGAACTGACAGACCAGTCGGATTCGTATCACGTTCACTGTCATCAGCAGAACGTAACTATGCCCAAGTTGACAAGGAAGCACTTGCGTTGATTTGGGGAGTGAAGAAATTCCTCTCCTCTATATGGTCGCCGCTTCACATTAGTGACGGACCATCAGCCTTTGCTATCAATTCTTAGTCCAAGCAAGGGAGTGCCGAAGATGACATCTGCAATACTTCAGCGCTACGCATTGTTCTTGACTGGAATGGACTATGAAATAAAGTTTCGGAATACTTCCAATCATGCGAACGCGGATGCGTTATCACGTCTTCCCATAAAGGAAACCTACGACCAGGATGAAGAGGTCATTGATCCTGTGGAAGCCTTCCACATATCTCAGGTGGACGCAATTCCAGTGTCTAGTGCCCACGTGAGACTTGAAACCCAAAATGACCAAGTTCTGGCGAAAGTATGTACTCTAACCAAGGACGGTTGGGCCTACACAGGTGACAAAGAAATTGCTCCTTACTAAACGCGACGGAATTAACTTTCCCTGTCAGAAGGATGTCTGATGTGGGGAATCAGAGTGATAATACCATTGAAATTACGCCCGCAGGTTCTACACTTGCTACACGAAGGACATTTGACTGGAAGTATTCCGAAACTCAAAATGAAATCCTTGGCCAGAAGTCATGTTTGGTGGCCAGGAATTGACCATGAACTTGAACAGATGGCAAAAGGGTGCTCAGGTTGTCAATATGTACAGAAGATGCCCACACAAGCGCCATTACACCCTTGGGAATGGCCGACCAAGCCATGGCAACGTGTGCATATTGATTACGCCAGCCCCTTTCAAGGAACTATGTTTCTCGTCATCATGGATGCACACTCGAAATGACCCGAGGTGATCAGCACGCAGTCAACAACCGTTACAAAGACCATCGGAATTCTACGAAGTGTATTCGCTCGTAACGGTCTGTCCGAAATTTGGTTAGTGACAATGGGCCTCAATTTACTTCAGATGAGTTTGACAAATTCACCAAAGCCAATGGCAACAAACATCTGAAGTCAGCACCGTATTATCCCGCAACCAACGGTTGGCTGAAACATTTGTACAAACTTTCAAACATTCTCTTCTCGCGATGAAGTGGGAAATCAGTTCGGTCGAACGAAAACGTGCAAATTTCCTGATGGCGTACAGGAATACTCCCCACGCAACGACAAATGAAACGCCTGCTAAGTTGTTCTACGGAAGAAACCTTTGCACTCGACTGGACGCGCTGAAACCAGACTTACGCCGCGACATTGCTGCTAAACAGATGGCACAATCAATTCGTTCAACTGTTCAACATCGTGAACTCGCAGTAGGACAATCGGGATCAGTTCGCGACTATCGTGGGAACGACACATGGGTTCCCGGTACACTCTTGTTGCGTACTGGTCCGGTGTCATACCAGGTCGAGATAACACCAGATGTCGTCTGGCGACGATACAGAACAAATTCGTGATTCCGAGTCTACAATCAAGTCTCCAATTCTAGTGCCGGAAGCCGTGGTTGTGATTCCCAGTGGCGATCCTTCGCCATCCGTTCACACTGAAGAAGAGAAGAAATGTGACTCAACACCACAACCCAACGAAACAGGTGTGAAACCATCCACTTCAGTGTCTTCGCCCGTGAGAGAAAAAACGTTATCCTTCGCGAATGCGCAAGGCACCGCAGAAGCTGGATTTAGAAGTTGTGACTCGGAGTACACGTAACTGTTGAAGTTTTGAGACTTCTTGTTAATTGAGATAATTCGAAGACTTGTTTTAATTTAATATCCATTACCATTTAATAGTACTTGGGACTCAATGAGAGTGAACAGATACCAAGTGAAACATTACTTGTTACTGACATTCACAGTAATGACGCTGAATAACACAGAATTAGGACAGTAATTGTACTAAATCATGACTACTGTTATTTATCTAGAACGGACAAAGTTATTTTTCCTTGCTGTTAGAACTTTGCTATGTTTGCTACAAAATGTGAAATATAAGGGTATCATATCTCCAATAGGGATAACTAAACTAATTGGGGAGGAAATGTTGTGTATTTAGAACTACATGTTGATGCGTAATGACTATTGTTCTGTATCAGCGTAATGATCCATAATTGGAGACTAAAAAGTAGTTACTGTTCCGCCATCTTGTAGTTATGTCGTGCTTTGTCAATATTTAGTGTATTTAGACGAAATACGCTACAGTTAGAAATCACAAAGCTCCTATTAACACTACAAAATGTCGCTTTCATAGGAGACACGTGTACTGTAAATTTATTAAGAATCCTAAAGCCCACGACGAGAGGCACCGATAGCACTTGGGTGTCGTGTCAAAATGGCCGACACTTTCGGTACGATGTTTCACGACTTTGTTGCGATCTGTTAGGAAACGTTAAGTTGCAGCGTTTGGAGCTCGTGGTGACCAAACAGAATGCTTACACCAGCTGTTGTCACCCTTTTGACAAATGTGATTTAGCTGCGTCTACACGGACGGCGATTTAACCCGGGTTAAAGATAACCCGGGCTATTTTAGCCCGGGTTAAACCTCTGTAGCGTCTACACGAAGCGTAATTTAACCCGGTTTAAATATGTAGCGTCTACACGAAGCATACTCGGTGCAGGGGTTTGTAGTCTTTTTTCAATGTTTTCATTTTGTTTCTTATCTGAGTTGAAGTCCTCACGTACCCGTCTCCAGGACGTAGCTGCGACAATTATTGGCTCATCCTAACATATATTTTAGCGTCTCTGACGCTGTCATCGAAACACGCCTGTATATCCGCCCTTCCCAAAATGTATAAAAGACACTCATCATTGCTCCAGTTCAGTCCTCTCCCACTAATTGTTCGATAGGTAATACTTAGTGTTTGGCAGGGGCCTTTTCCCGAAGCGCGCGTGGTTCGGCCTTGGGTGGGGGTGGGGGGCACCGCTCACTGTTGGCCGCGCTGGTGGCGTGTTACATTCCCATCTGTGATGTCATGATCATACATATACAGATATACTTATATATATGTTTCTGTAAACAACAATAATTTGATGCTGGTGATAGTTAGAAATTCTTAGATTTTTGGAATGTAAACGTCACATTGCGGTATATAGGTATATAATATGTACTGCGTTACTTTATAATCGTGCTGTTAACAAATGTTCGTAGCTTTAGCTCTTCTTCAGCTCTTCTCCCGCCTTGCGCTACTGTTACCATCGGAAGACGGGGGAGGGGAGGGGGGGTCAGTCCCTGTAATTTCACCTTATTACGTGGGCACATTTCAAACGGTCTAGGGGAGCACGGTCGCGTCGGCCCATTATAAAAAGTCTGCCTCAAAGTTTGGCGCTCGAGGTTCAAGCCGTCTAAGACGAAAACGTTAACTTACCCGCATACATACACACATACATGCGTTTCCTCGATTATAATTAAATTGATCTTACTGTACCTGAGACATACACTAACCACAAAAAGAAACTGTGCAGAGGAAGAAAGGCACCGAAATGTAATGGAATGGATTGAATTTGCTCAATGTCAATTAACAGGGACATGAAACAGGGACATGTAGACTATACCACAACATGACTTTCATTGGAAAGTTACACAATGCAGTTCAGGCATTGTCATTGTGTGAAAACAAAGAAAATGCTCCTGTAGGGTCTTACGTAGCAGGCATGGCTACACAAAGCAGACGTTTGGAGAGCTGCTGCTACACCCAACTGGAAAAACACATGACGCACAAGCCTGACATTCCACAAAGGTTCCATACCCACCTTATTTCATCAGTAGCGCCGATGCACTACAGTGATCAACGCAGATGGAGGACACACCCGTTATTAATCTTGTGACTTTCAAGTTTGCCGCTGAAACTTTAACGCTAAAGACTAGGTATAAACATTAAAGCCATCGTGTTATTGTCAAGTTAAAATAATGGCATACATGTTACATTTAGATCACACTTTTGTGTGGACAGTTTAAACCACTTTTTTTTACAATATAATGACATTTGTATCATGCACAGTTTCTTTTTGTGGCTAGTATAGATAGATACATGTAGGTCTACATATATCAATTCTTATTTTGGAGAAACTATCATGAACACCACTGCCACTAAACCTTAGACAACAAAGAGGAACAGGATACAGATGCAGTGGAAAACGCACATCTGGTCCAATTACTGGAGCAATCTGCTGAAACGTTGCCACCGACAAGTCTCTATTATATGCAGAGGTACTTGCATGTTGGCACGTCATCATGGTTTGTACATGATAACCACACACGTTGTATTACAAATGTAGAGGGGAGGGGCAAGGTTCGCAGCAGATGTAAATCAGCTGGAATGGAGGTTTCTCATCAAGATGTTTATATTCAGTTCATTGGTGGAAACGTTATGAAACAATATAATTATATATGCATATCATGTTTACCCTATCCGTCTGTTTTTCATCAAACCACAGCCTATGTTTCTTCTGACTTGGCATGCCAAACTAAAACAAAATCCCTCGCATCACCGATCTCTGGCACTAAAACAGTCATCATTTCATTATACGTTCGCATTGATATCGAACTTATAATGAGAAGTTAACCAAATGAATAGTAAAAAGACAAGAGGGTCAACACGGATATATACAGGTATGTCAACCTGATCATCACAATGATTAGCCAATGAACGCCGCCTGACATAGGTCCGGTGGTGTCGCTTCCGGTTGCTTTGCATCAATGCGACTGACGCCAATTATTCCACGCTTTCACGTAACATAGCAAACATAACAGACGCATGTAAAGGTGCTTATTTACATAGACAAACATGCCGTTACACTGAACGCCCTAATTATAGTCGATCGATGGTGTTGGTATTTTTTGTAACACTTCCATCGATTGTTCATATATAAAGTATGACTCCTTAATCGACGCCTATATATATATATATTATATATATATATATGCATATATATATATGTATATATATATATATATATATATACATAGGCATATACATATATATATATATATGTATATATATATATATTTATATATAGGCCTACAGTAAACCTCGCCTAAGTCGGATTTTCGCTCAACTCCAACAGAATTCCGAGGAACGGTTGATTTTTAATGTATTTCCCATAAAAATCTTCGTGTAAGTCGGATTATGTAAGTCGGATCTTCGCTTAATTCGGAATAACTGAGTCGGTCCATTTGATCCGAGATAACGTGTTTTTTTTTCGCCTAAGTCGGATCGCAGTATTCAACCAAATCCCTTGGTTGCTTGGAGTATACGTACCATATGAACTAAAAAGTGAAGCGACTATTCCAAAAAATAATCCAGACAGCCGCAGCAACGTACGTAGGCGTCACGTCTTACTCATTTAATACAACTAGCATCACCAAGCCAATGGACGCTGGTATATCCAAGAACATGACGTTCCATTACCGGTACGTCCTAACCACCAGAAGACTAGGGGCATCAGAAGGAGTCGCACCATTTTCTCAAGAAGTTGAACTATGTTGGACGTCGTTATTGTCCTGAAACCAGCGTGGAACAAACTGAAACCGGATACACTTCTAAACTCCTACAAAAACGGGATTCGTCTAAGGTGTTGAGCGTCAAGACGATGATGAATACGCGAAGCAGCTCCTTCGTTCAGAAACATACGGAATAAGCTCCACGAGATATATGGTGATATTGTTTGCACGATGGACGACTGTGTTGGTGTTGACGAGACAGCAGAAACGTTGGCTACTCCAAATAACGAGCAGATAATTGAAACCGTACAAAACCCCGACGCTGGTTTGAAGTTCGTGAAATCGAAGCTTCGACTGACAAGTAGAGGCCATTATCATAAATGAGCATAGAAGATGACTGAAATTTACAATCAATAATAATTATTAAGCTATAACCTTAGATATTCGTGTGAAAATGAAGCACACAACTGTGCTAATACTGCATAATGTTGTATGTTACTTGTGGACATCAACATCAAGAATTACCGCAGTATCCAGTCACTTTCAAGCGTTATTCACATTTACCTAAGGGCTTTTAGAGGGTTGCCTTTGGCGCTGGGATATGTCATCTTCGGCAAAGTCGGATTTTCGCGTAACTCGGATTAAATCACTCGGTCCGATTGAATCCGACTTAGGCGAGGTTTACTGTAGTAGTAAAGTTTACACTAAGTTACTAACCAACTCTGAACATGATCCGTGCCTTTAATAAATTTTACATACCATCGTTAAGATCCGCTCGGTGTTGGAATTGCTTTGAGGTGTGATGATATGCGCATACATTACGTTAACGTTTGACATTACGGCCACCGCCTACTCCAGTTAACTAATAAAAATGCGTATAAAAAGCATTAAAAACATTAGACGGTGACTATGAGCATATCCAGAGTAGCCATGGCAACTGTAGGAGCTGAGAGTAAATTGTAGCTGAAGATGACGCAACTGATTGTTTTGACAACGTAATTCTATTCTCACACAATCAACCAAGCCCAAATTCTACTGGCCATAGTTGAAACAGCATATACAGCAGCTGGCCTCCATTTCAACTCTTCAAAAAGCGAAGTACGATGCATAGTCAGGGGGCTTAATCATAAAATTGTTCACATCGTTCTACAAGCACCATTTTTGGACCAGCACTAGATATAGCCATGACATTTCATTTTTTGGCGGGAGCCAAACTGGGTTCCTGTAGTGGCGACCATATTTGACAAATCCAAGATGGTTGCCGTCCAGAGTAAGTCTGTGCAATAACTTGAGAACAAAAAGTAGTAGAACCACAAATGATACCACTTTTTATGGGTTTTCGAGTATGAAGAATCCATTTCCGGTGTTAGTTTACTGATTGTAGGTCGATATCACGTGATAAGGTCACATCCAAGGTAATTTTCGCTCTAAATATATATATTTGTCTTAGTTGGACAATAGATGAATCTGGAATAAGCTCTGGATACAGGTTTCATCAATCAAGGTCAAGGTTAAATGTGCCCATAAATGCGTAAAACCCCATGTATCTGTTGATGATTCAATTGATCTTACTGCCTGAGCAAAGGTTTACATATTTATTATATTGTTGGAACCGATATTGAAAGGGGAATGGCGAGGTCATGTAACCAAGGCCAAGAACAATGAGCATTAATTTTATTATAGAAACTTTTCATTATGCACAACTGGGAATGTAAATGCAAAAATGGATACAAAATTCAAATTAAATGATTGTACCTAAAAAAAAGTGCAGCGTTATTTTACTTATTCACTCTACTCGTATAATCAGACAATCTCAGCCATCATCCGAATATCTATCTACCCATCCATCCATCCATCCATCCATTTGTAGTCGTTCAATTGTTCACATCGTTGTCATTATTGTTTAGACAGCCACCCTCGTACTTGCACAATGCTGAGCAACGAAGAGCTGCCTTGAAGCATTTGCAATTCGCCTCATACGCTTTTGTGCAGCCGCAGTTTAGGCGCAGGGCACAAGCTTTATTTGCGTCGGCGATAGTGGTCCAGAAAGGGAGCCATTGCTTGCTGCGTTCATCCTGTTCCCATCCCCATTGATCAAAGATAGGGATTGCCAGATGGCATGTGGTTGACTGCTTCCAGAGGAAACTGGCTTGGAGTAAAGACCTCTTGACATACTCGAAGAGAGCAGTCTAGGTCGGCGGCATATTGTGCGCAGGAATGCTTTCTCATGACCCAGAGACGAGACATGAGCTAGATGCAGGATGATACGCGTATGTGCCTCTATGTAGTTGTAGGGCTAGAATGCTGACACATGGAACGGCTTGTTGGAGAGCACCACCCCAGACTTTGTTCTGAGGAGGAGTCTTCCATCCATGTCAGTCTTTATCAGCTGTTTACTGGTAAAGGAAAATAGCTCCGTTTTGTTTTCCACATTTTTCAAGTACGATTGCCAGTCCTTTTTGGTGATGGGAATGCAGCCGTCGCCATCTGGTTCGACTCGAGTACGAGCACCTGTCCCGCGCAGCTGCTGTGTCAGTGATTCTAGGCTATGTTCAAGTGAGCTTTCAGGAAAGGCACAACGTGTAGGTGAACATACTCAGCAAATGTTGCCGCTCTGGTCGGATGCACCATGTGCATGACGGCAGCCATGTCAACTGAACTGTCGCTTGCCTCGCTAGATTGGCGCGGCAAGTTGGCGCGTTGATTGATGCACGCAAGGATGTCCGACTTGGTCCCAGCTCTGAGCGAACTTCGGTCTGACAGAGAAGGGGGCTCTCGATGGTTCTCGAATGTGAATAATTCGGCCATATCCGCTTCCGGACGTGATTGGAGAAAAAGGAAAAGTTGAGTGACAAGCATGGTATTTTGTATCAGTATCCCGACTTTACTTCCCTTCTTTAGGGGGTCTGGACGGTTGGCGAAAGTAAACACGTTTTTTCTCTTTATTGTGTCCGACAGAGGAACCGTCACCTTGTCTAGCCGTGTCTTTACGTATTCCTCGTGAAGGACCTGACCAACCTCATGGATTTTGGACAGGGACACGGCTACTTCATGCTCCATCACATCAAGTGTATCAAGAGCGTCGAGCTCGTGACCGGCGGCTAAGAAGGGGTTGCCCATTCCGGTCACCACGTTCATGAAAGATTGCACGTCATTCAGAAACCTAGACTGCATGCTACATGCCTCTTCGTGGTGACCAGTTGTTGCTGCCATAAGTTAGCAAGTGTGAACACTCTCGAACTCTTCAATCATTCCGAAGCAATCTGGACCAGCCAACATAAGCAATGTTATATGGCGTCTGTGTCATCATACAAGTCAGAGGCTCCACCGCTGCTATGAAGTACTTTGTTCGTCTGCTCGTAGAATTGATCTTTTGCAATGAGGCTGAACTTGTGCTCGGATTTTTGGACCGTGAAGTTTCATTTGAGGTACTCCGCATACACCGTTGGATGCTTCACTGCGAGCTCGACCATGTCTCTGACGTGAATCGGCAACCAGCGGGCGTAGTTGGAGTGGTCAAAAACAAAGAACCACGCACAAAGCTCATCGCACACCTGGACGTAGAGAAGGAAGTCACCCTCTCTCAACGAGCGAGTGCATATAGCGGCACATCAATAGCTCAAGCTTGATGGATCACTAGCGACCAATACTTGAACATGTGAACATCAGCGGATTGCCTTTCGCTCCACATCTCGAACGACTCAGGAGGCTCCCGCACTTTGGACGTGTACTAAGAGTACGCGTTTCGATTCAACAGAGAGAGAGAGAAACAAGTGAAACTTGATGAGCATAGGGCGTGCGATTGGTGTGATGGTCATTGAGAGCAGACTGAGTGCGATCACAGGAGAGGACGATCGCCTGATTGAGAGCAGTGTCCCAGCCAGACCCATGTAGTATCTTGCCCATCATCAGCTGGCACTTATTCTCAATATGTAAGGCTCCCAGGTGTATGATGAACTTATCCTCGCCCAGTATCTCGGGAAATTGCCACTACAATTGTTTGCATATGGCGTAGAGAATCTGATCGGCGCCAAGGACAGGGGTCTGACCGGGGTTGATGAACTCGACTAGAGTTATCGATATTGCTATTAACACCCTGAAAGCAACATTGAAGAAACTCAACACTACGGGCAAACTGAGACGATGGGGCGAGAAGAAACCATTGAATGGCTCTTATTTCTTGAGGATTCGCTTTCTTAGCTCGATCTGCGAGGAATTATAGGTTTGTGCTAGCATGGCGCCCACCCTATTCCTGTGTCTTTACAAAACGTTATTTTCTTTGTAGACAATTTCAGGGGAGTGCTTCTTTGCTGTTTTGTCTCTTACTTCAATCATCTTCAGCTGCCACATTATTCTACCTCAACATTATCTGCATCAGCTATTTTGGTATCACGTGACCTTGTGTAGCAAGGTAATTGGCCAGATTAGGACTTAAGTACATTTTCATTTGGTACCCGGGACATACGAACATTTTATTCGTTATATTGACATAGATGAGAAAAATCACTATAACAGAACTTAGAGATATCTGCCATGACTAATGAGTATATCAATGGCCGCAGAATATGCATATTGCAAGCTCGTATGCCTAAGTCTTAAGCCGACATTGACTACGGTACATTTTCCACTAGGAGCATCAATAGTCAAAACATATATTACATTTATTATTGCAACACATTGACATTGATATCGTGATAAAGTTTGAATAACATGCTTGCGATATAACGCTGTTACAGTGATCCTATGCTCATTTTGTTTTATTTTGAGCCAAAAAAGCCATGAATTTGATTTTATCATGTGACCTCGACCTGGAATCGACTAAATAAAACCAGAAATGTGTTCCCCATTCTTGAAAACCCAAAAAAGTGGTCTAATTTATGGTTCTACTACTTTTGGTTCTCAAGTTATTACACAGCCTATCTCTGGACGGCGGCCATATTGAATTTGTCAAATATGGCCGCCACAGCGGGAGCTCAGCTCGGCTCCCGCGAAAAAATGAAATGTCATGACCATATCTAATGCTGATCCCAAAATGGTGCTTGTAGAAAGATGTGAACAATCGAGGTGTTTTTTAGGATAAGCCCCCTGACTAGCATTCAACCATGACAACACCCAAATACCAACCACATATCGCCAGAATAAGAAGATGTTATGATGCAGGGATTGTTAATAAAGAAATCTATATATTAATTAATACGCTAACTAGAAAGCATTGTATGTGTATTTCTTATTATCTACCAATTGACGATGTATTAAAAAATTAAGTAAGTTATTCAGTGTTATTTACTTTATTCATTGAACAAATTGAGTGGACAGACAATTTCCAGGGGCGCCACATATATGAGCTAGTATATATTATAAGAACAACAATGGCAAAAGACAAAATAGCATGGCATTATTTAGGGAAGATATGGGGAAATCAAGTTTAGTTGATCATTATAAACGGAGATGGTTATAACAGTGGTTTATACAGTTCTAATTAGGGCGCAGAAATGTGGACGATAGTAGTATGTGCGGTCCCTTAGCGGGGACCGAATCCGTTTTTCCGTTGTGCAAGTGAAAATGACGTCATATCTAGGTCAAGATCAAACGTGTAGGTCAAGGTCAAATATCAAATAGCGCCCCTGGTGGGTAGGCCATGAACTAAACTAGCACCCCTAGCGGATTTGAATTAAAAATAACGTCCCCTAGTGAAATTTTGATAAACTAAATATCTAGGCCAAATTGCTCTAAAATAGGTCAAAGACGTCGTTAAATAGGTCATTGCGCATGCGCAATGGTGTCTTTTCTTATGTCGCATAGTTAGTGGACCATTTTTCGGGTATAGCGCCCCCGATAAATTTAAAGCTATAAAACACATAAAATAAAATACTGTTCAGAAACTGTTTTATGAATTTTTCGAAGGCCTTCCAACATCACTTATGTTAATGACATAATGACGTAGGTGCTGACGTGTCCTGTCCTGATTGGTCAATTTTGGTGTTGTCGAGCGCGGTGCTCTGGCAGTCGGACCGTCATTCGTATCACGACACCAAGGCTAACATGATGTTGAAGACACCATATTACCGTCTTCGCGATGGAGCAGACTCGAGCGACGAGGATGAGCCGACGAGCCGAACCCATCATACTGGTGATCAACCGCCCTTCCGGACCGTCAGAACCAGAGGTCGTGGACGTGGCAACTCTAGAAGCAACGGTAAGCGCCGATGCCGTTATTAAGATCAGGGGTGTCCTTATCGACAAAGTGCGCCAGCATACTCCCTTCTACATCGGGTGCAGATACTGCAAGAAGCGTATGATTATCGACGATAGGGGACATTTGCAATGCGAACGACACTGTTACGTTGCCTCTGACAGGCATTTCGTGGTGCGCATGTGCTTTGACGAGACAGCGACGGGTCGATGTATATAACTGACTTTATTCGACCAGTGTATGGGTCCTCTCCTAGACGTGAATGCCGAGACGTTTGCTGTTATGGACGAAACGATACAGACTTACAAACTGAACTCACTGACGGGAACTCGTGTGTCTCTCACCATAAAGATAACTCGACGAGATACTTACACAAACTACAACGCCACTCACGTAGAGATGGTACACTAGGATCCGTACCCTGTTTCAGTCTCTCTCTACTGCCATCCCTGCCGATGTGACAACTTTCGCCGACACGGCCGATGTGACAACTTCCGCTCCTGACGATGTGAAAACTTCTACTCACGCAACCAATGTCACAACTTCCGCTCCTGTCACCACTGGTCCGAACTTTACCCTTGACTTTCCTGCGACCGAAACGAAGAAGACGATTGCTCGTCACACAGCATGTGCCGTCGTTGAACTTTCAAGATGACAATGTCTCGCTTGCGAGATAGACGATCCGTGTCAATTTCATCACTATTGCATGTTACCCGATGACATTTTAAATTACATACACTTTGACGAGGCTGTGGAGGCCATTAATTTAACTGCAGTGATGAAAGACTGGTTGAGTGTTTTGTTAGACGCAGGTTTGAAGCTATTTGACCTGACATACGATCACTTGTGTACTATCGGGAGTTGGTTGCAAGAACCGTTTTCAGAGGAATGGCGAAACAAATTAAAGCAAACTGTTCTGGCAGTAATGGAGGATGATCTGTAAATAAATATGTCTTGTGGTTTTATGAGACCTTTAATAACATTAACCCAACTGCAGTGATTAAAGGTTGGTTGACCGTTTTACAACAGTCAGATTTTAATCTATCCGACGTCACATACGAACAATTGTGTACTATCAAGAGTTGTTTGCAAGAGTCTGCATCAGAACAGTAGCGAAACAATGTCCAGTCTCTGATTGTAGCACTTATTGGAGATGATCTGTAAATACGTTTGTGTTGTACACGAATAAAATGTGCAAACTTTATCTTGTGTCATTTTTCGTAATATAAGTATTGTGCATTAGAGGACATTGATACATGAATTTAATTATAAATATAAGCGTTACGGGGACTTTAGTCAATATCTAACTGTAAACATCCCTGGTAGTTATATGACGAACTATTTAACAAGGTCAGTGATGTCACACATACAAGTGTATTGGACTAGACAAGTGTACTGGACTAGACAAGTGTACTGGACTAGACAAGTGTACTGGACTAGACAAGTGTATTTGGACTAGACAAGTGTACTGGACTAGACAAGTGTACTGGACTAGACAAGTGTACTGGACTAGACAAGTGTACTGGACTAGTCAAGTGTACTGGACTAGACAAGTGTACTGGACTAGACAAGTGTACTGGACTAGTCAAGAGTTCAGGACTAGACAAGTGTACTGGACTAGTCAAGAGTTCAGGACTAGACAAGTGTACTGGACTAGTCAAGAGTTCAGGACTAGACAAGTGTACTGGACTAGACAAGTGTACTGGACTAGACAAGACAGGACTAGACAAGTGTACTGGACTAGACAAGTGTACTGGACTAGACAAGTGTACTGGACTAGTCAAGAGTTCAGGACTAGACAAGTGTACTGGACTAGTCAAGAGTTCAGGACTAGACAAGTGTACTGGACTAGACAAGTGTACTGGACTAGACAAGTGTATTGGACTAGACAAGTGTACTGGACTAGACAAGTGTACTGGACTAGACAAGTGTACTGGACTAGTCAAGAGTTCAGGACTAGACAAGTGTACTGGACTAGTCAAGAGTTCAGGACTAGACAAGTGTACTGGACTAGTCAAGAGTTCAGGACTAGACAAGTGTACTGGACTAGTCAAGAGTTCAGGACTAGACAAGTGTACTGGACTAGACAAGTGTACTGGACTAGACAAGTGTACTGGACTAGACAAGTGTACTGGACTAGTCAAGAGTTCAGGACTAGACAAGTGTACTGGACTAGTCAAGAGTTCAGGACTAGACAAGTGTACTGGACTAGAAAGTGTATCGCATGCATTGAAACTGCTTTCAACTAGAATACATATCATATTGAACCTATTGACTTGTAGCCCTTTTGCATACATTGCATTGTCTTACCTATCATTCATGTCATAGTTTGACCTATTAACCTAGCCAGAAGCACCACCTATTTACTTTATGTGTCAGTTTGAGAGTGACAACACTTAGACTAGTGTACGATATGGAAGACACAAGAACAGTACCACGGACAAATCTTAACCAAACTAACACCAACGACTTCCATGAACCAAACTTAGATCAACGAGGTACACGAAACAAACTTAGACAAGCGGGACGCCATGAAACAATCTTTAGACTAGTGAGTTCCAAGAACTAAACATATTAGAGACTTAGATATGAAACTTACCAAGATATACAGGCAAATTCAGGCAATTCACCAAGATACACAGGCAAATTCAGGCAATTCACCAATATATACAGGCAAAGTCAGGCAAATTCAGGCAATCCACCATGATACACAGGCAAATTCAGGCAATTCACCAATATATACAGGCAAATTCAGGCAATCCACCAAGCTACACAGGCAAATCCAGGCAATCAACCAAAATACACATGCAAATGCAGGCAATCCACCAAAATACACAGGCAAATTCAGACAATTCACCAAGATACACAGGCAAATTCAGGCAATTCACCAAGATACACAGGCAAATTCAGGCAATCCACCAAGATACGCAGGCAAATTCAGGCAATCCACCAAAATACACAGGCAAATTCACCAAGATACACAGGCAAATTCACGCAAACTCACCTTGATACACAGAGATTTCCATATATCAATGCACAAAAATTCATCTCGCAGTTCATTTCGTTCTTTACATTTGAATTGTCAACACCTACATCATGTGCTTATCGATTAGTCTACTGGATGCCAACAAGCCAAAACCATCTCCATCACGGGTGGCCTTCCAGTGCCCAGATTGCAAGAGGCATTTCACACGTCGGGATAACTGGAAACAACGCATTGCCTACAGTCGCTGTAGGCCATCGACAAACAATACGTCAACAAGCACTACGTTGTCCAATTCACTTGTCCCGACGCCCACTAGGTCACCTATGTCTCTGGCCCCAGCAACAAGCTCGACATTCCCGTCTCCATGTCAGGTGATCATGGCGCATACAAAGAAAATGGCCCTGGTCGATCCCCGTATTTTGGACTACATTCAACCGCAACGTCCTTCGACTGCTAACCCTATCGAAAGTGTCTTGCGACGACTCGACAATGAAATGCGAGATATAATACAACGATCTTTCCGACAAACGTATGCAGAAACCCCTGCATGTGACCATCGAAAACATTCCCAGTGAAGAGGAAAACAAAGTACAAAAGTAGAAAATGAAATCATTGACAGCGTTCCAAAAACTATGAAGCAGAAAGCACGGCGACTCCTAGATAAAATGAAAGGTGCCGTAAGGTGGACCGACCGTAGCGAGATGATGTACAGAAACAAGGCAGTTCCCGGAAGTAACATTGTGGACCTAGTCAATGACGTGTTGAGAAAGCGGAAGTCATTTGAACCAGTGGGATGGGAAACCTTCACTCGTGGTCTCAAGGACGTCAACACGCCAATGGATTTAGTTGGAACTCAGATCGTTGGATTAACATGCAGACAGCGTCAGTGGACGACGACGACATGTTAAAGGAAACCAGCATTCCATTTGACAGTGGTCGTCATCGACACCGTAGATGACCTGCATCGTCACGGCGTGCAGTTCATTCGGTGACACCTTTGCAAATCACACGTTGGGAACCATATTAGTATTACCGATTTGGGACAAAAACAGGTTCGCGTGCGACATACAATCCACAGGAGCAGTGTGCAAGAGACATCATGTCGGGAATATTATGTCTATTATGTATTACAAATATATGAAATAACAAATAAAATCGTGTTGATGCTATGGATGAGTGTTTGTTTTTAGTTTTCATAATCATCAAGATACACCTCACTTTTCCCTGTTTCAGTGACAACAATTCTTTTGTGAACGTGTCAATGTGGGTGGCGTTCAATTTACCTAAGTGAATTTTGACTTTGTTAAGAGTGGCATGTAATGTTTGCATGTTATGTTTGCATGCATGTTCTATTATGACCTTAATTAAGCAATAAAAAAGTCAAAACCATATGTGCGTTCATGAAATAGTTATTCAGACACCCAAGATAAAGTATCAATATTATAAAATCTTGTAAACCTTAACTATATACAAATTTATTCCATTTGATACACAAATGTTATTCAGACACCCAAGAGAAAGTGTCACTGTAAATTATATCACACATATTTTTGTTGTCAGACACCCAAGAGAAAGTGTCAATATCATAAATTCTTGTAAACCTTAACAACTATATACAAATCGACTCCATATGATATACACAGACACTGTTAGACAGTATGCTACACTCTGTGTTTATTGACACGACTCCTGCAGCAATTGGAGTATACAACGTACTTCGTATATGTTTATTAGTGTTCACTTAAAAAGAGAAAGCAAATGTGATGATGATGATGCAATAATGACGTGTGTATCAATACACTCTAACATTTGACAAATAGGAATCGATAAACATAATAGTTCATCACGGATATTACACAGCTATCTCACGAGTGTATCGAACAGTAAATGTGAAATGTACACTCTTTAATAATCGACAAGTAGGAGTCAGCGGTCGATAAACATCATACCTGATCACGGTTACACCAAGACTGAATGTTACACCAAGACTGTATGATACATGGGGAGGGTAGCTCACGAGAAGATTTACTTGCGTGTCTATTATACCAGACACGGGGAGGTAGAGATTCCATCGGATTGTACCGGTTGTTTGGAATAAAAATAAGTTAGTGCAGAAAGTTCTTGAATATAAGTAAAAACGGAAGCATCCCTCATCCGAAACCCTCAATTTTTCCCAATGCCACTCTTCTTGGTTTTAAGAATGTTCAAAAAGGTGTCTTTGTCAATTTCGTTGTGTCTCTTATTGAGACCTTTCGTGCTGAATTTATCCGTATCACCAAAGCAATACTATGTTTTGTTACACAATCCGATGAAACTTCTACCTTCGTATTCGACCTTGAATAGGCCAGGTGTCCTTTTTGTCGTGACGCGGACGCGCAACACAACACGGTTCCGAAGGCACCCATTCTTTCCCTTCCATCCGACAAGTCACATAGTTGGACGCGAGCGCGTCACAACAAACAGCAGGAAACCACCGGGACAAGTTTGTAAAGTATTATTGTCGTTTATCAGTGGAAACACAATCGTCTAAACAAGAAAAAATGACTTATTCAACATCTAAGTGACAATGGCCTTCATGAGCAGCTACAATCGTCATACAAACCCAGACACAGCACTGAAACTGCTTTAATGGGAGTGCAGCACGATATCACCAGTTACATGACAGACTCCTGGGGTGTCCTTCTGGTTCTCCTGGATTTATCTTCTGCGTTCGATACGATCGATGCTGCTATCCTACTAGAGACTATGCATAGCCACCTGGGAATATCTGGCGTGGCACTTGCATGGTTCGGTTCGTACATGTCGGATCGTACCCAGCGTCTACGGATTGGGGTGGATGCATCTGAAGAACGCCCTGTGAGATACGGTGTTCCACAGGGCTCGGCGTTGGGTCCGTTGTTGTTTACTGTGTACACAGCACCAATGCAGGACATACTAACGAGGCACTCTGTGGAATATCATAAATTTGCTGATGATCTTCAGATATACACATACTATTGTCCTCACATATCTGGTGACTTGGAGTGCGCTTTTCAGAGACTTAGTGACTGCATCAGTGAGGTCAAATGTTGGATGGTTAAAGCTAAACGACAATAAGACTGAATTTATGGTGGCCCTCAGTCCCTATCATGTAAAGAAATTTGGACTTCCAGAGTACCTCGTTGTCGGTGGAGTCAACATAAAACCAGTTGTCTCTGTCAGGAATTTGGGAGCTCACTTTGACACTCACATGAGCATGAAGCAGCATGTTGATGCTGTTTGCAAGAAGTGTAACTACCATTTGAGACGTATTAGCTCCTTCAGGGCCTATATCACGAAGCCTGTTTGCCATTCATTGATCATTGCGCTGGTTGTTTCAAGCTTAGATTACTGCAACGCTCTGCTGCTGGACCTACCAGAATTTCACTTAGCACGTCTCCAGAAGATACACAATAGGGCAGCCCGCCTAGTTGTCCTCACACCTATATCTTCACACATCACGCCAGTAATGGCGCTTCTGCACTGGTTGCCAGTCAGACAACGCATTGTGTTTAAAGTACTTGTGTATATTTACAAGGTGCTCCATGGTTTGGCGCCGAAGTACCGTGCACATCTACTACATCCACGAACTCACAACCCTCGTCTTCGGCAGCTTCAGGACCATCTTCAGCTTGCAGTTCCATCACCATCAAAATCCATCGGCAAGCGAGCGTTTGGCATATCTGGTCCGGCCAAATGGAACGAACTGCCACTGACTCTACGAGATGCTCCGTCTGTGCTTTTATTTAAACGTCACCTGAAGACATATTTATTTAAACAAACTTATGGTGGAAAATAGCAAGATTTATTTACAGGACGTTTTGGTGACTCTTGTTAATTTATTAATCTATTTTTTTTGTAAATTAATTAATTTATAACTAATTTATATATTATTTTAATTGCTTTTTATTTGATTAACTATTGGTTAGAGATCGCGCGGTAAAAGACCATTTATTATTATTATTATTATTATAAAAAGCTAGTCTTAAATACGCGGAATCCGTATCCATCTCACAATATTGGAAGAGAGGGCGCTCTACGTAATAATCTATGAAATCATAATAAAATTCCAGCATTCTCAATTTTGCAAACTGGTAAACCATAAACCAATTTGAAGAGGGAGATCTTATTTAATGGATTTCTTGTTAATTGGTATACGGATTCGGTAATTGTTTCTAGCTGGCGAAAACGATGACTGTTAATTCATCGGCTCGCCGTTTTACCATTACAAAATATAATATTTCTGTGGAGATCCTTATAAGTTATACATTTTCCATAGCCACTATTCCCAAGAAGTTTCATTGTATCGCCAATAATGGCCTTGTCCGGGTGCACGTCACCTTCACGGCGTGCATTCGAGACGGCATTGCGAAATACTTGAAACACGGACTGGGTTCGTACTCTAAAACTTGAAAAACGCGATACACGACCAGTCAGTGTTTCAAATACCATTTTAGCAAAGGCGTACCTAATAGAATTTTTTACCAAAATACGAAGCCACCAGTGTACGCCGAGGAGTAGATAATATATTGTGCTCTTCAGCGTAAGCTCGCTTGTAGGGGACGATGTCGTCACGGGTAACGTCAATGTTTTTGAAAATGGGTTGCATTTCACCAAAATAATCTTTAAGATGATCTGGATCAAAAATGTCGCACTCTACCATGCCAAATAGGCGACCTTCAACTACATTTTGCAAAACTTCATCATGGGTCATTTCCCACTTCAGGTTACGGTGATGAAATTTAGAATTCAGAAAATGTCTTAGTTCGGAATTTTTTTGAATTTCTTTCCACTGACATTCCCACATTTCGGCGACCTCGGCATATTTACTCAAATACGTAGTGTTCTTTTTAGTTTCTGATAGGAGATCGGCCATAGACTTCCCGTTGATAGAGTTGATGTGCTCCACGTTACAAAGAGCAACCGTGACCGTGAAAATAGCAATGGTGAAATTAATAAATGGTGCGAGTCTGGGCACACCATCCGTCAACGGGAAGTCTACGATTCCCAATGCGTTTCTCTTCTTCGTTAAATTGATGTCTTGTGAATGTGTTCTTCTCGTGAGCTACCCATTCTAACCATTCAAGCACCATCTTTCCATAAATACGTGATGTTTTCGGTCTAAAATTATTTTCTCGGCCACAACGCATATAACAACCGGTAGGCATATCTTGTAAAAGAGCCCAAAGGTATAAGGCATTCGCATCATAGTCGACAAAATAACTATTATTGAAGCCGTGTAACGTCGACTTCGTGATGGCGGTGATATATTATCGAGGGGACCCCAACGATGGATTTTTTAACATATCATGTAAATCCGAATCCTTTTTATTAAACAGACTGAAATAAATGTCACGTGGTAATGTGTCAAACATAAATTTCATGGTTAGACCGGGAACGTTAATACCATCTTTAAACATGTCTATTTGGCGCAATTTGTAAAAAGAAAACTGTATTTTGGATAGCTTCTATGAAAGGGACGACATCTCTATTGTTGGACCAAATACGAAAATCACGAAAGGTTTTCATATCGTGATCACGCCAAATTTGTTCGCAATATGCGTAATTTTCGTCAGAAATATCTTCGTTTTTCAAATCGCTGTGAAAATCTTCCTTTGGAGGAAGGGATTCACAGTCGAGTTTACTTAACGAAGTCACCCACTCGTAGGGAAACTAACCTTTAGTTTGGATACATCCGTACGCTTTCAGAAATTTATTGTAACTAAAACCGGGGGCCAAACAATTTATAATGTCCAAAAAAATCAAAGTCGGTGTTTTTAAACACATAAAATTTGTGTGACGCATTACTACGAACATAACATTTTTAGATTTCTTAATGGATTCCTTCTCGTCGTCCGTCTCGTCACCTTCGTCGGTCGTCAGGAAGTGTGATGTGATATATTTTTTAATGACGTTCAAATCGTATTTTCCGGAACTAAAACCAATGACGGGTAGTTCTTCAAGAAATCCGTGAAGCATACCAATTAATTCTGAAATGCGTTCTTCAGAGATAATAATTTCGTCTAAGTCAGGTTTGAGCATTCTAGCCTATGGTGATTGAATATCTTTTAGTTGTTGGTTTAATTCATCTAAAACTAGATGATAATGTGTTTTTAGAATTTCGGAAGCGATGTCGCTAATTTAGTAAAGATAATTTAGAAAACGGTCGCCCTCACTAATAAAACAGCGTGGTTTCTTGTACCCGGGACATTGGATACCACACTAACGCTAAGTATTTCGTGTCGAGCCAACCATTCGACCTTTGGAGTATTTACCGGTAAGTTGGTAATATCAAAATAAGATTCAACATCAAAAGTGGCCTGAAATGGATAATACCGGTATTTTTCTTTGACGTGTATACCCATTTCATCAAGTTTCTGAAACGGTTTCCTGAACATGATAAATACCACCAGGGAAAATTCTCTTGACCTCGACTTCGCAACCTTGTTGGTGTCTTTTTAAGTACTTTAGGGTATGCCGAAGCTTGCCACACTTGATACATTTGAAAGACCGTGAGTATGTTTTAATATCGTGGATATAAGAAAAATGTGTTTCGAAAAGATTCAAATTTAAAGTATCGGGGAATTTACAAGTTGAATGTCTCACTAAATGACACACTACCAAGTTGGTAGTCGTTGTGATGATCTAGTAATTCATAAACATATATATTGATATTGATATATAAAAAAATTCAATGTCATATAGATCACTTAACTTAAAGCCAGGGAAATGTTTCATAGACAGGGCATCGTTTATGGCCTCTTGATACATGTTATATAAAGCGGCAACATGAGGCTCTAAGTTTGAAATGTTAGCTCCACGACTTAGTGCGAGAGCACGGAAAAAACAAAGATGATCTTCATACGGAGGCTTGCCGTGTCGGGACAAGTCATAGGTCAACGAATTTAAACCTTTATTTGTGAGCACATAGTCGGGAAGGACTACACTGCCAGTACCTATAAGGTGATCAGGTACGATGTTTATAAAGAAAGTAACGTCGGTTACCAAATGACATACCCACTGAGAATCGGGCCTTTGCATAATCGCCCAACTTAAAATATCTTTCTATTCAAAGGAATTTAAAAACGATTGAAACTCATCTGCATTAATAATTAAAGAGGGTGCGTCCAGAAACCTACCGGAAACATTTGTTGAAGAATGAAAATAATGTTGAATGAAAATAACGATGTTCTTTTGTTTTCTGGTTATATAAAATAAATCCAAAGCTTAAATTAATTTTGAAGGCGGTAGTCTGTTCATCAAAAATGTTCCACAATGTTGGATGTAACGAGGTCGTGTCCGTATCTGTTAAACGAATGTTGTAGGTTCTCTGGACGGGCCCCCTGCGATATCGTGTGCGAATAGCTGACAACTGACTCCTATAATATTAAACAAATTATCTGGAACAAAATCTACCACCGGTGGTACAAGAGGATCTTGAAGCAATAATGGAGAGGCTGCAGGTGACGACGGAGAAGGTGGGGGTGAGTGACGAGGTGACGGCCTTTCGGTGATGGTGAAGATGTCGGTGACGAAGGCGTTGACGACCTGGTCGGTGATGACGTCACACCCGATGACGGTGACCGTTGGCGTTTTCGTGCTTTCTACAAATACCATATGTTTTTTACAATACAATGGGAGTTTATGGTCAAATAGTAATTAATAGGATAATTTTTCTTTTGTTGAGGGTAGAAAAATGGTTTGTTAGATTAAGTTAATTAAGTTAATAAAAGTATTAAAACTCATAAGTCGGATAGTGAAACATGTAGTAAAGTATTCAACTAATCAAACACACAAGATTAAAAAACACTGCAATAAAGGTACGTATAACTAGACGGGAGAATAGTTGTCTTGTATGACACGGTAGTCAATTTCTTCAGTTGGTACGTACACTGAATACAGACGCAGTCCGCGATAATACCTTACATAAGATCACTCACTGTGGTCCCTTCGGTCACCGACGCAGGCGGCACAGAGGTTTAGAGGACACCAGCAGCATCAAAAGCAGCGACGCGCTCCTTTTCTTGGCGCTGAAATACAAGTTTTAATCACGGTAACAAATGATAAAGAGACGGGATTTGTAGCAACACCTAAAAATAAAGACAAATTGAATTTTAATAATGCTATACGAAACATAAAGAGGTGACATTTGTAGCAGCATCTGAAAAGATTTAAACAACATGATAGATTTACCATTATTTCTTCAACGTGCGCTTCCTATCGACAGATAGATGTCATTCCTGCGCGCGGTAATTGACCTAGAACTTTGGTCTAGTTATTTAGTTCATGAAAATTCCACTTGGGGGTATTTTTATTTCATCAACATTCCGCTTGGTGTGTTATTTTTCATTCATCAAAATTTCACTAGGGGATGTTATTTTTATATCATCAAACGTCCGCTAGAGGGAGCTATTTTTTAGTTTATCAATTTTTTTTACTAGGGGCGCTATTTTAGTTCATGACCTATCCACCATGGGCGCCACTTGACCTTTGTCCTTGACCTACATGTTTGATTTTTGACCTTGACCTAGATATGACGTCACTTGCACTTGCACAACGGAAAAACGGATTTGGTCCCCACTAAGGGACCGCACATACTACCGACGATAATCGTCCAAGAGGTGTTTAATGCTTACGTAACACACTCAACATCTTAACCTGAACACATCGTATAGGTATATAGATAAATCTTACATAGCGCAACAACGAGGATTATTCAAAGAGTTTTACACTTCACAACCTGGCAGAGCTGTTTAATCGAATATCATCTCGACTTCTCCGGGAATCATTCAGCTACGCTGTAATTATTGTGCAAAGACTATTACTACATATATATCAATCACTGTCTATGTAGTAGTAGTAGTAGTAGTAGTAATAGTAGTAGTAGTAGTAGTAGTAGTAGTAGTAGTTAGTTAATCATTTGTTACCTGTGGCGCAGCGAATTCAGTATAAACTGTTGACTTTGATGCACGGCACCTTGCCTACAAACACTCCACAGTATCTGTTTATGTTCCCTGTCGCACTCTTCGCTCGGCCGACTAATCTCTCATGGTTGTTCCAAGAGTTAATCTGGAACTTTCCGCGACGCCATTTACATGTGCAGGTCGCACCCTCTTGAACTCTCTTCCACTAGAGCTAAGAACACAAGGTGACTGCAGGTTTTAGGAGGTACCTAAAAATCTGTTAATCAGGCTTTTTCGTAATTTCTTTCTTTTTAAATATATACATATTCATTGTAATATTATATATGGCATACATAGATAATATCGAAATGTGTAGCTTTTATTGTGTCATGTTATGCAACACAAAGTTTTATTAAATTAAAACCACCTACGTAATGTATTCTTACATCATGTTTTATCAAATTCAATACAAATTCATATAAACATCCTTTCTGACAATGTTCGTATAAATAGTGTTATGTCCTGCCGTATGTATGCTTAAATCAGTACATGTCAGTAGTTGTCGCTGGAATAAAGTAAGAGATGGGGAAGTCACGGAGATAGTGGCAGTTCGTTCCATTTGGCAGGGCCAATTGTACTAAACGCGCGTCTGCCGGCGGACTTGGCCGACGGTGGAACTGCTAGCTGTAGATGGTCATACAGCTGCCGGAGACGAGGGGTGCGGTGTTCGCGGATGTAGCAGATGCGAAAGGTACTCTGCTGCCAAGTCAGGCAACGCCTTCCAAACTAATACTTTAGCACGATGCGTTGTCTGACAGGCGGCCATTGCTGGTCCACCAGTACTGGCGTGATGTGTGAAGAATCAATGAAGATATAAGTTTAAGGACAACACGGCGGGCAGCCTTACTGTGTATCAGGCTTCGTAATTTAGATCCGGGTGGGATTGATATGTAAGTTGCATTTCTTGCAAACAACATCAACAAAATGTTTCATGCTCATGCGGGTGTCAAAGTGAACTCCAACCTTCCCGGCGGTGACAACAGGGTTGGTGCTAACATAACCAACAACCAGGGTCTGGCAATCCTCAGATGACAGGGTTACTCATTCGTAATGCTGAGTGAACTGGATCACACACATATTCAGTCACACACACACGCGCACACACACAGGCGCGCGCGCACGCACGCACGCACGCACGCACGCACACACTCACACACACCACGCACACCACGCACACCACGCACACCACACACACACACCACACACACCATCAGGTGACTTATCCAGAAGAAAAGACGTGGTTAGATAATGCTACTTGTCGACATGGTCAGAGAAGCATGAACAGAGAAGACTGCGATACCATGCCAGACTTAACAAAAACTACTCGCGTCCGAATTCGCTTTCTACGCCTAAAAAAACTACATAGGACAGAAAACAATGGAAACGTATCGTAAGTAACTTCCACGTGACAGGAAATAATAATCAAATATTGAAATCTACACGGCATAGTCTACAAAATAGTTAGCTATTGTGTTTTATTATTTACGACTATCTTCCATGGCCATTCTTTTGTTCAAATAGCATTTAAGCACTTGGTACAGTCGTTTTTGCTTTGCTGGGTGTGGCGATCGATTACGCCTGCGTCACCTGTGTAATTTGAACACACTGACTGCGTGTTTCCGGCATCGGTATCCGTATCTGTGCACTTTACTGTCAAACAAATACCTTCGTAAATATTATACCAAAAAGTGCACAAGAACGCCTACTTGGTGTATTGTGTTACCCGTCGATATTACGGAACATTCGCGTGTTAAACGGAAAATAAAAAATTAACGAACATATTGTCTCTTGAACATGAAATCTCCGGAATATATATGTATTGCTTATGTTAAAATGATGGGACACTACTTGTGTACGAATGACGGAGAGCTGGCATGTTTGTTGATCCGAAGAACGAAGCACACGTTGTGGTGGATTATTCACACAGTGACTGGTGCCTGGGAGAATAAGAGTACAACACCCAACATATGCAATAGCCTTCTGTTCCATCAGTAATGTTGTAGATATAAATGCATAACATATAGGGAGTTTTTCTCAAAACGAACGTAATTATAGAGGGTACAGGTCAGCGTTAGGAAGCGTTACAAAGGGTTGGGATGGTCCCTAATAATAACATCTCGAAAGCGTACGACAAATACCATAACAAAGGTTTTATTAGCAGTATAAAATATGTTCTTCCATCATCAGCCGATAGCATGTGCATTGCGTAGTCATTTCCGGCTGGGTTTTTATGCGGTTAGTCGAGTAATGCGACATAAGCTTCCGTTACTCTATACGGGTGTGTCATGCAAACATATGACAACATATTCGAATGTTAATTAACGTTATTTACACGATATTGATGTTTTTACAACTATTATAAAGCCTAGCGATCGTCCTTGAACGAGTAAAGACGAGGTCTTCTCCGCAGGACTCAGGTGAGCTAATGCATTTGCAAGTGCAATTGTTATGTAGAGCCCTCGGTGGAGAGTGTTAGCTACTGGTAACACGATACACGTATACAGCATGTGTTCTTTCCGAAGTTTGTAGTCAGCCTCCAGTATTCAACACATTTGTAGTCAGCCTCCAGTATTCAACACATTCTAATGAACCGACCTTGTCTCTTCCTCATTTTAATATAATGTTCTCAATACTAGAATAAATTTGCATGTCAAATTGCATTCAAAAAGCCCGATAAAATGTTCGGAATGTGATTGTTTTGCCCATGAAACTTTAAAATTGTATGTATGAAACATTTTATTAGTAAACACGGTAAAACACCCGTCCGCTACTGTCAGTATTGGAGAGACAAACGGGATTAACAGCAAGTTCCTGGAATTGCACTTATATTTGGAGCGTTCGCCTAGTTCACACAATCAAAACCGCAAGTGGGACTAAGTACAACTGATTCTGCACACTTCTTTTTTACCTATATATATTAATATGCTCATTTTGGGGACATTATAAGAGTATTTCCTGCCAAGCACCAAGGTCCAGTCAGATCGTTTTATGTTTATTAGGATTATTGGCCAATTGGCTTCTGATCTACCAATTGGTGCTCCATTAAAACACAAAGGTAGTTATTTTAAGTTACTTACTTGTGTGTGAAAACAAATTGAATGGTCAGTCATTCCAGATGCGGAACCACTGTTCAGTTGCATCTGCTGAATGCAATGCCGTAATTGCCGACTGCAGAAATTATTATCATGGAAAAGAGCTTAAGTTCAAAATACAATAACGGCAACAATTACTACCGTTGGTTTGTTGTTCCCAAGGTGAGTTCTTACAACCTCCGCTGAGGCAGACACGTTCGGCTTGATAAGATCAAAAGGTCGTAAGGGCGGATCTAGGATTTGTGGAGATCTCAAAGGAAGCAGTTGGACGTAAAGACTCTCCCCCAAATCAAGAATGCTACGGGCCTCATTATGTTATCTGTTTTGACTAGTGACTAGTCATCCTTTGACAAAACATCAAATAAAATATGTTGTTGTTATCACTGATCAACTACGTATGATTATGGTTTCAGCATCATCATGCAGTTCGCCATTGTGACGGTCCTGGCTGTTGCTGCTTCGTGCGCCTACGCTACGCATGTTTTTGACATTAGCGGAAGTGGAAGTGGCGACGGTGGTGTCGGTGGTGAGTTTAAAGCGATTCTTTGAGAATTTTAATATCTTTATAATGTACGCAATTATTAAGAAATCCTGTTAATGTGATTATCTCATGTAATTATGTCTTTATTTCATTATAATTATGTTTTATTAATCATTAATGACCCTGATAATACATCGATAAAATAACTCCGCATACGCGGAGTTTCCACTTTGGCTCCGCCTTCACAATGACAATGAATAGTTTATTTTGGTCAATACGTACAAAATCAATAGCAAAATAATAAACATCACAAAAGTATATGTTGAGACATAATATATGTACATCAACGTGAATACATTTATGGTGTAATTTTTTAACAAATGAAAACAACTAAATACCATAATAGTCCATATTTACATTTTATAGAAAAGAAAATTAGTTGATACGATGTTACTGCAGCGCCTAGAGAGACTCTCACTAAGACCGCAAGGTCGCTATCGTGAGAGCCACGATCCGTATAAGGCATGCTCATGAATATTTGGAACTGCCCGTCAGACTTCGATTAGCTACGCCGAGTTAATAATGCAAGAAAAACGTCATCAAAATGTGTGTGTTTGGATTAGCTACCGCCATGCGAATGAGTCGTGACCTATAAAATTGTCAAAAGGAAACGTGGACCAGCAGCTGTTAATGTCACATATTCAGCAAAGAAAAGAAAAAATATATGAATTAAACGGAGAATGAACATTGCGACAGCTCATGACAGACGGATTTAGCTCTCCACGCACCAAGCCCAGGGTGTTTGTGTTGTATTTTCACTGGAGGGGGAGGGCAATATCCTAAAAGGGCACTTCTAATGGGCAAAAGGGCAGTTTACACATACATGAATGATTATGTACATAACCCTTAGGCATGTATGAAAGCTTAATTTAATATGTTATTATCTTTGTATCCACATAGTTATGAAGCCTTCCGTGACGAGTGATAGTTGTCTCAATTCGACTAGACGAGTCCTGTTTCGCGGGTGAATTTCTTATCGATTTCACACTGTCCGTATATGTCCCAGTCTGGAGCCCAGCATCTTCTTGTCTTCTCCAATAATTTGAAGACAGCGGGTCGAGGGTCATAGTAGGTGGTGCCCACGCCAATCAGTGTCATTATGAATCTGGCGTTTCTCGTGTCCTCACTGGTGCGGTGGTTATCGACCACGAAGTTGCGGTGGCTCACGATCCTTTCGGTCTGCATAGAGTATGGACTCGTGCAAGCCAGATATGCCAACACCTTCTGAACTGAACCTGTTGTAACTGGCAGACGTTGGCGCCTGACAGTCAACTTACAACCGAGATCACAGCCATCAGGCAGGAATGGCATATGCATCATGTGTTCCCACTGCTCGGCTGCCACAAAGTGAGATGCCTCAACTGGGAAAAGGCGCCTGGCGACGCGCACACCTTGCTCAACGAACGATATCAGACTGCGTAACACCACTAACTCCTTCGTGTCTTTGTTGACGTCCTCCTGTTCCGGGTGCCCTCGTTCAGACAGATATTCGTGCGATGCTTGAACGACCTCTAACCTGATTGCTCGTCCATCGCGGCTGTTTGTACAAACGAACTGGTGATTACACTTTCGTTGTGTTAGGTCCTCTTTTGTGTTATCGGCTGGACAACTAACATTCTCCTCCCTTCTCCCCGGGAATGGTCCATCCCTCCTTAGGGTCAACTTCTTGATTGCCGCATCAGTCACAATGAGAAGATCGCTGATGAACAAGTCACTCCATTGCAACTTCTTCTGGAGTGTTTCAAATATATCCAGGATGTCGCCCATCAGCGCGGTGATTAACGTTTGTTGGTGGTTCCAGGTTCTCAGGAACTTTTTGGCTTCAGCCTTCTTCTTTCTGTCGCTGGTACTTTCTGGCGCCTGCATCTGTTCCAACACTATAATGCAAGCTGGTAGGTATTGCAGCACAGCAGCCACCAGCTGCAGCTCGTGCTGGGCAAACCTGACATCGTGGTGCCGGGGGAACTGTTTGACATTCTCGGTCTGCGCTGACAACGTCTGCATCCGTCTCGGTATCCGGAAGAATCGTACGAGTCTCAGTAGATTGGACTTCCAGATTCCAAACTCAGGTACATTGCTGACGACCGACACAATGACTAAGTCAGACCGGTGCGCAGCGCACCAGAATGTTGCCAAACATCTCTGCATTTTTTTTGCACACAGACGCCATAGTCCACCTTGTCTGCCGGCGTTTGCCGCCTCGTCGCCATGAGTGCGATGTTGCGTTTTTCCCAGGCTTTGTCCATCTTTTTCTTGTCGGTTGCTGCTCTATGCGGTTCAGGGGACATGCGATCAATTATTCTTTCCAGCCTCTCATTGCAGTCCGCTCTGACACCGCTTGCGATTGCTATAGTGCCATTTTTAGAAGTATTCTTTGCCATCTCCTCATACACCTGACATGTTGTGCATAGAATGTGAGCCAGCATTCAGCCACATTTCTTTGCTGAAAATTAGCGAAGCTCCGGGAATTTGCTGACAATAGCTATAATAGTTAATGGAATTCCTTTGTACATCGGTGCGCTGGAACTTGACGGTTTCTGGCCTGAAGTTGGCTTGTCAGTTTCCTGACCAGGTGTAGGGTGGTGATCTTTCTCGTCGGGTATATCGTCAGATGTGATGGCAATGGACGTATTATGGCTGCTTGATGAAGTGACACTCGGTCGAGAGCACGACGAAGGCAGTACGTCTATGACTGTTGGTACATCTTTGTGAGTGTTATCAGATGTGATGGCACTGGACGGATTATGGTCGTTGTGGACATTTCGGACAATGCGTCATGGAGACTGCGTCGAAATATCGTGTCGAGGCGTTGATATTTTGCGGCAGATTTTTGTAGTTCTTCTTTTCGTTTTGTATTTATGTCTCTCTTGGGCATAACTGGGTGGATATCGTCATGGACAAATAAAGGTTATTCCTACATCACTGTGTATTTATTTATTGTTTAGAGTGTGTATATTTTATTCAATCTGAGCAAACGAAGGGTAAACAAATTGATTTTTTTGGCGAAATATTTACAAATAACGACGGCGAGCGAAGTCGCGAGAAAACTGCGCGAAAACATTCCCGTGACGCGAGTCGGAATGGCAAGCTGTACTGTCAATAAATGTAATTATTTACGTCGATCTTTTAAGGGTGATTAATATGAATATTTGTTGTAATTTTAGTTGTTGAGAACTTGAGGCTGTTAACGTTTAGTTATAGTTTTGCATACGTATTTTTCATGTATATATTTAATATTCATAATGCCCAACGCCGTGCTCCAGTGTTCCACATGTTATGCCACCACATGTGGTCCGTACTGTAGCTCTTTCACTTTAGTGCATATTTTTGTCACTTGACTAGAAAACCAGACGATGCACAAGCAAATGGTAATATAATAACGGGTAGGTACTCTAAGTCATGATACATGGGTATACTGTATATATAATTAGCACCGATATATATTGTCTGTACTACAACAGAGAAAGATGAGAGCGCATGCGTGCGGGGAAGTCGTTTATTTGTTTGAGCTTTGTTAAAACATTAAGTTTTTTCTATATTAACTTACTCTATGATTCTGCTCGATTAAGTGTAGCCTTATTAACATATTGTTCATTAGTTCAAATCAAATCATTGTAATAAATATCTGTATTTAATCAACAATACAATATTTTCAGTTTTCGCCTAAGATTTCTTTTTAAAATCGTCGTCAGCGCGTGTTTTGTTTACATCCGGTTAACGGTTTATTCAAAAGTTGTAACACTTCATTATTAATTATGTCATCTTGTCAATAACTTTAGAAAATATAATGTTGTAAGTAATATACATACATTAACATAATGCTGATGTATGTTTTTGTATTGTAAATTGTTATTAGTTTTGCTTTGTTGCCTGGTAAACATTCTGAAATTTGATTTATCAATTTTATGTCATTATGTTATGACAGTGTCGGATGGTGTAATAAATATGTTGAATCTAATTCGTCTCCAACATAATTTGTAACAATGTAATCTACATCTTCATGTTTTTTTTGTTTTTTTTGGGGGGGTGGTTTGTATTGATTATGGCTCATAATAGGTTAATCATTGTCTGGGTTCTGCTAAGACTAAGCACTGGTATAATATATTCACACAAAAAGGTAGAATTAGTTAACGAGTTTTCAATTCCATTACCCATGGTTATGTCTATCAAAAATTTAGTGCAGTAACATAAATATGTCGGACTTTGTACAAATGATGGTTATTTAAGAAATATGCATAAATTGTATACATTACATATTGTTAAGACTACATTATTAACAATGCTATTATTATTATTATTGAGTGGTGATATTGAAGTTAACCCAGGTCCACGTGAGTGGCCTGCTAAACATGCTTGGGCTTGTGCTTATCCTTGTGGAACATGTGATTTGAATGTAGACTGGTCTGACATTGCAGTATGTTGTGATAACTGCCAGGTTTGGTTTCATAAATCATGTGCCAGTATGTCATCGGTCGAGTTTAACCAGACTGAAAATAATATATGGCATTGTTGTCGTTGTAATTCGGTCAATTGTTCTTCATTCCTTTATCAGGCATATAACATTAATGTTTCAAACAGTTATGATTATTATCAGGTATACCTGGTGACGACTCAGTTTTTCAGCACTCAGTGGAGTCTCCGACTAGATCTGTTTACTTTAGACCTATTGCTCATAGTAGTCCACGCATGTATACATCTACAGTACATAATAACCAAGTTAAAAATATCACGTCTTTATCTACATCCTATTTATCCGAGGAAAGTAATGGTTCAGATAAATCATCAGATAATTTAAGAATAACAATTGCAAACGTTAATATTATTAGAGGTAGAAAGGCAGAGTTGGCACATTTTTGTAATACCAAGCAAACAGATATCATATTAGTTAGTGAGTCTAAATTATATAAATCAATAAAACATTCTGAGTTCTTGCCTCCTAATTATGTAGGTCATTTGAGAAATTATCGTACACTTAATGGTGGTGGTGTCATGATAATTCAAAAGAAAGATTTAGTTATAGATAAAAATTAATGATATAGATGAAATTGTGTGGGCACGTTTATCTGTTCATAATGAAAGTCCAGTTTACATAGCTTCGTACTATAGGCCGACCTCCGATTACTCAGTCGAATCTATTACAACTATTCAGTCAAGTCTAAGACATATATCTCATATTACTAGGAACAACACAGATGCACGTATAATTGTAGGTGGTGATTTTAATGCAGGTGATATTGATTGGAATTCATGTATGATGTCTTTACATTCAGACCAGAAAGGATTAGGTGATGCTATTTATCAACACTGGAGGAGCATAACTTAAATCAGTTACAAAGAATTCCTACAAGACATGATGCTATTCTTGATCTTTATTGTACGAATAAACCAGTTCTAGTTAAATCTATAAAAACTGTACCACGTTTTTCAGATCATGATTTTTATAGTAGTGGATACTATGATTAAAGCAATGTTAACAAAGACACCACCTAGGAAATTGTATAAATGGTCTAAAGCAGATTGGGGTCAAATGAAGAGATACTAAATTATTCACAGATCATTTACTGGATGTTTCATGTAGTTCAGAAGAACAAAGTGTACAGTGTCTTTATTTATTATTCACATAACATAATACATAATATGATGGATAAATATGTGCCAACATACTGGTCTAAAACCAGAGTTGATTTACCTTGGTTATCAAACAGTTTGAAAAGGAACTGTAGGAAAAAACAGCGTTTCTATAATCGGGCAAAACATTCTAAAAACCCAACACACTGGTTAAAATACAAAGAATTGGCTAAACAAAATAGAAAACAGATACCTAAAGCTCACTGGCAGCACCTGAATGGTATTTTTAAGACTGCTCAGGATAACGGTAACCTAAAACCATTTTGGCGTTATATAAAGTCTCAACAGCGAGATTCCCTCTAAAAATTGGTGGTCAACTTTATTCTGATTCTAGCAGTAAAGCCTCCATTTTATCTAGGCAATTCAAATCGGTTTTCACTAAAGACACCGATTGTCCTAATAGAAATATGAAACTTGATGGTCCTCATTTTCCGGATATTGATACTCTCATATTTAATGTGGTGGGTATTGAGAAGCTACTAAGGGATATAAACCCTAGTAAATCAAGTGGGCCAGATAAGATTCCAGGTAGAATATTGAAAGAACTTGCTTCTGAGCTAGCTCCTTTTTAAATATTTTTGTTCAGAAAATCGTTGCATTCTGGGGAAGTACCAGCTGAATGGTGTAAGCAACTGTTCACACCAATATTTAAGAAAGGTATAAAATGTGATCCAAGCAATTACAGACCTGTATCACTAACATGTATTGTTTCAAAAATAATGGAACATGTGATTTGTTCCCATATTCGTCAACATCTAGATGACCTCCTTTTCAGCATGGTTTTATCTAGAAAAATTCTCGTGAAACTCAACTGTTACTAACAACAATTGACATTGCAAAATTACATGATCAGAATCTACAAGTGGATATTGCTATTCTTGATTTTTTTTAAAGCTTTTGATGTTGTACCATACAACAGACTGTTAAATAAGTTGAATTATTTTGGTATAAATGGAAATTTTTAAAATTGGATAGTCATTCTTAATGGGTCGAACTCAACGTGTATTGGTAAATGGTGAATTTTCTGATGATGAAGAAATAGCATCCGGTGTTCCTCAGGGTACAGTAATGGGACCAATATTGTTTTTATTATACTGTAATGATCTTCCAGGTGGGTTTTTTCCAGGTACAAGAGTGAGACTCTTTGCTGATGATTGTTTGATTTATAGACCAGTTCAGTCTTTACAAGATCAACTAATATTGCAACAAGATTTAGACAGCCTCGTTAAGTGGATTGTTGATTGGGGCATGAAATTTAATATTTCTAAATGCAATATAATGAGCACAACTTCTGGTCTTTTTTATCACATGGGCGGGCAAATTTTGAAAGAGGTCAGTGATGCAAAATATTTGGGGGTTATTTTATGAAATGATTTAACTTGGTCTAAGCAAATTGCTGAAGTGGTTAAGAAAGGTAATCAAAAACTTGGATTTTTACGTAGAAATCTTAGGGGCTGTTTACAAAAATGTAAAACAATTGCATATATTTCATTAGTAAGAGATGGAATGGAATACGTTGCAACAATCTGGGATCCATTCCTAATGAAAGAAATTAACAGCCTTGAAGTAATTCAAAGACGTGCAGCAAGATGAATAAAGTGTAAATATTCATATGAAATAAGTGTGACAGAATTGCTAAGACTTAAATTGGGCACAACAGATCGGAGACGCATTATGCGTTTAACTCTGTTTTATAAAATAAATAATGATGAATTGCCAATCAAATCTCGAACATAAAAATAGTAACCTGGCATCTAGTTACCGAACAGGCACTATAACGGTAAATGCCCTTTTTGAAAATGTAAGATGCCCCTCTGATGTCATATCCATATAAGTAAATTGGTCTTTTGTAGACACATTGCCCTTAGGAACGAAAGGGCTTTGCACGTTAAAAAACGCCCTGCTTCGAGTCGAATTTAAACCTCACCATCGAACATGAAAATAGTAACCTGGTATCTAGTTACGGAACGGGAAATATAACTAAACACGCCTTTTTTTAAATGCTCGATGCCTCTCTGAGTCATATATATCGGTAAAATGGTCTTATGTAGTCAAATGTTTTTATTGCATACCCCAATGCAAATTACAATAAATCAAACACATTAAAACGAATAAAAAGTAAGCCCTAGAAGGGGCTGGTTTGGGAGAATGGGGCACATTGGAGGGGGGGGAGTTGGTCTGATTGGGGGGCAAATGAAAGGGATGGGGGCAATGCCCCCCACTTTGTACGTTAAAAAACGCCATGACGAAGCCGTCGTATGACATTGCCATTGATGACATACTGAATGATTGGCATTGTTTTTGTTAGAATATAAAAACATACGAAATCTCACCTATGGTGCTATCATGTTTCTTTTTCACTAGGTACATTTAGGTATACATTTTAAAGTTTTTTAGTTTTAATGAAACGTTTAGATAACAGAAACTTATTGAAGCTGAGAAAACTTCAATAACGAAACCATTTTATTTGCACCATAAATTCAGCTGCTACTTCCACAACATATATGTATACATCACATGGAGTAATGTACAATATTAAAATATCATAGGTAGTTATCTACTTCCCTATCTACATAGGGTTTAATTTTAATTTGACAAATATAGATCTATAATGAGCATAATAACATTATTGTCGACAAAATATTAAAATATATTGCATCAGTGTAACAATAAGGGACATGCCTCAGCTAGATACATGTTTTATTTTGTACTGGGAGTGCAATTTGTTCTGCCCATCACTTAGCGTAAAAGATATTGAATTTGTTTCTGTTTAACTCCAGTTTCGATGACAACAAATACAATGGCCATTGTATGATGGAAATAAAGTTACAAAATTACAAAACTTTAAAAGTAACGCATATTTTAAAACACTGTTTTCAGTCATCATTAACTGAAGAAAATGTCTAAAACATTTAGAATGTTGTGGAACCTTTATATTTTACGAATTTTCAAAATTATTATAAAAGCAACTATGTCGACACCTTTTTATACACTACTCCCAGTATAATTAACACAAACTTGTTTCAACAAATTTGGCAGAATATGCTGTAAAACAGAATCCAAACCTGATGAGCATAAGAAAACATAAATTTAATTATGTACTCCTATTTTGCAACATAATGACGGGATGTTGTGCATATGGATACACAAATAAATCGGTCGATTGCACAAATCCATTTCAAACATATAGTGACGTACATATTCCCAGCAGAAGCCACACGGAACTAATGCGACAGAACAAAGTCAGACACGTTCTACTACTGTGTCAGTTAACGCATTGTCCAATTAATAGCACTGTTATGCATTTTGATACACAAAGCTATCAGATGCACACATCCATTTGAAACACGACGTGATGTACAACTTCCTAGTAAATGTCGCACAGAACAGAATAGAGCAGAACAAAGTCAGGCAGCACGTTATGTCAGGTGACCCACTATCCAATTAATGGAACTGTTGAGTAGAGCTGTTCACTGCTGTTCAAGATGGCCGCTGCGAGCTAACGTGCTTTGTGGACTCAGAGAAAAAAAATTCAGTTTATTGTGAAAATAAGATGGTTGTTTGATTTTTATTTGGGCAAGGGTTGCTCTGCCGGGAGAAGAAGAGTTCGAAGGTTCGGCTGGATTTTTATGTAAAGGATCTTCAAACGGTAGGGGACGTTGATTTCTTTGTTGCCTCTCGTTTTCTGTCGCGCAATAATAGACAGCACGTGTAAGTCACACCTGCATGAGCGATGCCTGGCCAACGAAAGGGTAGCTCTGTCACTGCCGCACAAGACAGTGGCATTGACGTGGACACGCTAAAATTAGCATTTGCAGAACTCCTTACAGACAGTGATGTTCTCAAAACTGTGAGAAAAAGTTTATATCCGCAGGAACTTTCTGACAAACTCGATCTACTCACAGAAAAAACTGAATTGTTGTTCAAAATCATTGACCAGAAAGAAACAACAAAATATACTCACAGAAAAAACTGAACAGTTGTTCAAAATCATTGACCAGAAAGAAAACAAAATATCCGAGCTGGAAAAGAGAGTTGTATCTCTAGAACTTCAAAATTATAGGCTTGAGCAGTACACTATAAGACCAAATTTGAGATTCGAAGGAATCTCAGGGGCTGTTGGTAAACCAGAACTCGAAAATGAACTCTTGCGTATTCTAAACAACAACATGAAGATGGTTCCAAAAATCCAGTCCGATGATATTGAACAGGCGCACAGAATTGGACGCCTTGTTCCAGAGGGACGCTCGCGCACAGTCGTAATGCGGTTTAATCCGGAGCGTCGTCGTGATGCCGTGTTTAAGAGCCGGGCCAACATGAAGACGCACAATGCAAAGATCGACATGAATGGTCTCTTCATAAATGAAGAATTAACTACCCAAAGAGCAGGGCTACCTTTTAAGCTGCGAAAATTTAAGAAAGCTGGGAGTGTTGCGGACTCCTGGTCGTATAATGAAAACATTTTCTCTTGCTCGCGAAGCAAGACCCAGTGCTTCACTGTTCAAGCTGTTTCAGAGGTGCGAAAAGTGTCTGGCGGCTGCACTGCGTAATCCTATTTCACACCTTTTCATGGCGTTAATGTCTGACGACACTTTATGCTCATAACAGTATGTTCTTCTTTGTATTTTTATTTGAACAGGTGTACTGTGTTACAGTAATACTATCTAGCACATATGAATATATATGTATGACAGTTTTTGTGAACTAATATACTCACGCTGTCTTTATTTATATATTTTTATTATTAACCATATTTTTGCCATTATTATAACATTGTAATATTTAGCATTGAAGAAATAGACGAGTGTGCTATCATAATTATTTGTTTCACACTTATCGCGGCGTTAAAATTTGGCCGATGTAGAGACTTTGGCTTATACGAATCTCCGGTTTATTTATGCCGCCATATTACCATAACGATATTGCTTTAGTTTTTGTTGTTGACAAGTATAATTATGGTGTCTAGTTTAATTAAATCTAGTTTATGTGGAAATACTATTTATGACATCTTTCGTTATCAACGTATCCGACTATGCATGCAATTATTGTATTATAGTAGTCATAATAGTATGTACTTTTTGTGTTTTGCAATTAATTTATTAACTTATAAATTAAAATTGAGATAAAGCGAGTACAATATTAATCAATAGAGTAGATTTGTATATTGTCCTATAACTTGGGATTAGCTAGTATTGTGTAGGTACGTCTAAATTAAATTTATGTATATATTTTTTTGTTTTTCCTTGGAACTTCTCGCGAAGTCGATGATCCAAATGTATCATATGTTAGCATTTTCTGTTCTTTTTGCTCTTATGCTTTTCTGTACAGAATGATATGATGTCTATCCATACTCACTTACTTACTTAGACTTAGAAGCAGTCAACGCTCTCCAATTGGATCGGTCAGCAGTCAGTATTTTGACGTCAGCTCCTGTTCACTCGTTGAAGCTCTCGCTGGATGATCTGGTGCCAGTTCATTTTGGGCCGGCCACTCCTCCTTTTTCCTTCTGGGGTCCACCAGAACACCTGGTTGGCGAATTTTGTGGGGGGAAGCCGTGAAACATGACCCAGCCAGTTTATGCGCCGCTTGCAGATCGTACTGAACACTGGGGTTTGTTTCGACCGTTCTCTTACTTCCTCGTTAGTAATGAAGTCGCTCTATTTGATGCCCAATATATTCCTAATGCATCTTGAGTCGAAGGCGTCAAGCTTCTTCTATTCACTCACCAGTAAAAATACTGTGTACAATTCTCTCACGGAATGTGGAAGTTAGTGGAAATGTATTGTTCATATATATCTATTACAACATATTGCATATTGTATATCGGTTTAACTACGTCAATTTCATAAAACGTACCATCCATATCATGCAAAACTGCAAATCAAATGGTCTTTGATGAACTATTTCTATCATATTTAGGAGGTATACAAAATAACAGTTTAAGTGACATGTTATATATAAATTGAGATTAATGAACTACAAACAATACATCGCTCGTCTTATTATGATTTTGACAAGTTTAATGATTTCGCCAAGAAAAACAAAGACCGTTTCAGTATCTTAAGCACAAATATACAATCCTTAAATTCAAAAAAAAAATTGAATTAGAGGCAGTTGTAGAAAAACTCGATCGCATACACTTAAACTTTAATGTAATTTGTTTACAAGAGTCATGGAGAGGGGAAAACCGATTATTTTTCTCAATTTGTGTTGCATGATCATAATGCTATAACCCAAGGTAAAAGTTGTAGCAGTAAAGGAGGTTTAGTAATACATCTTGATAATAAATATAAATCAGAAGCAATTATGAACACTGGGAAGGATTGATTATTAAAGTAACTGGTGGTAATTTGTCAAAAGCATTAACCAGTGGGGACGTACATAGACCACCAAGAATACAAAATGAAGAGATAAATGCTTTTATAATTGAATTTTCATCAGCTGTAGCATCACTGAAAAAAGTAATCAGGAACTAATTACTGCAGGAGATTTTTATTATAAACTTACTCAAAATAAATGAAAATTATATATTTTTGATACCTTAACATCACACAGTCTTTACCCCCAAGTAATTTTCCCACTACTTTTTCTGTAAACTTGGTCAAGTTGTATTAGAACGTATTTGGCCAAGTTTTACTAATTAACCGATTATCTGATCATCAACCATACTTCACGATCTTAGACATCACCCAAAAGACAGAACCTCCTCTTAAAATATGTAAACTAGACACTGATGGTTGCCGCTACAGAAAATCATTTTGTGATTGACAGTATGTATGCATGTATGCATGTGTTATTAGACGATGGCGATCAAGCATGTACACGTTTTGGTCGCTTCCAAACGTGTCGCTACAAGGCTGTCACTTAAGTCACTAGGCCTACTGGTTTCAATATTTGTTTTGGTCGTCTCCTTTCAAATTTATTCCCCAAAAATCGAAGTTAAAATCTAGTTATTCTAATATTAACTTCCACTTGCTAGTTCGTTTGTGCAAATATGTTACTTAGTATTAATGAAACCATCTGACAAACGGTTTAAAACGAGGTTATCTGTCCCGTTACCTGGAATCAGGGAGCGGTAGTAACTCTTAGCAAGAATTCGCTGAATCAACTGTATTACGTCCCACTTAGCGGTTAGGTGTGTGGGAACGATCCAACTTCAAATGAGGGTAGGGACGCCTGCCTTCACAGTAAGTGACAACCGTGGGCGTTTACTAGCTGAATGTCTTGTTAACAGTTTTTAGCGGAAGCAACATTCAAAATACGAACGCTGGTCTGCATATATACCTTCAACATATCTTTCCTAATATTAAGAACATCACACTAAAAATCAGAAACAGACGGCCTTTGTTTAACGTTTTTGCCACTTCACAGATTGTCCAACGGGCCCTGCGGGCATAGTGAATTGTATCGGACTGCCGGACGGCGACTACCAAGACTGCAACGTCTGCTCAAGTTTCATTAAGTGCGTCCACGAAGTCGCGCTTCCGTGGCCTTGCGCCGGACCGATCTTCTGGGATGACTCGACCAAGCGCTGCGAATGGATATCGAAGACCTGCTGGTGAACGAAGACGGGACACAAGGTACTGAACCACCGGTTAGTGGTTAGATCATCGGACTATCAATCGAGTGAATCCGGTTTTCAATCCTCTTGTTGTCGTTTCGAAGCATGTGCAATTTTGTTGAGTCCTCGTTGCCTCAACTTACACTTATAAATACTAAACCCTCCCTGGCTGTAGTCAGTGACGGATATGTGCGTTTGCCTGCACGTGTGTCCGTGCGTGCGTGTGTGTGTATATGTATTCTAGAGGTTTCTTCAGATATTTTTCTGGGACACCTCGGAAGAAAAATAACGCGGCGCGTAAATTATCTAAATTCCCCGCTGGTAAATGGTTCTTATCGCTGTTACGATTCGTACCGGACGTTACGGACATTAAAGGCCATATCCTGGGAGAAAACAAATTGCTAATAAGTATAAAAATATGCATGTACATATGTGTTCTGCATTATAATGACAACCCCGAAACCACACGTTTGCTGAAACATTTATAAAATTGACATTAAACGGGACCTATCTTGGTGCAGGCTTCGAAAAGTCTGTTTTCCGGAAATGCCGCGAGGGGCAGAATCGTGACGTCAGTTGTGGAAAACATTCCCGGAATCGCAAGCGTTCTCGGCGGCTGGATTTCCTTGGTGGATATTTGAACTGGTAAACATTCGTTCACATACAGAAATGGTGAACAAATGTGTTGTTGGAAACTGCTACAATTCGAATCTGACTGGCTATTCAGTGCACGAATTTCCCAAAGAGCCAGTTACTCGGCAGAAATGGGAACGTTTTGTTCGAAACGGCAGGGCCGACTGGACCCATGCTACGGCAACTAGCATTATTTGTGGTTCGCATTTCGTTGCGCCTGACGACTTCGAAGGCTTCATACAATGGAATATGGGTTTCAGGCGTAAGTTAGATGTAAAGAAATCTGCCGTTCCTTCGAAGAACACAACAGAGGCGAAGGCGAATCGGTTACCGGCGAATCTGCGCAAAATGGCAAATGGGCCCGGTCAGTTATCGGGGCTTCTTCACTGGTTCATGTCTACATACGGTGCCACAACGTGCTGACTAACATCAACATTGTCGATCTCGGCAATGTCATCTTCACTGTCACCGAAATATATATGATCAAACGTTTCGTGATCCGCGTCAAAATTGACATCGCTCTCTGAACTACTCGAGTAAGCCGCCATTTGTATCGAGTTGTTTACATGACACCGCGCGACTGTGCAGGGCCGCAGGCGTGAAGCCGCTGCACTAACTCACGGCGGAACCACGACTGACGTCACGTTTCAGCAACAAATGCAAACCCGGCATCGCTCGGGAGTTTCCGTAAAATGGCAAATTTAAAGGCTCTTTTTATGTTGTATGCTCATACACGATATTTCAACATTTTGGCAATATCATCTTTTGAAAGGCCATCAACCATTTGTTATTAAGGGACAGAGCACATTTTATCCCAGGATATGGCCTTTAATCAATCGTTCTCAATATTACGCGTGTTGTTTGCGATCGTTCCGAACCGCGCAAACCTTCCAGCAATCATTTGACGTTTTCTGTAACTTGCAACAATTGTAGAAACGACGCGCAGCGTTTCAAAAAAATTACGTCATGACAAATGTTCGGTACGAACACGTCGGGGGACAGTCTTTATGGTCTGTGTGTATCAAAGACGGAAGATGGGCATTTTTGTTGATGATAATAAATGTAATAACTGTATAACGTTACACCAAGGACAAGTCAATTATGGGGATTTTGCTTTTTTATTAACTTGATGCAGGTGTATGACGTTTTCTCTCACATGGTTTGCATTACATGTGCGGCGTTCATGACATCGGATCAATGTCTAGTTAGTGCATATTCCCAACTGCTCGAGGTAGTTTGTTCCGGCTGACTGGTCTACACTCGATTGTAATGCATAACCCTCCTGGACTAACCGACTGTGGCGAACTGGTCGATGGGAAGTCGATTATTGTCCGGTCAAACCTAACACATTTTCGGTCGTTAGTTGATGTGTTCAACAAGAATACTAACTTAAGTTTTTGTTAGGTTTAATTGTTTTCATAATAAAATTTTGATTGCATTAAAATGCATATATAACATATTTGTTGTTATGTTTTACTAAAATACTAAGAATAAACAATCTAAAACTTATTCATGTCCTAATTATTTTGTGAATTAGAGGTGTAACTAGTTAATTTGTCTTAAGGTTTGCTAGTACTGCCAGGAAACATGGGTTTTTTCTTTTGTATGAGAGATAAACCAGACATTACATCAGTGGGGTATAGCATTTAGTTATGTACAATTATTCTACTATTGTTCCAAGCTACGTAATCCATGTTGAAACCGGGTATCTTGTGATACGTATCACCTCTGACGTCGCAAAATGACGTGACTAAATAAAAAACAACTAGGTGCGTTTGGTGATGAATACATCGGCTCTTTGTGTAAATTCGTAGATTATATTACGCTGACGGCATTTTATTTGAAAAATCGTTTTTTTTAACATTTCAGGTGCTGTTATATGAGCTTCTCCGAGGCGACAGACCACAGCCGGTGTTTATGCAGCCAAGGGTATCGCACGATGTCACATCTCACGGAACGTACCTCTGTCACACCAGCACTCCATGAATAAAATTGAAAAATTATATTTATTGTTATTTATATAAAAAAGCCTCGGCTCAATTGTGTCCACATACATTGATTCAAATATGACATAGTGCTTAGCGCCCACGAACAATGCACGATCGATCACGATGTAAGTAGACGTCTTTCGCAAACATAAAAAAGATTAAACAACATATATTTTTGTTATACACAATTGATACTAGATATTATTTCTTTTGCTACAAAATCCTATATGCATATTGTATCAATACCTATCCCATATAGGTTAATGATATTTACATAATGAGTCGGATAAACGCATCTAGAATGTTCCAGTAATATACACGTGTGTGAGTGTGTGTGTGCGCGCGCGCGCGCATGCGTGCGTGCGTGTGCACGCGCGTGTGTGTGTGGGGGGGTTGCGTGACAGCATTGTTTCATATGTTAGTGCTGGAATTATGGACTGGGTGTTGGATTTCTGTGCCGAGAAACATGAGGCTAGGAATACGTTCATAGCATTCAGCAGTATCTGCTTAGATAGCGGTAGAAATGTGGTGAAACTTAAGAAATGTGACCCTGTAGCCTGGGTCGTAGATACGTGAGAAATGTATGTAGTAGAATCACATAGTAGACTGGGAGGGGACCACACTTGAAGAGAGGGAGTCAGACTGGAGAACAAGAGGCATCAAAGAAATTTAACTGAATATAACTAGCAACAATGTCCGTCCCCTGCCTGGCTAACTTGGTAGTTCACACGTGACAGTCGTGATAGTAATATTTACTAAATGTTAGAAAACACACAACATCGTTACATAAACACCATAACGATGGTTTCAACGCACGCCAAACGTCGATGCGTTACACACGTGCTGTAATACTCGTTGTGTGTTAAAAATAACGACGGTAGTAGAGAAAGTGAAGTTCATGTCTATCGATAGGCCTTAGTCGTGCTGGTGTAGAATTGTCAAATAATATTCGTATTGCAATGCTATTGGCATGAGGATAGACGTAATCATTATTGTTTCAGCGTGTACTAATTGTTGCCAATCATCAATGACGCCGGGGCCGTTTTCTCGAACTATTTGCTGCGCACACATGGTTCATGCGATTATTAAGTGGCGTTTTACGCTTTATGCGTGCATTACATTATACGTTCCAAACAAGGCATTTACTATATAAAAGGGAAGAAACCTTTACATATATGGTGCAATTTGACAACATAAATGTTCTTAAAAGTGTTTCGTGAAACTGTAATAATAAGATAACTTCTATTGCGCCTAAATCCTTGGAAACCAAGCTCAGAGGCGCATCAAAACAAAAGGATTGGTCAATCTCAAAATCCATAAGTAGTTTTCCAGTTGTCAACATTTGGGTCAAGGCGCTGGGGAGCTACGGTGGATAAGCAAGGTTGTAAAGATACGTTTTTAGATGACGACGGAATTTTGTAATATTTTCAACTGATCTAACACCAAGAGGGAGCATATTCCAAAGAGTTGGTGCAGCAACAGAAAAAGCCCTAGTTCCAATGTTAGTGTTGACTCTAGGAACAAAAAGTAGGTCAGAACTACATGATCGGAGCTGGATAGGTTTTCTTACAGGAGTAAGCAATGCATGCAAATAAGATGGTTGCTTATTGGACAGTGCCTGGTATGTAATGGTACAGATCTTAACTATTATACGACATTGTACAGGAAGCCAATGCAAAGACTTCAAAAGTGGTACAGAGCGAGAAAAACGAGGATATCTTGTAACCACTCTTGCTAGACAATTTTGGACACGCTGAAGTTTTGTGATATCCTTGCTAGCGATATTATAGAGGAGGGTATTGCAAGAGTCAAGTATGCTGCTAACAAGCGCTGTTGCAATAGTCTTAGCAACAGAAAATGACATATACCGGCGGATACGGCGAAGATCACGAATATAATAAAAACAGCAGCGACATGTTTGAGATGTGTTGTCGGAAATTGAAGTTACTATCAAAGATCACTCCTATATTTCGCACCGAGGTTGCTGGCGTGATATACTGATTCAAAATACACGTAGGGAAAAACCATCCAGTTTACTATGCTGCATTGGAGTACCAATAATGATCAATTCAGTTTTATTTGCATTTAATTTCAACTTGCTGTCAGTTATCCAGTGGAAGATATCTTGAAGGCAATCACTAAGTTGGTTAAGGGAGCGATTTGTAACCGGGGTAGCCACTGAAATGTAGATCTGAGTATCATCAGCATAAAGATGATGATCCAAGTTATGTCTTTGTATAACAGAGCTTAGTGGCGTGGTGTAAAGAGTAAACAGCAAAGGCCCAAGAACAGAACCCTGGGGAACACCAAATAAAGCCGTCAGTGCAGCTGAAAAGCAATTCCCAATCTTTATAGTTTGATATCTAATAAGAAGAAAACCAGCTTAGAGTTGTGCCAGATATGCCGTACCACTTTAATAGGCGTTCAATGAGAATGCTGTGATCAATCGTGTCAAACGCGGCAGAGAGTTCTAGTAAGGTAAGTGCAGTCACTTTACCATTATTAATGTTCAAGTTAATGTCATTATGAACCTTTAAGAGGGCAGTCTCTGTTGAATGAAACTGCCTATATGCTGATTGTGACACATTAGTTAAGACATTTGTGCTAATGTGAGACCTTAGACGACTTGCTACAACCTTTTCTAGTATTTTGGAAATGAAGCTGATATTAGAAATAGGTCTATAACTGCTTAGGTCTTGTTTAGGCAGAGATGACTTCTTAAGAAGTGGTGTGACATGGGCGTATTTGAAATCATCAGGAAAACAGCCAGAGCAAAGTGATGCATTTATAATATTTGTTATAGGTCCAATTAGTGTATCAAGACATGCTTTTGTTGGAAATGGATCAAGTGCACAAGATTTATTCGGGGAGGACATAATTATTTTTATTCTTAAAGTGACTAGAGAACGAATCACATAGAGACTTAATTGACACATGATCAGGTAGCGATTGAGTAGGCCGTCTGTGTAGAATGTTATTGATGCAGTTCCATAACTGACGCGGATTATCAGACTTATTTATGACCTTATTTGTAAAATAATCTGATTTAGCTTTAGCCATTTGTCTGTTACAGAGGTGACATTGCTTAGAATAGCGCGATCTATCTAATGACGAGCGTGATTTGCGCCATACACGCTCTAAATAACGACGACGCCTTTTAGATAGTATAATTTCGGAAGTCATCCATGGAGCCGGTGGCCTTTCTGACACCCATTTGGATTTTATAGGTGCATGTTTGTCAAGTAATGCATTGAGTACTTGACAGTACTGTTTATATAAGTCAGATAGATGTTTTTTTTTATCCGTGATAAGGTCGGATATAAGGATATCAGCCATTAAAGCTGTAATGTCAATCCTATGAATGGCTCTGTAAGACACATTGCGTTTCGACTCTAAAGGGGTTATAGAAACGTTAATATTAGCAATGACAGTATGGTGGTCTGATAACCCATCTGAAACAGTAGGTGCTTGGATATTATTACAAGTTGAACGGGTTATCAAGAGGTCAAGCCAATGGCCATGTATATGTGTCGAAAAAGGTAACATGTTGTTTCAAATCAAATGATGCCAAAATATCATAAAACGTAGTTGTAATTGCAGAAGGTATGTCCAAATGTAGATTAAAATCACCAAGAATGTAACATTCTGAATGAATAACTGCCAGATTTTCCAACATATCCTGAAAGTCCTCAAAGAAATTGGCCGGATGTCCTGGAGGGCGATAGATACAAACAAAGTATGCGAAGAAAGAAGAATCTGAAACTTCAGCACAGATGGACTCAAAACTAGAGTATTCAGGGTTAGAATGTAATTTAACTTTGAACTGCTGTGATATAAGAAAGCCAACACCACCTCCACGGCCGACTAAACGTGGTCGATGGTGAAAGGTGTAACCAGAAGGGGAAACGTCAGCAATGCATGCATGTGTATCATGTGGTCTGAGCCAGGTCTCAGTTACAGCTAGAATGTTTAGTTTCTTTGAAATTAATAAATCACAAAGTGAGGCTGTCTTATCTCGTACAGATCGAACGTTTGTAGTGGCCTCCCGAATGTTTCGTCTAACAGATGGCCCAGGATTGAGACTTACATCTCCTGCTAGTAATAACATTATTGCTAATTTCAATGTTGGCGTAGAGCGGGGGATTGGCAGTAACTTTCTATTATAACAAACATGAAGACATGGCAGACTACGCAAAATTGAAATAGAAGGATGAATTTTAGTGTGATTAGGAAAAAGCACATTTAATAATAGTAATATATATATATCACTATTATTTAATGTATATATATATATATATATTATCGAAACAGTTTGTGCTGTTCACGTTATTCTGCTGGCTTTTATTACGAGCAAATAGTTTCTACAAAGTTATATTTTGGTATTGACACATGACTATAGTTCGCCACGTCGATGACGACGATATAAAATACACACTATTTCAGACACTCAGACACGTTTCAGTAGTGCTCTATTTATAGAACAGTTGAGCGGGTGTAAGTGTTATTTAAAGCAGCAGTTAGGTCACATAGTAAGTTACTAGGAGTAGCGACGCAGACGGCAAATGCGGTTTATACTGGATAACACTGTAACATATTCATTGGGAGGCAGGCAATCAAGGAAATCTGGACCGATAATACGGGTAAATTCGGTTGAGTCTATGGACTTAGGGCAGGGGTCGGCAACCTGCTTGCGGCCCGCGGGCCAAATGGGGCCCGCGGATTTATTTCATGCGGCCCGCGAACTAAAAGTGAAAATGTCCACAATGCGGCCCGCGGGATGACAACAGTACTTGCAACTTCCATGGTTGGAAGAACTGCTGCAACATCCCTCAAGAAAACATGAATGCCAAGTAAACGAAAATGCAGAACACATTCATCGTGAAGAAACGTTCGCGCTCGTGACATAAACAACTGGCAGTTCCAATACCTGCTGTCCGATATTACTGTTCAGTATCAAAACCACCTCTATTGCGAAGAGCGCCAGCTGAGTCGATGTACTGCGCTGTAAGGGTAAGACCACAATAAGGATTCATGCGCTACTGTTTTGGTGTGATGATTGTTTTCGAGCACGTTGACATGGCACATGTTAGTCCAGTGAATACTGAATGTACTACTGCATTAGATATTTCACGAAGTAGCAATAAATATACGCTAGTCACTGGCGTATTCGTACAGTGGCTATTTTTCAGAACGCACCAATATTTCAAAATCCGTCACCAGATTGGGGCGAAATTGACGGGTGTCAGGTTTGGGTGGATTTTTGGGGAAAATGAGTTATGAGAATTTCACGAGTTTTCCACAGCACATGTATTAATGGAGGTTAAATATGCTGTGAAATTTTCAAAAACATCGTATGAAAAATTTTGCAGGAAATGAAGGAAACGTTATAATGGCCGCCTATATAAAATTTTAATGTGGTCTTACCCCTGCACATTGTCCCTGTGAGCTGACACATTTGATTATAGGGTGTTCACGAGCAGAAGGGTACAGAAGTACCGGAATGTACAGACCCCAAATGGATTTGCGAGAACATCTCATCAGTTAGATGTTCCAGTTCGTCTCCGCTTCCGAGATCACGTTGCTACTGAGGGTCTATACTAGTACACGCAGGAACAAATAATGCAGACAGGGAGGGAACAACTGGGATTGTACAGAAATATAGACAGTTAGTGAGGAATCTAAAGAAGACAGGAGTTGAACAAATTATTCTCTCAGGAATGTTGCCAGTAATGGGAGGAATGGGAGCAACGTATAGAAACTGCAAGAGGATGGCGATCAACGCACTAGTTGAGCAGATGTGTGAAGAAGAGGGGGCTGGATTCACAGATTTATAGGGATACTTTGTTGGGAGGGAAGATATGTACATGAGAGATGGCCTCCATCTTAGTAGAAAGGGGGCAGCAGTTTTCTCAGAGAACCTGCTGCGATCTGTTGACAGTGGGACAGGTTTATTTATTTAAATTATATTCGCAGGGGGACTCACAGAAAAGCCTGAAGCTGGAGGCTTAGATAAAGACAGCAAAAATAAACCAGCAAGAACAGTCTGGAAAACTCTTCTGAAGCTGGATATAAATGTGTTTGTTTAAATGCAAGGAGTATAGTAATCAAAAGAAATGAACTAAACATTATGGTAGAAGATATTGACCCTCACATAATAGGTATAACCGAATCATGGACCACCACCGATATATCAGATGCCGAATTGGGACTGACAGGATATGTAATGTTTAAGAAAGATAGAATAGGAAGAAAGGGAGGTGGAGTTATTTTATATATTAAAGAATCTATCCAGGCTTATGAAATAACATTAGAAAGAGAAGCAGATTGCGAAGAAGCGGTTTGGTGTAACATGGTTACAGGAAACTCAACGTTAATAGTTGGGTTAGTTTATCGAAGTCCAAACATAAGCATAGAAGAGAATAAAAAAATACAAACCGCTATAAGGGAAGTAAGCAAACGGGATTGTATTATTATGGGGGATTTTTACCACGGGTATATACAATGGAAATCTACGGGTAGTGAGGACCACAAGTTTTTAGTTCAAGATACTTTCATTTCTCAATATGTGCTAGAACCAACCAGGGGTGAGAATGTCTTAGACATAGTTTTGTCGTCACAGAATGAATTAGTTGACAATGTCAAGATATGTGAGCCACTATTGAGTAATGATCACAACCAGATACATTTTACCATCAAAGTAAAATCAGAAAGGAATAGTAAAAAGCAGTATAGGAGAAATTTCAACAAAGGAAGGTATAAGGACATGAGGAAATATTTAGAAAAGATAGACTGAAAAAACACACTGAAAAATAAGACAGCAACATAATGCTGGAATATATTAAAGAGTGAAATTAAGTGCATAGTCGATACATTTGTACCCTTAAAAAAACAAGGGAAACGGTCCAAAAAGAAACACTTATCGAAAGAAGCCATTAGAAAAATTAAGTATAAACAAATGATGTGGAAGTCATATAGATGTACTGGAAATGACGAAGACTACAACATTTATAAAGAAGCACTTAACCAAGCTACAGCTGAAATTTGAAATTCAAAGAGAAGCTATGAACAACAATTAGCTAGTAATATAAAACATGACAGCAAGAGTTTGTATGCGTATGTTCGAAGCAAACAGAAAGTTCAGGATAAGGTCAGTCATCTAGAAGATAGTGCTAGAAATATAATGTCAGAGGGATTCTTAATGGCAGAAGACCTGAATGAGTATTTTAGTTCAGTGTTTACCAGGGAAGATATTAGTTCACTACCAGTACCAGAGGCTAAGTTCAAGGGGGCAGATTCGGACTATTTAGGACAATTAAATGTAACCCCGGAAATGGTAGCTAAAAAAATAGGGGCTATGGAGCATAATAAATCATCTGGAGTGGATGGGATTCCGCCCAAACTATTGGAAATTGTAGAACAAATTAGCGTACCGCTTGCAACAGTTTTCAATTTGTCATTAGAAGAGGGAGTGGTTCCTTTAGAATGGAAAGAGGCAAACATTATACCGTTATTTAAAAAAGGTTCGAGAAACAAGTCAGAGAACTATAGACCAATGAGTTTAACAACAGTGATTTGGAAATTATTAGGAAGACTAATTAAAGATCACATGGTGGATTTTCTTGTTAAACATAACTTGATAAACCCATCTCAATATGTTTTTTTTAAGCGAGGTCATGCTTAACAAATATGTTATGTTTTTGGCAGACATCACTAAGTGGATAGATGAGGGATCACCTGTAGATATCGTCTACTTAGATTTTCAAAAAGCTTTAGACAAAGTACCACATCAAAGATTACTCCTTAAACTAACCTCTCGAATACATCTGGTGTGGGTAAACTGGATGATCAAAGACAGTTCGGACAGTCAACGGAGACTCATGGCGACCCACTTAAAATTACCAGGCAAAACAAATGTTGGGTCGCGACCCTGGAGTTAAGAACTGTTTACGTAGTTCGACCCGACGTACGCGTTACGCATCCAGTGATTTTCACCGTTCAAACAGCCGTGATCACCTATTCACGTGACCATTCTTGACTTAGATAGGTAAGGTGAATCTTCAAGGTCACTATATTATATTAAACATACGCACGCAAGAATGCACGCACACACACGAACATTCCAATATTTAACAACATTCCACTATGTTCACATTATAACCGTGCATGCATAAGATATTGCACAACACTTTTAGTACAACTGTCCTTTAAGATCTGCAGTGTGGCACTTGCATGACAATCTTTCCTTGTGTGGCAGTTCTCCTCTGTTAATACATTCCTTGTGTGGCAGGTCTCCTCTTTTACTACTTTCCTTGTGTGGCAGTTCTCCTCTTTTAATACATTCCTTGTGTGCCAGTTCTCCTCTTTTAGTACTTTCCTTGTGTGCCAGTTCTCCTCTTTTAAAATACTTTCCTTGTGTGGCAGTTCTCCTCTTTTAATACATTCCTGGTGTGGCAGTTCTCCCCTTTTAATACTTTCCTTGTGTGCCATTTCTCCTCTTTTAATACTTTCCTTGTGTGGCAGTTCTCCTATTTTAATACTTTCCTTGTGTGGCAGTTCTCCTCTTTTACTACTTTCCTTGTGTGGCAGTTCTCCTCTTTTAATACATTCCTTGTGTGCCAGTTCTCCTCTTTTAGTACTTTCCTTGTGTGCCAGTTCTCCTCTTTTAAAATACTTTCCTTGTGTGGCAGTTCTCCTCTTTTAATACATTCCTGGTGTGGCAGTTCTCCCCTTTTAATACTTTCCTTGTGTGCCATTTCTCCTCTTTTAATACTTTCCTTGTGTGGCAGTTCTCCTATTTTAATACTTTCCTTGTGTGGCAGTTCTCCTCTTTTAATACATTTCTGGTGTGGCAGTTCTCCTCTTTTTAAATACTTTCCATGTGTGGCAGTTCTCCTCTTTTAATACTTTCCTTGTGTGCCAGTTCATCTCTTTTAATACTTTCCTTGTGTGGCAGTTCTCCTCTTTTAATACATTCCTGGTGTGGCAGTTCTCCTCTTTTAATACTTTCCTTGTGTGCCAGTTCTCCTCTTTTAATACTTTCCTTGTGTGCCAGTTCTCCTCTTTTTAAATACTTTCCTTGTGTGGCAGTTCTCCTCTTTTAATACATTCCTGGTGTGGCAGTTCTCCCCTTTTAATACTTTCCTTGTGTGGCAGTTCTCCTCTTTTTAAATACTTTCCTTGTGTGCCAGTTCTCCTCTTTTAATACATTCCTGGTGTGGCAGTTCTCCTCTTTTAATACTTTCCTTGTGTGCTATTTCTCCTCTTTTAATACTTTCCTTGTGTGGCAGTTCTCCTATTTTAATACTGTCCTTGTGTGGCAGTTCTCCTCTTTTAATACATTCCTGGTGTGGCAGTTCTCCTCTTTTTAAATACTTTCCTTGTGTGGCAGTTCTCCTCTTTTAATACTTTCCTTGTGTGGCAGTTCTCATCTTTTAATACTTTCCTTGTGTGCCAGTTCTCCTCTTTTAATACTTTCCTTGTGTGGCAGTTCTCCTCTTTTAATACATTCCTGGTGTGGCAGTTCTCCTCTTGTTAAATACTTTCCTTGTGTGGCAGTTCTCCTCTTTTAATACTTTCCTTGTGTAGCAGTTCTCCTCTTTTAATACTTTCCTTGTGTGGCAGTTCTCCTCTTTTAATACTTTCCTTGTGTGGCAGTTCTCCTCTTTTAATACATTCCTTGTGTGCCAGTTCTCCTCTTTTAATACTTTCCTTGTGTGCCAGTTCTCCTCTTTTAATACTTTCCTTGTGTGCCAGTTCTCCTCTTTTTAAATACTTTCCTTGTGTGCCAGTTCTCCTCTTTCAATACTTTCCTTGTGTGGCAGTTCTCCTCTTTTAATACTTTCCTTGTGTGGCAGTTCTCCTCTTTTAATACATTCCTTGTGTGGCAGTTCTCCTCTTTTAATACATTCCTTGTGTGCCAGTTCTCCTCTTTTAATACTTTCCTTGTGTGCCAGTTCTCCTCTTTTTAAATACTTTCCTTGTGTGGCAGTTCTCCTCTTTTAATACTTTCCTTGTGTGGCAGTTCTCCTCTTTTAATACTTTCCTTGTGTGGCAGTTCTCCTCTTTTAATACTTTCCTTGTGTGGCAGTCCTCCTCTTCTAATACTTTCCTTGTGTGCCAGTTCTCCTCTTTCAATATTTTCCTTGTGTGCCAGTTCTCCTCTTTTAATACATTCCTATATATACAATAATTATTGTTTATTTCATATTTCACATTCATGGACGCCGTTCAACGGTAGCTGGCTGAAGAAAAGGACAATACTTAATTAATTATCATCAAGACATCAACTTCATGCTCGCAAACAAAGTAATAGGTGTGTTATTTATGATGATACTTTTTGCTGCAGTGAACACAAAACAGTTTATTTGTATTATAGTGTTTCCCTTATTAAATAGGTTGATTTAATGCATGTTCTAAAAATCCCACGAACAATAGATGCATAGTTAAACTAGTATGTAAGTATTTGTCATACAAAATATACATTTCGACTGATGTCACAGGAATGGTATCTAATGAGGAATCCAAGAATGTGCGGTGTGACCTCTTCAGATACAAATTAAATCTCGGAACACTTTATGTGTAACATCATTTCAACCAACAAAAAGGCATATAGGGACCATAATGAAACTGCATTACAAATTATCAACTCTTTGAAGGCAATCAGTGGATGTGCACAGCCAGTACTGTTTTGGAAGCAGGGATTGAACCTGCCACACATCACTGAAACGCCTTTCACTCCACAGCTCTTAAAAGAGACTAGACACGCCACTAACACTGTATGAATTACAACATATAAAATAGCAGTATTTTATATCAAAACGTAATTTGTAGAAAAGTTTAGTAATTACAAGCCACTTATTAATGTGAAATTCCTAACAATTTGCATAATTGGTTTATACAGTCATAAACAAGTAATCGGAATCGAAAGTGTTTATTTGATCAACATTTAAAAACAAAACGTTACAATTTTCAAAAACCAGAATTATCTACAAATATGTGTTAAAATAACGAGTAGTACAAACATGTGTTATTAAGTAGAATATATAACATAAAATTTGAAATAATCAATTAACAACATCCTGGTCATGAACTATCAGGTTGTTGTAGATAAACAAAAACAGGGGTCACGGAGACTGCCACTAAGACCATTATTAGTCGCTCTCGTAGCAGCCACTCCATTTAGTAATTGTCAACAAAGTACGTTTGGCTTGCTTAAACACTTTCGATAAAATAATAACAACACAAGTGTATACTTTGTAATGCAGTATCGGTTACACAAGTATTTGAATTATATTACCAATAATTGATGTCAAAATCTCAGCAAAACAAAATATAAAATGTTATCTTAATTTGAAAACTAGCAGATAATTACAACTACATCTGACATAGTAATAACTACATTGTGTATGTAAATTAACTGAGGTAATAACATTAAAACAAGATATGATTATTTATCGATTATTCAGAATGTTCACATATATAACAATTTGGCAAAGAGTATTGTATCCTGTAATTTTGCAGAAAACATATTTTGGCATAACTAATAAATCCTTGTAAGCTATGTGTTAAAATTGTGTTCCTTATGTGAAGTGCAGTATTGTTTATTAGTAATGGAATATCAAACCTAATGCATCGTTTGGCAAAGTCATGTTTGCCCTATTTGTATGGATGTAGTCATGTATCCGTGTATTAATGTTGTGAACATTTTTGTTTAGCGTAAATGGTAAGGGCCCAGTATAGAACCCTATGCACACCTGTAGTAATAGGCAGGGTTACAGAAATAGTATCGTTGTAAATAACGTACTGTTTTCTATTTTTCAAATAACTGTCCATTAGCTTTAGGGCAGTGTCGCCTAGTCCATACAAATGTAGTTTACTTAATAAAATTGAGTCGTCTAAAGTATCGAATGCTTTTGATAAATCTAAAAATATACTAATGGTTTCATTAGAATCCATTCCTTTTATTGTTCGGTCGATAACTTCCATAATGGCATATTCAGTTGAGTGACCGGATTTGAATCTGTACTGATTAGCATTAAAAAGTTGGTATTCAGTAAAAAGTGAATATATCTGATTATACATAACTTTTTCAATAACTTTAAGAGATTACTGGTAGCAGCATATCGGTCTGTAGTTACAAAATAATGTTTCGTCATTATTTTTAAAGATAGGAATAACTTTTCATCTTATCTGGGAAGATTCAAGTATTCAATATTTGATCAAGTAATGTTAAGGGTTTTGTTAAAATAAATGTTAAATATTTTAATTGTTTCAATGTAATACCATCACTACTGGTTTTTGCAGAGAAATTGTAAATTATTCTGAGTATTGACTCTTCATTTATTTATTGGAATTGGAAACGCATTTCAGAACTTCCTGTCAAATAATAACTATGATTTTTATTACTGTTGTATTTAATTTTGTTTGCAAGGTGTTTTCCTATGTTCATAAACAATAAATTAAAGGTATTTGCAATTTCAACATTGTCAGTTATTTTGTGGTCTTCTTCTCTAAAATATATAGGTAATGATCTTTTTTGTTGGGTCTTTGCAGAATTTCATTCATAGTTTTCCAAGTTTTCCTTGTGTAATTTTATACCTGTTAAACAATTGTTCATAATATATAAATTTGGCTACTCTGATGCTTCTTTTTACGATACCATTATAAGTTTTTAAGTTTGTCTTTTTAATAAAGTGATCAACAGATGCTGGATTTGACAGCTTAAGCTGTTTATGTAGATTGTCTCTAGATTTAAGTATACCATTTGTTATCCATAGAGAGTTTTTGTGTTTATATGTATTAAACATGACTAATTTAATTGCCATGTGATTACAATTTGCCTTTTCAAGTACTTCAATGATTATTTTGTAATTGTTATTTGGATCGTGCAAAGGGTCTTGATCTAATTTCTCAATAATATTTGAGTTAAATATTTCATAAACAAATTTTACATAGCTGTTTCATTCTATAAATGTATTTAAACTAATTTTGGGACGACATTTTTTTAGCAGTGTCAATAAATATAAAATATGGTTGGTGGTCTGAACATTGTTTGATTAGGATACCTGCAATTGATTGTAGCATTAATTGACTAACTTTACAAAACAAATTGTCGATCAATGAGCCATATAGGGCAGAAAACCTGGTTGGGAATGTTATTTTTGGAAAGAAACTAAATTTGTTACGGTGTTGTAAAACTCACTACAATATTCTTTATCATTAATGTTAAGCAAGTTTATATTAAAATCACCAGCAATAATGACTAATAATGACAGATTTTTAAAAATCAAATTGTAATAATAATAATGCAAATTCTTCAATAAATTGTTTGTAATCACAATTTAAGGTGGATGCATCAGCTATTATATGCTTCTTTTGAATTAATCATTTCTGATATAAGTTTTGAAGATACGCTAACCATTTTTTCTAAGAATTTGCCTCAGATACTAAACAATACTCTAGACCAAAACGAATTGATTTTTATGTTGTTTAGAGATATTTAAATGTCTTTAAAGACAATTAAAAAACATGTCAAAAATCACCCTAAAATGGCATTTTATTTCATTTTGAGAAACTCCACAAAAGAACAATTTGTATGGTTGTAAGTACAAACATGTTATTGACATTAATACAGGTTTTTTGTAAACAAATGCATATTAAGTTTGATACAGCTTCATAAACATTTTGCTACAATATTGAAAGACAGCAAAAATCCGTACTGCATTTTTGGCACGACCCCTTCACCAAACATAAAACCATCCCGTGCAATCTTGGGTAAACACTAGTCGAGTTCATATGCCAAGTTATGGCTTTGTAAGTATTGTATTTTTTAAAAGTTACATTAAGTAATACTTCCTGGTTGTTACTGATAATATAAGTGTCACCAGATGCTTGTTTTTTTGCTTAGAAATGTAACTTTTTTACTGACATGTGGCTTATTTCAACACTATTTGACATACACTTCTATTACTGAGATTTCCCCCCAAGGTTTTCCCGCCAAGTTGTCTCATGATATTGTGTTACAAAGGGCCAGGTGTTGAACTTGTTGTGGTAGACAAGATTGATTGACACCTGCTGGGTCAGTCACGTGTTATTGCAAATGGCGGCTGAGGTCGGGCATTATCGGAGAATAAACAAAACAGTATTTGGTGATTTGACAGCGTGATGCATTTAGGTAATTATAATACAACAGTATAGTGGCATGAGAGTAACCAGACTATATGATTTGCATTCTTGGTGAATTAATTTATGTTTGAACTGGGCTGACGCACATGTGATCGTCATTAATGAAACATCGTCAGTTTCCAAGAATCTGAAAAGGGACTCTCCACAGACACACTAAAATACTAGTTTTTAAAGGACTGATTGGTGACATTTGGTGATAGTGCCTTGGTTTTGTAATAGTACACATGTTCATACTGACACCTACTAATGTTCTATGAAGAAAAAAATTAAGAAATCAACTGACATGATACCCTGTGCAGTTACCTTAAGTCTCGTGGAGGCCTATATATATTACTAACTATCACAGGTTTTATAAAACCACCCCCAGTGATTTCAATTAGCTGGCCTTCCCAATTTTCATTTATTATACATTACAATACCTTATAATCAAATTTAGAATGAACATATAAAGTGGAACTTCAATGGAAGTTCGTGACTAATGTCATGACTAATTGTAATAAATATATTTAATTATGGTGCATAATATACTCATAGCTCCCCGATCCCAAGTATACTATACTGTACACCCAACAAGCCACACACTCTACCACAGTAGTTCCCCGATCCCATGTATACTATACTGTACACCCAACGAGCCACACACGCTACCACAGTAGTTCCCCGATCCCATGTATACTATACTGTACACCCAACAAGCCACACACGCTACCACAGTAGTTTCCCGATCCCATGTATACTATACAGTACACCCAACGAGCCACACACGCTACCACAGTAGTTCCCCGATCCCATCTACACTATACTGTACACCCAACGAGCCACACATGTTACCACAGTAGTTCCCCGATCCCATGTATACTATACTGTACACCCAACGAGCCACACACGTTACCACAGTAGTTTCCCGATCCCATGTATACTATACTGTACACCCAACGAGCCATACACACTACCAAAGTAGTTCCCCGATCCCATGTATAGTATACTGTACACCCAACGAGCCACACATGCTACCACAGTAGTTTCTCAATACCATGTATACTATACTGTACACCCAACAAGCCACACACGCTACCACAGTAGTTTCTTACACACATCTCTCGTTTTTATATAGCTGACCGTAACGTAATAAAATAATACAATTGTTTGAACCAATAGACTATGTGCATTAATATAAATAATAACAACACATATATAGAGCCTAATGTCTATATTCCCAGTAACTGAGCTCAGAGGCGCAACATACAAGAATCACGAATCACTAGGCAACATTATGAGCAGGGGCGTGCAAGAACTATTATTAGAGCAAGCGATCACCGACGATTTAGGGTGGAAATGCAATTTAAAACAGTCAGATCATATAACATGTGTCAATAGGTTTAAGAGCTAACTTGTGTCCAGTAAAACTTTTTTTCCGGAATGGATGCAGTACCCTGCTCTTAGTCTTAGATGCACCTGCCGTGGTAGGTGTTACGGTTCGTAAGTGTCACTGTACAATGAAATAAGCCAGGCTAAACTTAAAATTCAATGGTCCTTACTGTAGCTGTAGCCCGCAATGTCGAGATCATGGGTAAATCCACACCTGATCTCTCTTTAGAACCAAACCAACTGCATAACGCACATACGCACACACGCACACTATTCGATCAGTCTAAACTTCACACAACCCTTTCCAGAGCTAACATAGGAGTAATTGTGGTGCGTAGGCGGTGGGTGTATCAATGCGTCGTTCAATTAACAAAATACATATCACTGCAAAGAACTGAACGTTCGTCGCTGTGGACGCGTTTTACTCGCGTAGATTGCGCGCGTATATAGTATACAGTATTATATCCGGCTACTACGCGGGGTACGCACGTAACCTGCTTCGGGGAATCAAAGAAGGCCTTTAATACAATCATACATATGTTCTAGGGCGTTCTTTCTCTTAGTTGCGCAATTTCAGTTTGACCCCGTTCTTTGCAGTTTCTTTTAGCGGCGTTTAATTACGGTGCGACACCGTTTCTGCAAGCGCGATGAAAAGGTCCTTGCCACATGATTGTGTGTCGTGAGAATATTTTTATTTGTTGGGATGATTTATGACTTAACAGGTGTGGACCGGGGTGGTTACCTAAACGACAATGTCACAACTGATGTTGTGCACATACTGGTCATATATTGACATTATATTCGACCTAAATGTTGCGTTGTTATTATTAAGAGTGGTGATTCGATTTCATTATAGTCTAGATTAGTGATATCAGTATCCGCTAGGTGGCGTATTTCCTTCTAGCGGCCAAAACTGATCCATTTCTTGTGCATGAAAATGACGCCGGCGCGGCGCCGCGTCAGAGATCACATGGTCGCAGAAAATACATCGCTGTTGCTATGCAAATGATGTCACCATGACGTTTGAGCATGGAATCGACCAATGAATAACTCTGTTACATATGGAAATACTTCTTTTTCGTTTTGAGCGCACCATTTTGTGTGTAGGTAAGTGAAGTTTAATGTTTTCTATGCTTGCTAAATGCGTAAATAAAATGTAAAGATTACGTAATGAAATTGCGATATTAGTGTAGATTGAAATATTAGCTTTAAAATGATATATGTTGCATAAGTGTACGTGCCTGCCGAGCAACACACCGATGTGGGCAACTTTGGCGTTCTGGGCGTACATTTTTAACAGTCGACGCCGTATCACGCTGGCATCAGTAGGCGATTTTGCAGCATTAATTAAATCCATATCCATCGCAACCATCACACATAATTGGTGTTATTGTTCACTTGTAACAATGACAAGATCTATATATAATTAATATTTACCGTTTTTAGTTTGATATTAACATGCCAAAATTAAATGTTTAAAAGAAAAATGTGTACAAGCTGACTGTATCTGTGTATATTGTTAGTGACGCTTTCCATAGCATCGTTATTTAGACCCTTTCCATGCATTCAGAGCATGTTTACAAGTATAGCTTTTGGGTCGAAACGAGCGTCAGAACGAGTTATTGTGTAATATTCCGACGTAATACAAACAATAGTCATCATAGAGGAACAAACATTTATCTTACGGTTCCACATGAATCGAATTTTATTCAAAACAACGAATGCGAATGGGCCTACAAGTCGACTAGGTTTCGCCGAGCTTGGGTTCGTTTTCAGAATAATTATATCGAATGCAACCAACGTGAGATAATCTACACCAATAAACATACATAGCAAACATATATTGTATCCAGCTACATAAAGTAACGTGTATAATCTCATAATATCACTGGAATATCGATATATGAAGGAGTTGTACAATTTATCATAACTTAAATCAGTCGGAGAGTTTCCGTTGGTCCCGCTAGCTCAGTGGGTAGGCGCGTTGGTTACCTGTCATTTATTTTACGATCGGTTCAATCCTGACAGCATGCAAACCTTTTATTTTCTTTACACTTTTTTGTTTATGTTTTCACGAAGTAATATAAACAAAATCATTTTATACTATAATGCACTGTTTGTAAATAATTTTTATAGTAACTATTTATTCGCCACAAAAATGAAAATATGGTCATTATATAACGATGTTTCTAAATTTTATTTATCCAAACAAATATAATGTAATGGATATGTAATTTATTAATTGTAAATATATTGTAATTATATATATGAAAACAGATTGAGATAAATACAATTTAGAAACATCGTTATGTATAATGACCATATTTTCATTTTTGTGGCGAATAAATAACTACTACAAAAATAAAAAAATATTTACAAACAGTGCATTATAGTATAAAATGATTTTGTTTATATTACTTCGTGAAAACAAAACAAAAAAGTGTAAAGAAAATAAAAGGTTTGCATGCTGTCAGGATTGAACCGGCATCGCCTGATTGTAAAATAAATGACAAGTAACCAATGCGCCTACCCACTGAGCTAGCGGGACCAACGGAAACTCTCTGACTGATTTAAGTTGTTAAGATAAATTGTACAACTCCTTCATATATCGATATTCTAGTGATATTATGAGATTATACACGTTACTTTATGTAGCTGGATACAATATATGTTTGCTATGTATGTTTATTGGTGTAGATTATCTCCCGTTGGTTGCATTCGATATAATTATTCTGAAAACGAGCCCAAGCTCGGCGAAACCTAGTCGACTTGCAGGCCCATTCGCATTCGTTGTTTTGAATAAAATTCGATTCATGTGGAACCGTAAGATAAATGTTTGTTCCTCTATGATGACTAGTGTTTGTATTACGTCGGAATATTGCACAATAACTCGTTCTGACGCTCGTTTCGACCCAAAAGCTATCCTTGTAAACATGCTCTGAATGCATGGAAAGGGTCGGCCTGATGCGAGTGTGTGTCATACGTGACGTCACGATACCACGTGATCGCCTAGCTCATTAAAATTTTATTTTCCGCGGGAATCGCTTCACAGACGGGCTTAAAATCGAATTTATGGTACAAATGTATTTTTCTGTATTTGTTTAATGTTGTCAAATGTGACATACAATGTTAAACTTTGTGTATACATGGAAAAAGGATTTTAGCTAATGCCTTATTTTTATTTCCTTTAAATCCCAAACCATCTCAATCTATAAAACGAATTGCTTTTACTTTTTTACTTAAAGTTATAACTAATTAACTTTTTAATATTATATTAACAAATTTATTTTGTTATGTCTTTAGTTATGGCATTTCTTTTTTCATACTACACCACATCATTTCCATCAAATGATTCAGTGTGACTTTCATGTTTCAGTGTTGGAAGATCAAACGGGTAGTCTTGATATAAGTTGTAGTTTATATTATTTATTTTGTGAATCACAACATTGAAATAATATCGATGTTGTGTGCACTAAGAACAGTGTGATAATCTACTGTTCATAACATTCTCTAGAATGTGCAAACAATTCACTGTTATGCATTTTCATTTCAGAATGGCAACTCAGCAATGGTCGACCGGTCGGCTCACATTATTTTCAAAGTACTGTTTAAAAATGCAATTTTCTAAACCTACAGTTCTCTCCAAATTGCCATTTTCGTAAAGCTACTTTTCAAAAAAAGTTCTTTATTAACGCACGAGACTGTGCCTAATTCAAGACGTGGGCCTACACCAATGACTGGAACCGATGCTGGCATGGGTCAGTTCTTCCTCGACAGCTGGCATTTCTGATCTCTACAACTGGCTGGTGTCAACATCTCTACACATCAGTTGATATACTTGCAAGTCCCACTACATGCAAAAAGACTTCTTTAAAAGTTAAAACATTACTGCACACCTCAAGTTGCAATGAATTCTTAAAAGCAAGTTTCACACAAATTCACTGTTGCTACGGAATATTCTGATGTGGCTCCTCATGCAAAAAATTCATTATACATCAGTTGTTCAACTGAAAGTTAGACATAATGCAAGATTACGCAAGAGTTGAAAATAATTACTAGACAAAGATTTACAAATGATTTTTACCTGCAAGACGTTTTACTCGTTATAACTACATGACTTTACAAACATTGCTGCACTGTGTACGCCTACAACTGTTGTTGTACGTGCAGGACTTTGCATGTTGCTGTGCTGCCTGAATTACAGAACATGGTACTCTACATCTGCAGGACTTTATAATGTTGCATTGGACATGCATCCTTGGACATGTGAACATTTATGCAATACATTTTCACTGCATTATATGCATCCAGTGTTTCATGAAATTATTAATGTTCCCGCTATGTTTGAATCTGTTATAATAAATGTTCTTAATATTCATTCTGTTGTAATGTTTATCCATTTAATTCCCTTTATATTTACATGTTGTGGCATACTAATTACAGAAATGTTCATCAATTAGTCTGCATGCATTTTATTACAAAGTCACATTGAATTCAGATTGTTGTATTAACAAATTTGTCATACTGTTAATCCTCGTTAATGAATTAAGCGTTTAAAATTGTTCAACTAATTAGGAAAATATTAAACTAATTATGTCATGCATAATTGGTAACATTTCAAGTTGATCTATTAACAATTTCTTTCATTCTTAAGATTGGTATGCCCATTTCCTAATTAATTGTAAGTCAATCATGCCATTAATCCCTGTAAATAGGTCAAATAAGAAATTAGGTTAACTAATTAGGTCATCAACAAATTATGGATTTTAAGAGGTAGCAGTCATAATATATTACACTTACTGTATAAACTGACTGACAGAGTTCAACCTATAATAGGCCTTTTCCTACCCGATTTATGTAATTAATAACGGTAAATAGGTTAATTATTAAATGTAGGTCAATTAATAAGGTCATTAAATAACTAATTTCATAGTGTGCTATAACAATATAATATATATTAACAATCTTCAATCCTCTAATAGGTTAGTAGGCATTTCCTAATTAATTACATTCAAATAATGCAAAAAATCACAGTAATTAGGTCAAATATACAATGAAGGTCAATTAATTAGGTCAAATCATATCAATCTGATTTTTTGGGTCACATAACTTCTTATTTCGCATAAATATCTTTAATATACACAATTTTATGGCCGTTTTCCTATATAATCAAATGCAGTACATCAAGCTTCTGGGGCCAGTTTGGGCACAAGAAATGGACTGAAATTCAATACCAAAAAGTGTTGTTTTTCTGAGAACAAAAAGTGGAATTACGTCGGAAATAATGAAGATATTACAAAAATTCAAAAACTGTCATAAACTTCATAACAAACTATCTTGTGGAATCATTTAATTGAAAAAAATAACGTATTTGAATTTTTATCTCATACCTATCTAGATGTTGTGTTTCTCATAAACAGATGTTTGTGACTTAATTGTTGTGTGTAGGGAAATAGTTGGGATTGTGACAAGTTGCATTAATTCCAATTCCACACCTAGACATTCTATCTGTAAATTGTTAGATCACACTGGCAGGCTGTTTATCTTTTGTAATCATTGTTGATACTGTGACTGTGTGTAGTATGTACAACTGATATCATGACATTTTAATATAAGCTGCTCTGTTGCCAATTCTCAATGATTTGCAATCGCAATATGTTTGGTTGAATACTGACATATTTCTTACTTGAGAAATATGGAAACATTTACAGTTGTGATCGCTGTGTCCTTTGTTGTAAGACTGACACTTGTCTTCTTTCTCTGAAGATATGGTGATGGTTCTGTTCCCTTACTTTGTGCCTAGATGTGATACAGTTCACTGGAACGATGTTTGTGTTCTATTTGCTTTTAAAAACGATTGTGCTGTGACATTAGTATTATTGTTTGTGTTGGCAGATGACTCGCCTCTGCCGTCTCTTTGTTCGTATTGAATTGAAAATGTAACACCAAACTTGGTGAACGAACCTCAATAAAGGGATTTGATTCCACATTAGTGCATTTGACATTTGAGAAGTTTGGTGCACTAGAACGCATAGTTGATCAGCAATAATAAGAACGCATGTTATTTGGTGTTCTGTAAAAGGATAACAATTCACTAGGGAAATCAGGAATTACAATAACATCGTTTTATAACTATTATGCAGTTATAGCGACTTTGTCGTTTTGTTATCCGGAAGCATCCACTCACCCCCGGGTAGTAACAGGAAGTTCACTGAATCAGTTGTACTTCGTCCCACTAACGGTGATGACTGTGAGAACCAGGCGAACGCGCCGTACAAAATAGGACAGGGCCACTAACGTGTGGCTAGCCCCGCCTGTCTCGGCAGTAGGTACCACTGCCAACAAGGGGAGGGTGTTTAATGTTTAAATGTTTTATACAATTCGAACATTTCGTTAATTGGCACAGTATTCAAATTGTGAACAATGTTACGGGCTATATATTTATTTTAGTATTAACAGCATTATATTAAATGTGAGGAATAGACAAGGTCGGTTTAATAAAATTTGCAAAAATTTCCATCTTTAGAAGTTGATAAAACTATGTACCATTATTCGAAAAATAACACATACACACACACACACTGCATTTTCTTAAGAAGAGACTCACTAAGGCTTACAAATATGCCACTAACTAGTCGGGCACCATAGCGACATATTTTTTGGATATGGGGACAGACCGAATAAAAGCACCAAACGTTTTCCACAGTTTCCTTAGGTTGTTAGCTTTAACTTTTTGATCGGAGTCAGCAATTGTTTTGGGTGGGTCCCTTATTTTTCACTCTCTATCAAACAAAATCTGCCGTTTTACTATATTTCTCCATTGCATAACGTCACCAAACTTGTTTCTCTGCTTCCTTTTGTTATTAACTTTAACATTTTCATCGGAGTCAGAACATTGTTTGGGTGGGTCCATTATTACCCATCACATGTAAAGGTTCTTTGCTGCAAGACGATATATAATCGAGAGAAGAGGGTCAATCAATTCTTCAGCTCTGAAATCTTTCCCTCCTGGTTGGTTTTGGACTGCAGCTTAGGACATTTGTAGAGGGCGAGTGAGCCCTTCTTTAATGAGACATGGGTGGAATGCGTTATGTCAACGGTTACTGATTTATCATTGTGATCGATTTAATCTTTATCCAGTGCTTCGATCGCAAGGGCGGTGTTTACCATAAAGAAGCTTTCCTCGTGATGCTGGCATTCGTCAACTTCGGGAAGGTATGCTTTCTCAAACTGATAATTCGGACCTATGGACACACCCAAAATGTGCAGACTTTGATTCAAAAGTAAAAGCGTATTGTTCAAGGGAATATAAAAAGGTGGTATTTTTTCCGGTTTGTTACATATCCCATGAAACAAATTCAATTAAACGGCATTTGTCATTTCAGCGGGGGTGAACAATTATGGACCCCCCAAATTTGTACTGACAGCGATCAAATCAAAGTTAAATGCTATTATTGAAGGAGCAACAAAAATGTGGTCCTTTAAATTTAGCCAGCTTTTTTATTTTCTTGAAAAAGATTTAGTAAAACGGTATATATATCGGTTCAGTGGTGGAGGGAGTGAAAATGCATGGACCCACCTAAAAATGTGCTGACACCAATAAAAAAAATGAAATATCAGTGTTACGGAAAACAGCCAAAAATGGTACATCTGTCCGGGTTGTAACATATGTCATGGAAAGCGTAATAAAACGGCACACGGCTAAGTGTTTAGCGGGGAGGGGAGTTATCATGGACCCACTCAACACATTTGCTAATCCTGATCACACATTGAAATCAACAAAAACAAGTTGGTGCCTTTATTTGATATGCCACATACAATCCAATAAGGGGTAACAAATTATGGACTCACCCAAACAATTTACTAACTCCAACCTAAAAGTGAAATATTATTGTTTAATGAACCAACACAAAACATTGGGACATTTATCTGGTCTGTACCACATTCCCTGGACAAATATTGTGACACGGCATATATGTTGGGGGGGGGGGGTGAAAACTTATGGACCCACCAAAAAATTGCTGACTCCGATCAAAAAGTGAAATCTTTTTGTTCAAGGAAGCACCAAAAATGTGGTGCTTTTATCCGGTCTGTTCCCATCAAGTTGCTAAGATACCTGACTAACGTGAGAGCCACCACCTTCTCTCTCAGCTCCACCACCTCCTCCAGCACACCCTCCACACGCTCCATCCGCATTTTTTTTTCAGACTGGATTTTCATTCCAAGGACCGTTTTAACAGTCTGTATGGACTCTGCCAGTTTGCGAATATTCAACTCAACTGTGGCTATCTTATCATCAAGAGTCTGTCGAGTCTCGCTGAGTTGAGTCGTCAGTTTCTCCATCAACTCAGCGTCGTCCTGTCTGGCGGGAGGGGACTCCACTTCTACTACCTGTGGCACGGCCTGGGTTTCTCGAAGCTGGCGTAGCTCATTCTCCAACGTGTCAAGACGGGCATACAGATTGGCGGTGGTTCCCCCCCATCGCCTGCATCAGAGCGGCGTTTGCTGCATTCAGTTTCTCTTGCAACGAGTCCAACTTCTTCACTGTATTTTTCTCATTCTGCTTTCTGCTCTTAATCTCTGCACTGATGATTCTTTCCTGCTGTTTCTTTTGTCCCTCCAGCTGTTGCTCCAGGATCATAACTGACTCATTCAGGCGATGCAGTGTCTCCTTGTTCTTCTTTCTCTCCATCTGTTGTGCCTCCTTCAAACCCTGAGCCTCGTCCATCATCTGTTTCCTCATCGACTCCCACCTCTCCTCCGCCGTCTCCCTCTGTGTCTTCTCAAACCTCTGTCTCTCCTCTAGCTCCGCCAGCAACATCTGCTCCAACTGAGCATGTCTGCTCTGAGTCTCCTCCCGCTGTTTGAGCTCTCGCTGTAGAGCCTTGTTGCTCAGTTGCTCCGTCGTCTCCGCAATCTTGAATGTTTTATTTATATGTTTGCACTTCACGGACGTAGCACGCTTAGCTAAAATTCCATAGACTATCTATAAAATATATGCTATAGCTATAATATATTCTATAGGATTGTTGTCGAAATGCCATAGAATTTGTTCTTATCAAATTCTTTAGAATTCCTGTAGAATTCTATAAACATGTATGTGGCCATTAAAAAATCCTTTTCTATAGAGATTCTATAGAATTCTATAGAAACTGAAATGACCATTATATAGATTTCCTATAAAATTATGTAGAACATCTATAGAATTTGTATGCCATGTAGATCAATTGTTATATAATACTACATAATCGTTGATATTTCTACATAAATTTTTGCTAAGCGCATTCCAACTGCGAACACTGTTCTGGCTTATATTTATAAATGCAATTTGGCGGGCAGCATACCTTCAACATGTTTATTGTAGCGTTACAAACATCATACTAAATATTCAGAAACAGACAGCCTCTGTTTAAAGTTGTTGCCACTACACAGATTGCCCGACGGGCGCGGCCGGAATAGCGACGTGCGCTGGACTGCCGGACGGCGACTACCAAGACTGCAACGTCTGCTCAAGTTTCATTAAGTGCGTTGACGAAGTCGCGATTCCGTGGCCTTGCGCCGGACCGATCTTTTGGGATGACTCCACAAAAGCCTGCGAATGGGTATCGACTACCTGCGCGGAGAGTAACGGTTGAGGTAAGCTGTGGTCTTGTTAGCTAGTATATATAATATCGGCGTGGTGAACTTGCGTGACCGACTCTCGTTCAATACTCTCAGTGTTGTTCAACGAAGTCCCATTTCTCCACATTCTACACAGCAGACTTCCTTTTAGAAATCACTGCGCTGGCTAATTCCGGGTAGACAAACAGACTGCCTCCCTGTGAAGTGCCTATGACATGTTTCGCCATTCTTGCTCATATTAACAAGTACACAATCTCGAATTAATTCATGTGCTTTTTTTGCGAATTTGAGATATGTCGAATATCTGGTTTGTGTGCGTTTGTGTGTGTGTGTTTGTGTATGTGTGTGTTTGGGTGGGTGGGCGGGCGCGTGCGTGCGTGTGTGTGTTTGTGCGTGTGTGCGCGTGTGTGTGTGTGTGTCTGTGTGTATGTCCGTGTGTGCGTGTGTGCGTTTGTGCGTGTGAATGTATGTCTGTGCGTGTGCGTGTGCGTGCGCGTGCGCGTGTGCGTGCCTGTGCGCGTGCTTGTGCGTGTGCGTGTGTGTAAAGTCTTTTGATTGTATTACACTACACTGATGGTATTTTATTTGGGTAAACGTTGCTTTTTCAAAACATTATCTAAACGTGTAGCAACCGCGTCGTATACACTTTAAACAAACAATACAATAACCTATTCCTCACGTCAGACTCTCGTGACATTTCAGGTGCTGTGATGTGAGCGTCTCCGTCACGACAGACCACAGCCGGTGTTCATGCAGCCAAGGGTATCACACGATGTCACATCGCACGGAACATCCGTCTGTCACATCAGAACGACTATGGTGATGCTGAACATTGAATAAAACTGTTAACTTATATTTATTGTTGTTTATTTTTAAATTGCCGTATTTCACAACCATACGAAAGATTAAGCAACATGTATTTTAGTTACACATCATTGATACCAGATATTATTTCTTTTGTTACATGATCCAAAATGCATATAATATTATCGTATCTATACTTAGGCCCATCCGCTTTCGAGCATGCGTGCGTTCGTGCCTGCGTGCCTGCGTGCCTGCGTGCCTGCGTGCCTGCGTGCCTGCGTGCCTGCGTGCCTGCGTGCCTGCGTTCCTGCGTTCCTGCGTGCCTGCGTGCCTGCGTGCCTGCGTGCATGCGTGCCTGCGTGCCTGCGTGCCTGCGTGCCTGCGTGCGTGGGTGCTTGTTTTGGTGTGATAATTTTATGTGAGTGACTGTGTGTGGTTGCATTCGTACATGCGTTCGTATGTGCATGCGATGATTGTTGCTTGGGTGTGGTGTGAGTATGTGTGCGTGCGTTCGTATGTGCGTACGTACGTGCATGCTTGGATGTGGTGTGTGTTTATATGAATGAATGAATGTATTCGATCGATTGGTGACCAGCATCGATGGCGTCTGAACGTGGTGAATATTCGGGGGTCAGAGACTCACCAAAATGCATCACCCCCTTGAAGCCCACTAAAAAAACTATACCCGCCTTGAGGCTCACCTTCACCCGCCTTGAGGCTCACCAAGCACCTATCTGCAACTGCACCCTCTTGACGACATACTGGGGGCTAACACTATGTTCAGCTATTTCTATCAAAGAAGTGTAGCTTTACCAGTCGCTAGATGGCAATAGCGTATGACTGACGTGTTAAAATAGGCACACGTTTTGTTCCTACGTAAATTGATATCTACGTTAGCAGGAATTTTAGTAAAAAAAATTCGGATTTTAAATGTACAAATGCATACAAACACCTGATGTCAATGTTGGCAAAAGTACCTTCAACCCAACCCTAACCTTCAACCTAACACTTTAGCACATCTGACCAACAATAAAAGGGCACGAATATCTTAGTTTCCATAACGCTACAATCTGGTAGTCCTGCATATTGTAGAATCGCATTTAATTGCAAACCGACTTTCTAAAAGCTCCCAAAAGAGACAGTTTTCTATAACAGAAAAAAAACTATTTTTTACGAAAATCCTAAAATGGCAAACAGCACTTTTATTAAAATGACAACTACGTAGGAGAATTTGTGAAAATATACGTTTTGTTGCAAACAGGGCAACATTCTCCGTAAAAAGGCAAATGTCTGGCGACGAGATCCCACCAGGTATGCTAACAAGGACTATATACGGGAGCTAAATTACTATTAAAATAGTAAATATTTCCAGAATACTACAACAGTTCACAGGACAAAGTCCCAAAGGGCACGTTTTGGTAACAGAAGATACGTGTTTTGTGAAGCGAAATTGGCAATTATATCATAAAATGGCAAACCCCAAAATTACATTACGTTGTCAAAAGCACAAATGATGCTATAAAAGGACAGACTATTGGGGAAGGTCCCAAAAGGGCACTTAATTTAAAAAAAACAAAACAAAGGTTGTCATACAATAATCATTGAGTTCGTCACATGAATTTACTGCGGAAATGATTTCATCAGCTTAACAAAAATATAAAGTTCGTGCGAATGTATGTATGCACCCGCAGCTTAATCAATATCACTGTATGACAAAACAAGTCCATTTTTATTGATGACTTCAGTCCAAAATATTGAATCCTGATATCTAGCAAACTGTTATAAATAAATTACACACACGCACAAACACGCACATGCACACGCACACTCACACGCACACGCATACATGTACACACACACGCACACACGCACGCACACACGCACGCAAGCACACACGCACACACGCACACGCAGACACACATAGACACACACATACACAGAAACACACCCGCACGCACGCACGCACGCACACACACACACACACACACACACACATATATGTTCTTCCACAATTCGCGTGCAAGCGTGCGTGCGTGTGAGATTGTGAGCCCTTCCTACCATTGAAAGGGGCATTACTCCCGTGTAAATTAAATGAAAACACCCTGAGCAAGAATCGACGAATGGCACAAACGTCCGACATCGCGAGATCTACAAACACCTGGCCTCACGAGATGATCGGATACACGGAATCTGAGTCCTTTCCACCGAGTGCGAATTTGGACTGAAACACCTGGAAGACGTCGACCCGCCTACGAACGAGAATGGGCATGTCTCGCGCAGACATACGAAACTGAGGATACACAATCGTCAATTCCGAGGTCGGGTAGATGTACTGCATCACCCCGTGCATGTATATCCGTTTGGAGAACATCGGATTCTCGATCGAGAGAACGCCGGGTTAAAATACTGTGCTGCGGTGTCGAACTTTGGCCAAGTTCGTTCACTCTACAGTGGTCCAGTTAAACCAGCTGTATGAACGAGTACCTGGCTACATACAGTGATGAACGTTTATGAACGAATAATCTTCGCGCATTAATTGCAGGGTGACTGAATGCTTCCCACAGGAGTCGAAATGGTGTTCGATTAAACAGGTCTGCCAGTGAGCAAAAGTGTGAAGCCCTTTGAGCAGTCCCTAGGACTGGATACTGCGCTATGTAACAACTTACTTTTATATGTACCCTCAGCGTTGAACATTAATTCGTTTAATTAATGTTGTACTTCGTCCCATTGCTGTCCTAGTCTGTCTTGGTTGTGGGAACCTGACGAGCGTGCCCAACACCAAAGACCAGTTCCAAGATAAGGATATATCCGTAATTACCCGTTCGACTACTACGATTGTCCAACGCCACCAAAGCTAAAATATGAGTAGAGCCTAATTTGACTGGATAACGTCTTGACGGATAAATCCGCTTTCCATAAATGAATACTGGAATATACAGTGGTGGACATAGATGACAATGATGATGAATACGACTAATAATAATAATGACAATGACAACAATGATCATAGTAATTATGAATTAATAACAATGTTAACCAATACAGATGTGGTAACAATGATGACGGCAGTGATACGGGTAACAATGATGATGGTTATTATAATAAAGATGACTGTGATAATATTGATAACAGAGAAGATGAAGATGACACTGATGGTGTTAGTCTATGTATAATCGAGCTAACGTATGTATGCGGGTACGTTAACGTTTTTCCTCTTAGACGACTTGAACCTCGACAGCTAAACTTTCAGGAATTACCCCTAGAATAGGACGTGAGACCTATATCTTCTTCAAAATACCCCACATATTTAAAGATTTTCACCTTTTGTGGAGTAATGCCCCGTTCACACAGAATACCTTAAGAGACTTATGCTGCGGTCACACAGAGCATAAGCAGTTTAACTAAGCGACTTAACTTCACGTATACGACAATTACGTAGCTCGGAACAATTGCAGAACGTGTACGCCATAAACAGTTGAACGTAAAACGTAATGTGCGCGTAATACGTAAAACGTAACGTAACAATCGCAGGAACCACGCGCGCGTAGCAAATACTTCGTGAAAACGGCACCTACGTCATGGACTTGCAACATGAATTAGACGCTGACACAATAACGCTTTTTTCTATCCTCATGCCAATAGCATCGCAATAAGAATATTATTTGACACTTCTACACTATCACGACTAAGGCTTATCGATGGATGTGACCTTCACATTCTCCCCGACCTTCGTAATTTTGAACAAACAATGAGCATCTGCGAGCGCGTTGTGGTGTTTATGTAACGATGCTGTGTGTTTTCTAACATTTGGTTGAGTACTATCACGACTGTCAACTATCAAGGCATCCCGTCAGGTGACGGGCATTTTTGCTAGTTGTACTAATGATGGCAGTGATTATGAAGACGGCAATGGTGCTGATCAACTGATGATAGCAGCGTTGATGAAGAATGCAGTGATGATGAATTATGACGACAATGATGATAAGATGGTAGTGGTGACTATGGCAATGATGATTACAGCAATGACAGATACAGCAGTTGTGATGGTGACAACTATCATTGAGGGAAATCATTGCATGACTCAGATAAGGTTCAACTGTCCAATACACTGCAATGGCTTATATGTCAGTGGTAATCCAGTTTTGTCTAACGCAGTCGGTGCGCATACTGCATCCCTGGTCGTTATAATCAATATGTCTAAGCCTGACAGAGAATCTGCGCTTATCTTTCATGATATGTTATGCGCACAACAACGCCCAGACGAAAAGATGTGTGGTGCATTAGGCAATCTGTGTGAACCTCGGAGCAGCTTCAATGCAGCAAAACAGCCAGAAACAGGGGATCACAAAAATACGTCCACACAGGAGACAACAGAACTTGACATTTTGGCAAAGCGTCTTCCGAATAATCATAACACCGAACTGCCTTCATCGCGTCCGCTGCTAAAACTGTACTCTCGTTTAAGTGTTTTATACACCTACTGACTACTGATGTTCAACTAATTTCATATTCCGTGACCAGTATTCTCGTAGTGGTTTTTGGTAATCTGTGTTTATATTATATATGGAATTAACAAATAAAATTATTGGACTCATGATTTCTAGTATATGGGTCCTGGCATGCACATTTCTTACATATATTGTTGTTGTTGTTGTTAAACTTGTTGAAATCTTTATATTAATACGCTGACTTTTAGGTAGTGTCAGTGTATCTCCTCCGAGGCGTCAAGGTCCACTCACCTCTTTCCGTGTTCATTCGCGTCCTTGGACCATTGGCCATCTACCAAGTGCCAACGCATTTCAGAAAACACGATGATTATTTAGTTACTTAACTGTGTGTAATATGCATGGCTTTTCTGGAGGACCTTTCTTATACCTGGGATAATTGAGTAGTGACTAGTGATCAATTCACCATATTCCGCCAATGTTAAGACGTGGTTATTGCTCCGTGTTTGGGTGTACGGCAGTAAACATTAAGTCGTACAGAATGAAATTAATTTATTACAGAATACAAGTTATTGTTCCACAGCCAACTTGCCGGTCAGCACTGAATATCTGCTCACACACCACATATTCTTATGCCATTTTGACCACTGACAGTGCCCTTTTGTGGACCTTGAACCATTTAAAATTCACTTTAAAATCGTCACCATGGTTTTCACTGTGACTGAATTACCCATGGTGCAAAAGTAAACCTAATTTTTGAAGAAGAAATCAGTTTTATGCCTACCTGTTGGGATTGGACAAACGACTGCTGTTTGGGTTTGCGGGCTTCGTGACTAGCATATAATTTACAATCTTTAGAATCCTCTCTTTGATGACGCTTTATACGAAGTCAACATCAACGTGTACATAGCTTAAGCTAATAACACAGGCTATAGGAAACTGTCAGCTGGCAGATTTTATTATATTATATTATCAAAAATGCGTGTCTGCGATTTGCCTAAATTTACTGATTTGTCAAGCAATAATTGTGCGGGTGTGTTGCGTGACAAGAACCAGCATGACACAAACTGTATGACATATTTTGATAGTCGGTTGAGTGAAGTGAAATACTGTACGTTGCAACAGGATTGTTTTTTTCAATGTTAGATCGAGAGACTATGTGGGCCTATCCTTGTTGATGAATCAAAATGTGTTAAAACCACTGAGAACATTTACATTGCTGAAATTGTTTTTTTGTGTGTGATTTTACTTGACTTTATAATTATTAAAGTCAATTTATTTATATTTTAGTGTACATTTATGTTATGCTCTCTCTCTCTCTCTCTCTCTCTCTCTCTCTCTCTCTCTCTCTCTCTCTCTCTCTCTCTCTCTCTCTCTCTCTCTCTCTCTCTCTCTATCTATCTATCCATCTATCTATATATCTCCCCCCTCTCTCTCTCTATCTGTCCATCTATCTATCTATCTCCCCCCTCTCTCTCTCTCTCGTCGCTTTCTCTCTATCTCTGAGTCTATCTGGTTCGGTGTTCATTTTATAAACTTTCTTGTTCGGTGTTCACTTTACAAAACCGGATTATAGACGTACTGTGTTGAGACAATGATATTATTATGTCGTGGTCCAGTCCTTCGCGCGTTCATCTCATTAGGCACGACTGTGAACAAACCGAATGTTCATACGTGAACACAAATTACTGGTCTGGTATTGTGATACAAGTACAATAACTATTTTCAATTTTTTTTTGCAGAAGCATGTTACACGCTTCGTCTGTTGTTGCCATGCTTTTCCTCCACATTCCAAACAATACCATCTGTAAGGATTGCCCCCCCCCCTGGTTTTGACATATCGGTGTGTTTGGGTTCCGAAGAGTTCGGCACTTTTGAGGCGATCAAGCTGCAATCAGATCGCATGTGTCGCCTTGTGTAAACCCATCTTAAACGGTAGATAACGCACGCGCATGCTTTTCTTTGGATATGACGTTAACAACGAGTATATTAAATACTGTCAACCCGTTAATAACCTATCAGCCGTACGATGCGACCAGCTGCGATTCGGTCCATATGAGTGCCCGCGATGCATCCAATAGCCCAATGTCGTCGAACGACGCCGCCAAAATATGTTGGGCTATCGAAGTATTTGTGCATTGCAATCACTCAGACGCGTCCGTACAATTTTCGATTTCTTCGGCGGCATCTCGATTTATCGGCTGCCAAACTATTCTCCGTAGCAACAACTTCGAATAATGTAAAAGAGGAAATTAAAGTGGGCTGTATAGAATTTATCCTGCCAGGTGGCGCTGTGATTTGACAAAGATTTAGTTACAATTACGGTCGCTGTGGACATGAGGCGCCAGGCGTTTCCCCGGAAGTAAACATAAAGCACGTGGTTGCCAGGAGATCGTTGTTGTTTGCGCGTTTCCTCTGTGATTTGGGTCTGACTTCCAATGTAACTGTGCGTGCGGTATCTACCGTTGTTAAAAGGCCATATCACAAAAACTGTTCGATTCAAACCTCATACAGTAGGAGGGCATTTTCTCTCATGAATAGTAAGATGTTTTATTCATGATTTTAATAAATAATGACATCGGCAGCAATAAAAAACGAACATTGTGAATTTATGTTTTATTCTAGATCCAAGAAATGATTGTCGGCGGGCCCGTAAAACATGTAATAGAAAGTCTGACCTAAATGAGGTTAAATATAATTCGCTGTTATATGTGACACACCGTTATAAGTAACGTAAGCGCATTCCAAATTATGCAACTAACCGCCTAAAACCCATTCGGAAACGACTAAACAATTACAGTTTACGTCACTGTGTCACTTGTTAGGCCTTCGCTCGGCTTTATAATATTTGTAATAAACTTAATATTCTGTAAAAAGGTTAGTTGACATTCGTTGTCATGTGCTAATGTGACACACCCGTATAAAGTATCCTAAGCGCTTTTCACATTACGCAACTAACCGCATAAAAACCCAGCTTGATTGACCACTCACTACTTAATTAGTAATGAATCTCCTCAGCCTTCCGACGCTATTGCTTTTTGGAAGTAACGTTTTCATTAAAGAAATCAAAAACATCTTTATTCCAGGCGAAGATCGTTTAGATGCTTGGAAAACTCACCTTGAACGACTGCTCTCTACGGATAATACGAGCAAATAACCTCTCGTTGAGACCAACGCTAACATTGGTATCGACACCTTTTCATAACCGGAAATTAACTTTGCTCTCCTCCTTGTTCCCTGCTGTACAGAGGTGAGGGTCAGATACAGTGTAGCTGTACCCTTCGCTGTGTCTTTTCCTTCCACAATTTTCTGTCCATAGCTCCCTCTTTCCATCTTTCATCCTCCCCTGATCTTCTCATGTCCCTCATCACGCAGTCCTCCCATCTGAGCTGTGGCCTTCCTCTTTTCCCCCCCGAGTCCTTTATGTTACAACTCTGCTCTCTTAGCTATTTGTCCGGCATCTATCCTTGCAAAAATGGCCTGCCCATCTCATCCGGCTTCTCAATAATCCTCTTCCCGTTACGCTGCATGGCATTCCAACCTCTCTTCTCAGGTTATTCGTCCTTCTTTTCTCTATCCTCTTTCTTCTTGTTATTCTTCTAACCCAGTTGTTCTCACAAACTTGCAGCTTCTGTTGTTGTTGTTCTGTCAGCGCTACTGTCTCCATACAATTTAGGCATGCCGGTGTAACACATACTCTCAGGACTTTCCTCTTCAGCTTTTTCGAGATGTTTCTGTCCACCATGACTCCCTCTACCTTTCTCTCAAGCATTCGCTCCTGTTTGTTTTCGACGTCGTACCTCCGCTTGTGAATGCCCATCCGCCGTAACCAGTCCTCCAAGGTACACAAAGCCGTCCACTTGGGTTAATTGCCTTTCCATCCAACCGGATGTCCAATTCGATCCTCTCTCTAGTATCCATCAGATAAATGAAACTTGCTAATACTATAAAGCATCTGGACTACACGGCATTCCTATTGAAGCGTGGAGACTTCCCAAGTTAATGAAACACCTAATGAAGTACTGCAATGAAACACACTTAGGCAATAAATCACAAAATGGGGGATCTCAGGTATAGTATCAAAACAAAAAAACGAGACCTAACATGTCCTGAAAACTACCTCGCTTGTCTAACACAGACTGCTGCAAAGGTCTACAATCGAATCCTACTTAACATAAGACATCTTGAAATAAAAAGATCTGCCACAATGTCAGACAGAAAACAGAGGAAACGACTCATCATGTTACCACGTTAAGTGGGTGATATAAGTAAAGTAAATAATCAATCTGATAAATATGTCGAAAGTGGATAATTTTATAGGCAGGAGAAATTAGCGCGGCCATATTATAAAAATGGCCGCCATCTTAAGGTGGTTAATCGATGGGATTTTAAGAAAAACTCACTGAGAATATCCATGCCAACTGCCATGCTTGCATTACCATTTGAACGACTATTATGTTATAATATTCTAATATTATGAAGCACACATTTCAAAAAGTTTGCCAGTACCCCAACACAGCAAAAGAAAATAACAATTTTGTAAAAATTGCATACTACTAAGCATCCACATTGGCCACTAACATCACATAAATCAAATAATTCTATCAATCTTATATATTGAGAATGGACATCTGGATGATACATTGACGGCTACATTGAATAAACGTTCGCCTTCTTGAATTTTCATGTGGCTAATCAATTGGAATTGAAGAAAACCCAAATGAGAATATCCATGCCAAGTGTCATGCTTGTATCACCATCTAAATGACAGTTATGCTATCAGCTCTACTATTATGGAGAAAACAGTGAACCTGACAGATCCATTTCAAAATGGCTGTCAAGACTCCAAACCGACAAACGAAAACAAATTACAACTACATTTTTGGGGAAAGTTCATATAATTGTGCATCTAGAAATCCACATTAGCAAGAATCTATACGAACTTTTCACGAAGCCTTAAAAAGTGACACAACAGCATCTATTGACTATAGTCGTTATTGGCTGGTTTTTCACGCGGTTAGTTTTCATAATGTGGAACACGCCTACGTTACTCTATATGGGTGTGTCACAATCACACGATTGCGAGTGCCAGTTAACCTCATTTGCAGAATATTAATATCATTACAGATACTACAAAGCCGAGCGTTCTTCCACCAACCAGTCAAGACGAGATCTTCTCCACAAGACTCAGGTGAGCCTATTGCATTTACGAATATAATTGTTATATATACGGCCTTCGGTGAGATTATTAGTAAAATTACTGGAAACAACGATGGACTTCGCCGAAACGTGTATACCTGTGTATTTTATAGTGACCAGACGTTTATAATCAGTTTTCAGCATTCAACATATTCTGTTAAATCGACTCTGTCTGTTCCTCATTTTAATATAATGTTCTTACTACTAGAATAGATATGTTGAAGGTATACTGTTCGCCAAATTGCTTTTAATAACCAAGTAACACTGTTCACAGTGTGAATTTTGCGCCAACAAAACGTTCAAATTGTATGAAACATCCGACTGTTGGCAGCAGTTCCCATTGCCGGAGAGTATGTTGTAAACACTATACCTCGAAAACACTTCCATAGTGTTTTCAGCGTATCCTCAAACCACTACTATTAAGTTCAACACACTACCCATACAATCTTTTCCCAATTTTTCAATTTATATGTGTTTCAGTTTGGGGCCATCCATAATGTACATCTTGTACATACAGACGGTAGTGTTTTGAAATTGGGTAGTGTTTTTGAGCGTATGTTCGGATAGTGTTTTAAACTTAATAGTAGTGTTTGAGGTACGCTCAAAACACTACGGTAGCGTTTTGAAAGTACGCTCAGAACACTACCGTAAGGAGGTTCCGGTCTGAGAGTAAGTTCCAGTTCCGTTTTGCGTACATGTCAAAGGTTAGCGCCTATTTTTGCCAGCTTAAACACGGTGTTTGCCGAAATTGTGCGTGACCCAATTATATTATAGTTTACGTTATTGACACGGTTACTTTTGTAATTGTTAGTATACATAACAAACCCTCTTAATTATCATAATTAGTAATTATTTGCAAAAAAATGTGTTTTATTTTGATGTCATTGTCTCAGAACGTTGTGTATCTTACGACTTCATCACACAGATGTGCAGTTTTCAGCGCTGTTTATCCGCACAGCGGGTTTTGTGGTAAACACAAATCTCCGCATTTTAAATGACACATATATCTGTCAGTTTGGCATGTATGAAGCTGAAATTGTGTAATCTAGCAGGCCCATTGGGGGTGGTTCGTAGATTTATATTAAAAAAAATCGTCGTGTGTGGGGATCCTGGGGGGTAACAATTTATAAATGACATATCTCTGTCAATTTGGCATGTATGAAGCTCCGTAGGGGGGGGGCAAGTAGGTCAGTGGAGTAACGGTCGCTACAGCAAGCAAAACATTATTAATTACGTAACTCAGTCGCCGCGAGCGTCGAGCAAGGGTCAAAGTTGATCGGTCACCTTGCTCACCGCGATGTAATTCAGTTGCCACATATTTCTGGCACGGTTTCAAAGATAATCGGTCAACTGAAGTCACGTTGCTCACCGCGTGTCGCATTTGATATACTGCGCTTGCGCGAGCATGCGTAATACGCAAAACGGAACCGGAACTTACTGTCAGACCGTAAGCTCCTTCCAGACCGGTACACCGGGACAGGCGGGACTAGCTGTAAGTTTCTGGCATTGCCTCATGTTGGACGGAGGACAACTGAATCAGCGTACTTCCTGTTACCACTCCGGGGTTGAGTGAGTGATGCCGGGTAACAAAACAGACAAGGTTGCTATAACCGCATATTATGTTATATTTATATGGTTTCTGAGTCGACTACTTAATTGTCGTCCTTTTACAGAATATCAAATAAATGCTTTGCTATTATCATTGATCAGCTGCGTACAATTGCATTACAGATTCAGCATCATCATGCAGTTCGCCATTGTTGTGACGGTCCTTATTGTCGTCGCGTTGTCGACGGAAATTCGGGGAGATGGTGAGTAGGGCCTAATCAAACCAGAAGCTATAGCCTATATGTTCATGTTTGTGGCAGGATCCATCGTTAACATAATTTGAATCAAAGCCCATGCAACTGTTGATTAGACACTATTGGTGTCTCTAGAAGAGATTCGTACTGACGCATTTCGTAAATACGGGTCTAGAGAAAATCAATGGCAAGCAACAAACCATGGCTATCCAGGTTACATATAGAATCTACGTTATTTACATAATTTTTTTGCAACCAATTAAAACTTAATTGCTTCGAGCTTGTAGAGGGTTGCGATCCAGCAGAGATCCGTTTGCAAGCTTCCAAACGTATTGCTATAAATCTGTCACATAAATCACTAATAAAATCAAGAGGTTTTATTTATGTAAACGACGCAACGAATTGATGGTACCGTCCTCCCATACTGCAAACATGCTTTGCTGCCGGATCTGCTCGCTTAAACAAAATTATGTCAAGTTCTACTAAGTGTCGATGAAACTATCTAACAAACGGCTTAAAGCGAGATTATCTGTTTCGTTACTCGGAATCAGCGAGGGGTAGTAATTCGTAGCAGCTATTCGCTAAATAAGTTGTACTACGTCCCACTTAGCGTTAGGACTTCATGCGTGTGGGAGCGATCCAACGTAAAATGTATTTGTGTGTGTGTGTGTGTGTATGTGTGTGTGTGTGTAAGGAAGCCTGCCTCCACAATAAGGGCCAATTACTAGTTGAATGTTTTTTTTTTATTTTTGCACTTCACGGACGTAGCACGCTTAGCTAAAATTCCATAGACTATCTATAAAATATATTCTATAGGATTGTTGTCGAAAAAATGCCATAGAATTTGTTCCTATAAAATTCTTTAGAATTCCTGTAGAATTCTATAAACATGTATGTGGCCATTAAAAAAATCCTTTTCTATAGAGATTCTATAGAAACTGAAATGACCATGACCATTATATAGATTTCCTATAACATTATGTAGAACATCTATAGAATTTGTATGCCATGTAGGTCAATTGTTATATAATTCTACATAATCGTTTATATTTGTACATAATTTTTTGCTAAACGCTTTCCAACTGCGAACACTGTTCTGGCTTATATTTATAAACGCAATTTGCCGGGCAGCATACCTTCAACATGTTTATTGTAGCGTTACAAACATCATATTAAATATTCAGAAACAGACAGCCTCTGTTTAAAGTTGTTGCCACTACACAGATTGCCCGACGGGCGCGGCCGGAATAGCGACGTGTGCTGGACTGCCGGACGGCGACTACCAAGACTGCAACGTCTGCTCAAGTTTCATTAAGTGCGTTGACGAAGTCGCGATTCCGTGGCCTTGCGCCGGACCGATCTTTTGGGATGACTCCACAAAAGCCTGCGAATGGGTATCGACTACCTGCGCGGAGTAACGGTTGAGGTAAGCTGTGGTCATGTTAGCTAGTATATATAATATCGGCGTGGTGAACTTGCGTGACCGACTCTCGTTCAATACTCTCAGTGTTGTTCAACGAAGTCCTATTTCCCCACATTCTACACAGCAGACTTCCTTTTAGAAATCACTGCGCTGGCTAATTCCAGGTGGACTAACAGACTGCCTCCCTGTGAAGTGCCTATGACATGTTTCGCCATTCTTGCTCATATTAACAAGTACACAATCTCGAATTAATTCATGTGCCTTTTGTGCGAATTTGAGATATGTCGAATATCTGGTTTGTGTGCGCGTGTGTGTGCGTGTGAATGTGTGTCTGTGCGTGTGCGTGCGCAGTCTTTGATTGTATTACACTACACTGATGGTATTTTATTTGGGTAAACGTTGCTTTTTCAAAACAATATCTAAACGTGTAGCAACCGCGTCGTATACACTTTAAACAAACAATACAATAATCTATTCCTCATGTCACTCTCGTGACATTTCAGGTGCTGTGATGTGAGCGTCTCCGTCGCGACAGACCACAGCCGGTGTTCATGCAGCCAAGGGTATCACACGATGTCACATCGCACGGAACATCCGTCTGTCACATCAGAACGACTATGGTGATGCTGAACATTGAATAAAACTGCTAACTTATATTTATTGTTGTTTATTTTTAAATTGCCGTATTTCACAACCATACGAAAGATTAAGCAACATGTATTTTAGTTACACATCATTGATACCAGATATTATTTCTTTTGTTACATGATCCAAAATGCATATGTTATCGTATCTATACTTAGGCCCATCCGCTTTCGAGCATGCGTGCCTGCGTGCTTGTTTTGGTGTGATAATTTTATGTGAGTGACTGTGTGTGGTTGCATTCGTACATGCGTTCGTACGTGCATGCGATGATTGTTGCTTGGGTGTGGTGTGAGTATGTGTGCGTGCGTTCGTATGTGCGTACGTACGTGCATGCTTGGATGTGGTGTGTGTTTATATGAATGTATTCGATCGATTGGTGACCAGCATCGATGGCGTCGGAACGTGGTGAATATTCGGGGGTCAGAGACTCACCAAAATGCATCACCCCCTTGAAGCCCACTAAAAAAACTATACCCGCCTTGAGGCTCACCTTCACCCGCCTTGAGGCTCACCAAGCACCTATCTGCAACTGCACCCTCTTGACGACATACTGGGGGCTAACACTATTTTCAGCTATTTCTATCAAAGAAGTGTAGCTTTACCAGTCGCTAGATGGCACTAGCGTATGACTGACGTGTTAAAATAGGCACACGTTTTGTTCCTACGTAAATTGATATCTACGTTAGCAGGAATTTTAGTAACAAAAATCGGATTTTAAATGTACAAATGCATACAAACACCTGATGTCAATGCTGGCAAAAGTACCTTCAACCCAACCCTAACCTTCAACCTAACACTAGCACATCTGACCAACAATAAAAGGGCACGAATATCTCAGTTTCCTAATGCGGCGAAAGTTTCCATAACGCTACAATCTGGTAGTCCTGCATATTGTAGAATCGCATTTAATTGCAAACCGACTTTCTAAAAGCTCCCAAAAGAGACAGTTTTCTATAACAGAAAAAAAACTATTTTTTACCAAAATCCTAAAATGGCAAACAGCACTTTCATTAAAAGGACAACTACGTAGGAGAAATTGTGAAAAGATACGTTTTGTTGCAAACAGGGCAACATTCTCCGTAAAAAGGCAAATGTCTGGCGACGAGATCCCACCAGGTATGCTAACAAGGACTATATACGGGAGCTAAATTACTATTAAAATAGTAAATATTTCCAGAATACTACAACAGTTCACAGGACCATGTCCCAGAGGGCACGTTTTGGTAACAGAAGATACGTGTTTTGTGAAGCGACATTGTCAATTATATCATAAAATGGCAAGCCCCAAATTTACATTACGTTGTCAAAAGCACAAATGATGCTATAAAAGGACAGACTATTGGGGAAGGTCCTAAAAGGGCACTTAATTTTATTAAAAAAAACAAAGGTTGTCATACAATAATAATCGAGTTCCTGAATTTACTGCGGAAATGATTTCATCAGCTTAACAAAAATATAAAGTTCATGCGAATATATCTATGCACCCGCAGCTTAATCAATACCACTGTATGACAAAACAAGTCCACTTTTATTGATGACTTAAGTCCAAAATATTGAATCCTGATATCTAGCAACCTGTTATAAATAAATTACACACAACCACGCGCACAAACACGCACACACACACGCAAACTCACACGCATACATGTACACTTACACGCAGACACACACAGACACACACCCGCACGCATACACGCACGCACGCACACATACACATGTTCTTCCACAATTCGCGTACAAGCGTGCGTGCGTGCGTGTGAGATTGTGAGCCCTTCCTACCATTGAAAGCGGCATTACTCCCGTGAAAATTAAATGAAAACACCCTGAGCAAGAATCGACGAATGGCACAAACGTCCGACATCGCGAGATCTACAAACACCTGGCCTCGCGAGATGATCGGATACACGGAATCTGAGTCCTTTCCACCGAGTGCGAATCTGGACTGAAACACCTGGAAGACGTCGACCCGCCTACGAACGAGGATGGGCATGTCTCGCGCAGACATACGAAACTGAGGATACACAAAATGGTGTTAGATTGTACAGGTCTGCCAGTGAGCAAAAGTGTGAAGCGCTTTGAGCAATCCCTAGGACTGGATACTGCGCTATGTAACAACTTACTTTTATATGTACCCTCGGCGTTGAACATTAATTCGTTTAATTATTGTTGTACTTCGTCCCATTGCTGTCCTAGTCCGTCTTGGTTGTGGGAACCTGACGAGCGTGCCCAACACCAAAGACCAGTTCCAAGATAAGGATATATCCGTAATTACCCGTTCGACTGCTACGATTGTTCAACACCACAAAAGCTAAAATATGAGTAGAGCCTAATTTGACTGGATAACGTCTTGACGGATAAATCCGCTTTCCATAAATGAATACTGGAATATACAGTGGTGGACATAGATGACAATGATGATGAATACGACTAATAATGACAATGACAACAATGATCATTGTAATTATGAATTAATAACAATGTTAACCAATACAGGTGTGGTAACAATGATGATGGCAGTGATACGGGTAACAATGATGACGGTTATTATGATAAAGACGACTGTGTTAATATTGATAACACAGAAGATGAAGATGACACTGATGGTGGTAGTCTATTTATAATCGACCTAGCGTACGTATGCGGGTACGTTAACGTTTTCCCTCTTAGACGAATTGAACCTCGACAGCCAAACTTTCAGGAATTACCCTTAGAATAGGACGTGAGACCTTCTTCAAAATACCCCACATATTTAATGATTTTCACCTTTTGTAGAGTAATGCCCCGTTCACACAGAATAACTTAATGCTGCGGTCACACAGAGCATAAGCGGTTTAAATAAGCGACTTAACTTCACGTATACGACAATTACGTAGCTTGGAACAATTGCAGAACGTGTACGCCATAAACAGTTGAACGTAAAACGTAATGTGCGCGTAATACGTAACGTAACAATCGCAGGAACCACGCGCGCGTAGCAAATACTTAGTGAAAACGGCACCTACGTCATGAACTTGGCAACGTGAATTAGACGCCGACACAATAACGCTTTTTTCTATCCTCGTGCCAATAGCATCGCAATAACAATATTATTTGACACTTCTACACTATCACGACTAAGGCTTATCGATGGATGTGACCTTCACATTCTTCCTGACCTTCGTGATTTTGAACAAACAATGAGCATCTGCGAGCGCGTTGTGGTGTTTATGTAACGATGCTGTGTGTTTTCTAACATTTGGTTGAGTACTATCACGACTGTCAACTATCAAGGCATCCCGTCAGGTGACGGGCATTTTTGCTAGTTGTAATAATGATGGCAGTGATGATGAAGACGGCAATGGCGCTGATCAACTGATGACAGCAGCGTTGATGAAGAATGCAGTGATGATGAATTATGACGACAATGATGATAAGATGGTAGTGGTGACTATGGCAATGATGATTACAGCAATGACAGATACAGCAGTTGTGATGGTGACAACTATCATTGAGGGAAATCATTGCATGACTCAGATAAGGTTCAACTGTCCAATACACTGCAATGGCTTATATGTCAGTGGTAATCCAGTTTTGTCTAACGCAGTCGGTGCGCATACTGCATCCCTGGTCGTTATAATCAATATGTCTAAGCCTGACAGAGAATCTGCGCTTATCTTTCATGATATGTTATGCGCACAACAACGCCCAGACGAAAAGATGTGTGGTGCATTAGGCAATCTGTGTGAACCTCGGAGCAGCTTCAATGCAGCAAAACAGCCAGAAACAGGGGATCACAAAAATACGTCCACACAGGAGACAACAGAACTTGACATTTTGGCAAAGCGTCTTCCGAATAATCATAACACCGAACTGCCTTCATCGCGTCCGCTGCTAAAACTGTACTCTCGTTTAAGTGTTTTATACACCTACTGACTACTGATGTTCAACTAATTTCATATTCCGTGACCAGTATTCTCGTAGTGGTTTTTGGTAATCTGTGTTTATATTATATATGGAATTAACAAATAAAATTATTGGACTCATGATTTCTAGTATATGGGTCCTGGCATGCACATTTCTTACATATATTGTTGTTGTTGTTGTTAAACTTGTTGAAATCTTTATATTAATACGCTGACTTTTAGGTAGTGTCAGTGTATCTCCTCCGAGGCGTCAAGGTCCACTCACCTCTTTCCGTGTTCATTCGCGTCCTTGGACCATTGGCCATCTACCAAGTGCCAACGCATTTCAGAAAACACGATGATTATTTAGTTACTTAACTGTGTGTAATATGCATGGCTTTTCTGGAGGACCTTTCTTATACCTGGGATAATTGAGTAGTGACTAGTGATCAATTCACCATATTCCGCCAATGTTAAGACGTGGTTATTGCTCCGTGTTTGGGTGTACGGCAGTAAACATTAAGTCGTACAGAATGAAATTAATTTATTACAGAATACAAGTTATTGTTCCACAGCCAACTTGCCGGTCAGCACTGAATATCTGCTCACACACCACATATTCTTATGCCATTTTGACCACTGACAGTGCCCTTTTGTGGACCTTGAACCATTTAAAATTCACTTTAAAATCGTCACCATGGTTTTCACTGTGACTGAATTACCCATGGTGCAAAAGTAAACCTAATTTTTGAAGAAGAAATCAGTTTTATGCCTACCTGTTGGGATTGGACAAACGACTGCTGTTTGGGTTTGCGGGCTTCGTGACTAGCATATAATTTACAATCTTTAGAATCCTCTCTTTGATGACGCTTTATACGAAGTCAACATCAACGTGTACATAGCTTAAGCTAATAACACAGGCTATAGGAAACTGTCAGCTGGCAGATTTTATTATATTATATTATCAAAAATGCGTGTCTGCGATTTGCCTAAATTTACTGATTTGTCAAGCAATAATTGTGCGGGTGTGTTGCGTGACAAGAACCAGCATGACACAAACTGTATGACATATTTTGATAGTCGGTTGAGTGAAGTGAAATACTGTACGTTGCAACAGGATTGTTTTTTTCAATGTTAGATCGAGAGACTATGTGAGCCTATCCTTGTTGATGAACCAAAATGTGTTAAAACCACTGAGAACATTTACATTGCTGAAATTTTTTTTGTGTGTGATTTTTCTTGACTTTATAATTATAAAAGTCAAGAAATGTATATTTTAGTGTACATTTATGTTATGATCTCTCTCTCTCTCTCTCTCTCTCTCTCTCTCTCTCTCTCTCTCTCTCTCTCTCTCTCTCTCTCTCTCTCTCTCTCTCTCTCTCTCTATCTATCTATCCATCTATCTATATATCTCCCCCCTCTCTCTCTCTATCTGTCCATCTATCTATCTATCTCCCCCCCCCTCTCTCTCTCTCTCTGTCGCTTTCTCTCTATCTCTGAGTCTATCTGGTTCGGTGTTCATTTTATAAACTTTCTTGTTCGGTGTTCACTTTACAAAACCGGATTATAGACGTACTGTGTTGAGACAATGATATTATTATGTCGTGGTCCAGTCCTTCGCGCGTTCATCTCATTAGGCACGACTGTGAACAAACCGAATGTTCATACGTGAACACAAATTACTGGTCTGGTATTGTGATACAAGTACAATAACTATTTTCAATTTTTTTTTGCAGAAGCATGTTACACGCTTCGTCTGTTGTTGCCATGCTTTTCCTCCACATTCCAAACAATACCATCTGTAGGGATTGCCCCCCCCCCTGGTTTTGACATATCGGTGTGTTTGGGTTCCGAAGAGTTCGGCACTTTCGAGGCGATCAAGCTGCAATCAGATCGCATGTGTCGCCTTGTGTAAACCCATCTTAAACGGTAGATAACGCACGCGCATGCTTTTCTTTGGATATGACGTTAACAACGAGTATATTAAATACTGTCAACCCGTTAATAACCTATCAGCCGTACGATGCGACCAGCTGCGATTCGGTCCATATGAGTGCCCGCGATGCATCCAATAGCCCAATGTCGTCGAACGACGCCGCCAAAAAATGGCGGCGGCGTTCAACGATGTTGGGCTATCGAAGTATTTGTGCATTGCAATCACTCAGACGCGTCCGTACAATTTTCGATTTCTTCGGCGGCATCTCGATTTATCGGCTGCCAAACTATTCTCCGTAGCAACAACTTCGAATAATGTAAGAGGAAATTAAAGTGGGCTGTATAGAATTTATCCTACCAGGTGGCGCTGTGATTTGACAAAGATTTAGTTACAATTACGGTCGCTGTGGACATGAGGCGCCAGGCGTTTCCCCGGAAGTAAACATAAAGCACGTGGTTGCCAGGAGATCGTTGTTGTTTGCGCGTTTCCTCTGTGATTTGGGTCTGACTTCCAATGTAACTGTGCGTGCGGTATCTACCGTTGTTAAAAGGCCATATCACAAAAACTGTTCGATTCAAACCTCATACAGTAGGAGGGCATTTTCTCTCATGAATAGTAAGATGTTTTATTCATGATTTTAATAAATAATGACATCGGCAGCAATAAAAAACGAACATTGTGAATTTATGTTTTATTCTAGATCCAAGAAATGATTGTCGGCGGGCCCGTAAAACATGTAATAGAAAAAGTCTGACCTAAATGAGGTTAAATATAATTCGCTGTTATATGTGACACACCGTTATAAGTAACGTAAGCGCATTCCAAATTATGCAACTAACCGCCTAAAACCCATTCGGAAACGACTAAACAATTACAGTTTACGTCACTGTGTCACTTGTTAGGCCTTCGCTCGGCTTTATAATATTTGTAATAAACTTAATATTCTGTAAAAAGGTTAGTTGACATTCGTTGTCATGTGCTAATGTGACACACCCGTATAAAGTATCCTAAGCGCTTTTCACATTACGCAACTAACCGCATAAAAACCCAGCTTGATTGACCACTCACTACTTAATTAGTAATGAATCTCCTCAGCCTTCCGACGCTATTGCTTTTTGGAAGTAACGTTTTCATTAAAGAAATCAAAAACATCTTTATTCCAGGCGAAGATCGTTTAGATGCTTGGAAAACTCACCTTGAACGACTGCTCTCTACGGATAATACGAGCAAATAACCTCTCGTTGAGACCAACGCTAACATTGGTATCGACACCTTTTCATAACCGGAAATCAACTTTGCTCTCCTCCTTGTTCCCTGCTGTACAGAGGTGAGGGTCAGATACAGTGTAGCTGTACCCTTCGCTGTGTCTTTTCCTTCCACAATTTTCTGTCCATAGCTCCCTCTTTCATCCTCCCCTGATCTTCTCATGTCTCTCATCACGCAGTCCTCCCATCTGAGCTGTGGCCTTCCTCTTTTCCAGAGTCCTTTATGTTACAACTCTGCTCTCTTAGCTATTTGTCCGGCATCTATCCTTGCAAAAATGGCCTATGATATGTTGAAGGTATACTGTTCGCCAAATTGCTTTTAATAACCAAGTAACACTGTTCACAGTGTGAATTTTGCGCCAACAAAACGTTCAAATTGTATGAAACATCCGACTGTTGGCAGCAGTTCCCATTGCCGGAGAGTATGTTGTAAACACTATACCTCGAAAACACTTCCATAGTGTTTTCAGCGTATCCTCAAACCACTACTATTAAGTTCAACACACTACCCATACAATCTTTTCCCAATTTTTCAATTTATATGTGTTTCAGTTTGGGGCCATCCATAATGTACATCTTGTACATACAGACGGTAGTGTTTTGAAATTGGGTAGTGTTTTTGAGCGTATGTACGGATAGTGTTTTAAACTTAATAGTAGTGTTTGAGGTACGCTCAAAACACTACGGTAGCGTTTTGAAAGTACGCTCAGAACACTACCGTAAGGAGGTTCCGGTCTGAGAGTAAGTTCCAGTTCCGTTTTGCGTACATGTCAAAGGTTAGCGCCTATTTTTGCCAGCTTAAACACGGTGTTTGCCGAAATTGTGCGTGACCCAATTATATTATAGTTTACGTTATTGACACGGTTACTTTTGTAATTGTTAGTATACATAACAAACCCTCTTAATTATCATAACTAGTAATTATTTGCAAAAAAATGTGTTTTATTTTGATGTCATTGTCTCAGAACGTTGTGTATCTTACGACTTCATCACACAGAGGTGCAGTTTTCAGCGCTGTTTATCCGCACAGCGGGTTTTGTGGTAAACACAAATCTCCGCATTTTAAATGACACATATATCTGTCAGTTTGGCATGTATGAAGCTGAAATTGTGTAATCTAGCAGGCCCATTGGGGGTGGTTCGTAGATTTATATTTTAAAAAAATCGTCGTGTGTGGGGATCCTGGGGGGTAACAATTTATAAATGACACATATCTCTGTCAATTTGGCATGTATGAAGCTCCGTAGGGGGGGGGGCAAGTAGGTCAGTGGAGTAACGGTCGCTACAGCAAGCAAAACATTATTAATTACGTAACTCAGTCGCCGCGAGCGTCGAGCAAGGGTCAAAGTTGATCGGTCACCTTGCTCACCGCGATGTAATTCAGTTGCCACATACTTCTGGCACGGGGTCAAAGATAATCGGTCAAATGAAGTCACGTTGCTCATCGCGTGTCGCATTTGATATACTGCGCTTGCGCGAGCATGCGTAATACGCAAAACGGAACCGGAACTTACTGTCAGACCGTAAGCTCCTTCCAGACCGGTACACCGGGACAGGCAGGACTAGCTGTAAGTTTCTGGCATTGCCTCATGTTGGACGGAGGACAACTGAATCAGCGTACTTCCTGTTACCACTCCGGGGTTGAGTGAGTGATGCCGAGTAACAAAACAGACAAGGTCGCTATAACCGCATATTATGTTATATTTATATGGTTTCTGAGTCGACTACTTAATTGTCGTCCTTTTACAGAAAATCAAATAAATGCTTTGCTATTATCATTGATCAGCTGCGTACAATTGCATTACAGATTCAGCATCATCATGCAGTTCGCCATTGTTGTGACGGTCCTTATTGTCGTCGCGTTGTCGACGGAAATTCGGGGAGATGGTGAGTAGGGCCTAATCAAACCAGAAGCTATAGCCTATATGTTCATGTTTGTGGCAGGATCCATCGTTAACATAATTTGAATCAAAGCCCATGCAACTGTTGATTAGACACTATTGGTGTCTCTAGAAGAGATTCGTACTGACGCATTTCGTAAATACGGGTCTAGAGAAAATCAATGGCAAGCAACAAACCATGGCTATCCAGGTTACATATAGAATCTACGTTATTTACATAATTTTTTGCAACCAATTAAAACTTAATTGCTTCGAGCTTGTAGAGGGTTGCGATCCAGCAGAGATCCGTTTGCAAGCTTCCAAACGTATTGCTATAAATCTGTCACATAAATCACTAATAAAATCAAGAGGTTTTATTTATGTAAACGACGCAACGAATTGATGGTACCGTCCTCCCATACTGCAAACATGCTTTGCTGCCGGATCTGCTCGCTTAAACAAAATTATGTCAAGTTCTACTAAGTGTCGATGAAACTATCTAACAAACGGCTTAAAGCGAGATTATCTGTTTCGTTACTCGGAATCAGCGAGGGGTAGTAATTCGTAGCAGCTATTCGCTAAATAAGTTGTACTACGTCCCACTTAGCGTTAGGACTTCATGCATTTGGGAGCGATCCAACGTAAAATGTATTTGTATGTGTGTGTGTGTGTAAGGAAGCCTGCCTCCACAATAAGGGCCAATTACTAGTTGAATGTTTTATTTATATTTTTGTACTTCACGGACGTAGCACGTTTAGCTAAAATTCCATAGACTATCTATAAAATATATGCTATAGCTATAATATATTCTATAGGATTGTTGTCGAAAAAATGCCATAGAATTTGTTCCTATAAAATTCTTTAGAATTCCTGTAGAATTCTATAAACATGTATGTGGCCATTAAAAAAATCCTTTTCTATAGAGATTCTATAGAAACTGAAATGACCATGACCATTATATAGATTTCCTATAAAATTATGTAGAACATCTATAGAATTTGTATGCCATGTAGGTCAATTGTTATATAATTCTACATAATTTTTTGCTAAGCGCTTTCCAACTGCGAACACTGTTCTGGCTTATATTTATAAACGCAATTTGGCGGGCAGCATACCTTCAACATGTTTATTGTAGCGTTACAAACATCATACTAAATATCCAGAAACAGACAGCCTCTGTTTAAAGTTGTTGCCACTACACAGATTGCCCGACGGGCGCGGCCGGAATAGCGACGTGCGCTGGACTGCCGGACGGCGACTACCAAGACTGCAACGTCTGCTCAAGTTTCATTAAGTGCGTTGACGAAGTCGCGATTCCGTGGCCTTGCGCCGGACCGATCTTTTGGGATGACTTCACAAAAGCCTGCGAATTGGTATCGACTACCTGCGTGGAGAGTAACGGTTGAGGTAAGCTGTGGTCATGTTAGCTAGTATATATAATATCGGCGTGGTGAACTTGCGTGACCGACTCTCGTTCAATACTCTCAGTGTTGTTCAACGAAGTCCCATTTCCCCACATTCTACACAGCAGACTTCCTTTTAGAAATCACTGCGCTGGCTAATTCCGGGTGGACGAACAGACTGCCTCCCTGTAAAGTGCCTATGACATGTTTCGCCATTCTTGCTCATATTAACAAGTACACAATCTCGAATTAATTCATGTGCCTTTTGTGCGAATTTGAGATATGTCGAATATCTGGTTTGTGTGCGCGTGTGTGTGCGTGTGAATGTGTGTCTGTGCGTGTGCGTGCGCAGTCTTTGATTGTATTACACTACACTGATGGTATTTTATTTGGGTAAACGTTGCTTTTTCAAAACAATATCTAAACGTGTAGCAACCGCGTCGTATACACTTTAAACAAACAATACAATAATCTATTCCTCATGTCACTCTCGTGACATTTCAGGTGCTGTGATGTGAGCGTCTCCGTCGCGACAGACCACAGCCGGTGTTCATGCAGCCAAGGGTATCACACGATGTCACATCGCACGGAACATCCGTCTGTCACATCAGAACGACTATGGTGATGCTGAACATTGAATAAAACTGCTAACTTATATTTATTGTTGTTTATTTTTAAATTGCCGTATTTCACAACCATACGAAAGATTAAGCAACATGTATTTTAGTTGCACATCATTGATACCAGATATTATTTCTTTTGTTACATGATCCAAAATGCATATGTTATCGTATCTATACTTAGGCCCATCCGCTTTCGAGCATGCGTGCCTGCGTGCTTGTTTTGGTGTGATAATTTTATGTGAGTGACTGTGTGTGGTTGCATTCGTACATGCGTTCGTACGTGCATGCGATGATTGTTGCTTGGGTGTGGTGTGAGTATGTGTGCGTGCGTTCGTATGTGCATGCTTGGATGTGGTGTGTGTTTATATGAATGAATGAATGTATTCGATCGATTGGTGACCAGCATCGATGGCGTCGGAACGTGGTGAATATTCGGGGGTCAGAGACTCACCAAAATGCATCACCCCCTTGAAGCCCACTAAAAAAACTATACCCGCCTTGAGGCTCACCTTCACCCGCCTTGAGGCTCACCAAGCACCTATCTGCAACTGCACCCTCTTGACGACATACTGGGGGCTAACACTATTTTCAGCTATTTCTATCAAAGAAGTGTAGCTTTACCAGTCGCTAGATGGCACTAGCGTATGACTGACGTGTTAAAATAGGCACACGTTTTGTTCCTACGTAAATTGATATCTACGTTAGCAGGAATTTTAGTAAAAAAAATCGGATTTTAAATGTACAAATGCATACAAACACCTGATGTCAATGCTGGCAAAAGTACCTTCAACCCAACCCTAACCTTCAACCTAACACTTTAGCACATCTGACCAACAATAAAAGGGCACGAATATCTCAGTTTCCTAATGCGGCGAAAGTTTCCATAACGCTACAATCTGGTAGTCCTGCATATTGTAGAATCGCATTTAATTGCAAACCGACTTTCTAAAAGCTCCCAAAAGAGACAGTTTTCTATAACAGAAAAAATACTATTTTTTACGAAAATCCTAAAATGGCAAACAGCACTTTTATTAAAAGGACAACTACGTAGGAGAATTTGTGAAAAGATACGTTTTGTTGCAAACAGGGCAACATTCTCCGTAAAAAGGCAAATGTCTGGCGACGAGATCCCACCAGGTATGCTAACAAGGACTATATACGGGAGCTAAATTACTATTAAAATAGTAAATATTTCCAGAATACTACAACAGTTCACAGGACAAAGTCCCAGAGGGCACGTTTTGGTAACAGAAGATACGTGTTTTGTGAAGCGACATTGTCAATTATATCATAAAATGGCAAGCCCCAAATTTACATTACGTTGTCAAAAGCACAAATGATGCTATAAAAGGACAGACTATTGGGGAAGGTCCTAAAAGGGCACTTAATTTTATTTAAAAAAAACAAAGGTTGTCATACAATAATAATCGAGTTCCTGAATTTACTGCGGAAATGATTTCATCAGCTTAACAAAAATATAAAGTTCATGCGAATATATCTATGCACCCGCAGCTTAATCAATACCACTGTATGACAAAACAAGTCCACTTTTATTGATGACTTAAGTCCAAAATATTGAATCCTGATATCTAGCAACCTGTTATAAATAAATTACACACAACCACGCGCACAACCACGCACACACACACGCAAACTCACACGCATACATGTACACTTACACGCAGACACACACCCGCACGCATACACGCACACACACACACACACACGTACACATGTTCTTCCACAATTCGCGTGCAAGCGTGCGTGCGTGTGAGATTGTGAGCCCTTCCTACCATTGAAAGCGGCATTACTCCCGTGAAAATTAAATGAAAACACCCTGAGCAAGAATCGACGAATGGCACAAACGTCCGACATCGCGAGATCTACAAACACCTGGCCTTGCGAGATGATCGGATACACGGAATCTGAGTCCTTTCCACCGAGTGCGAATCTGGACAAACACCTGGAAGACGTCGACCCGCCTACGAACGAGGATGGGCATGTCTCGCACAGACATACGAAACTGAGGATACACAAAATGGTGTTAGATTGTACAGGTCTGCCAGTGAGCAAAAGTGTGAAGCGCTTTGAGCAGTCCCTAGGACTGGATACTGCGCTATGTAACAACTTACTTTTATATGTACCCTCGGCGTTGAACATTAATTCGTTTAATTATTGTTGTACTTCGTCCCATTGCTGTCCTAGTCCGTCTTGGTTGTGGGAACCTGACGAGCGTGCCCAACACCAAAGACCAGTTCCAAGATAAGGATATATCCGTAATTACCCGTTCGACTACTACGATTGTTCAACACCACAAAAGCTAAAATATCAGTAGAGCCTAATTTGACTGGATAACGTCTTGACGGAAAAATCCGCTTTCCATAAATGAATACTGGAATATACAGTGGTGGACATAGATGACAATGATGATGAATACGACTAATAATGACAATGACAACAATGATCATTGTAATTATGAATTAATAACAATGTTAACCAATACAGGTGTGGTAACAATGATGATGGCAGTGATACGGGTAACAATGATGACGGTTATTATGATAAAGACGACTGTGTTAATATTGATAACACAGAAGATGAAGATGACACTGATGGTGGTAGTCTATTTATAATCGACCTAGCGTACGTATGCGGGTACGTTAACGTTTTCCCTCTTAGACGAATTGAACCTCGACAGCCAAACTTTCAGGAATTACCCTTAGAATAGGACGTGAGACCTTCTTCAAAATACCCCACATATTTAATGATTTTCACCTTTTGTAGAGTAATGCCCCGTTCACACAGAATAACTTAATGCTGCGGTCACACAGAGCATAAGCGGTTTAACTAAGCGACTTAACTTCACGTATACGACAATTACGTAGCTTGGAACAATTGCAGAACGTGTACGCCATAAACAGTTGAACGTAAAACGTAATGTGCGCGTAATACGTAAAGCGTAACGTAACAATCGCAGGAACCACGCGCGCGTAGCAAATACTTAGTGAAAACGGCACCTACGTCATGAACTTGGCAACGTGAATTAGACGCCGACACAATAACGCTTTTTTCTATCCTCGTGCCAATAGCATCGCAATAAGAATATTATTTGACACTTCTACACTATCACGACTAAGGCTTATCGATGGATGTGACCTTCACATTCTTCCTGACCTTCGTGATTTTGAACAAACAATGAGCATCTGCGAGCGCGTTGTGGTTTTTATGTAACGATGCTGTGTGTTTTCTAACATTTGGTTGAGTACTATCATTCCTAATAAGTGTTCGTTGTGAAAAGTGTTCGTTGTGAAAACAGATGAACGCACAAACATGTTATTTAACTGAACACTTAACTAGATAACGGATATGAAGGGCAGCGATCCGCCTACACCTTTATATCGTGTAACTAACTATATCTAGAACGGGCAGCGATCCGCCTACACCTAATTTCTAGATTTGCTCGATTAAGCGCTGTCGCTTTTTTCGAGCTCGTTGTGGACGGATAGCTTGCAGAGCATGTGGCTTAAGCACCTCTTCGTCATCGTGACGGGTCTCAGACGACTCATCATCTGTTGGCGGGTCGTCGTCCGCAGCTGTGTCCTCGGGATGACGTCGTGCGATTTCATCGGGCGACAAGCCTCGCACGCGACGGAACACATTTCGCGTCACCGTGGACCCATCACCACGCACGGCGGTGATCATTGGTCCTTTCATTGCACTGACGATGAGCGGTGTCGGTGCGAACGGAGTAGAGAGTTTGTTCACTCTAGGCTGCTGTACAAGCACAACCTCTCCCACTTGTAGGTTCACATGTGAAGCGGGTGCACGATCGTCTGAGTACTCTTTCATTCTCGCTTTTGCACGAGCGTCTTGTCTGCGAACGACTTCATCTTCTGGGTGCACGCTCTGAAGCGTTGGCAGCTCAGGTAGCTTAGTTCTCGGTTCTCGACCAAACAGTAGTCGGTGAGGTGTGAACAGCGTAGAACTATGCGGAGTAGATCGATAGTTTCGAAGAAACTGCTGCAGTTCGGGACGCCAGTTGCGATGTTGAATGATGGCTGACCGTACTGCCTTCATCATCGGCTTGTTGAAGTTCTCCACTTGTGCATTAGCCATCGGCCATAGCGGTGTGATTTTGCGGTGACGGACGCCACACGACTGCAAAAACTGTGACCACGCATTACTCTGGAATGGTGGGCCATTGTCCGACTTTATCGTTTCTGGATATCCGAACATGGCAAAATGGACTCCATGATCGGCATAACTGTCTCTGCACTGGTGCTTCTGGTCACATGAACGACTGGATATCTTGAATATTCATCTGTGACGCAGAGTAAATATTTGCCTGTCGGTATTGGGCTGCAGAAATCAATGCTCAGATTGATCCACGGGCCTCGCGGTAGAGTAGTCTCGTTTAGTGGCTCCATCTGGCGGCGGTTGGAGTTTGCAAGACACGGAATGCAACCCATGACGACTGCTTCCGTTTCCTTGCCTGTGCCTGGAAACCACACTTTGCTTCTGATCAGAGCTTTGGTCTTGCAGATGCCCTGATGACCCTCATGTGCCAACTGTATGACACGACTGCGAAGTGCTGTCGGGATGACAATGCGAGAATCTCGTAGCAGAAAGTCTCCATTCTCTCCCACTGTCAATTCATCCCTCACTTTCCGAAATGCAGCAATGTCAGCTGACTCGTTGTTAGCTGTGTCATGCCAACGACCTGTGCGGATGACCTCGATGACCTTGTTTAAGGTCGCATCTTGTCTTGTGTGCACCTTAATTTTGTCAAGGGTGATGGCATTTGGCGTAGAGCTGTCAGCAATGTGATTGATGAAGTCCTCATCCATACGCTGCGCCTGGTTGACTTTTGTTGCTGGATTGACTGGCTGTGCACGTTTCTTTTGCCACGTCTGTGAGCTGCGCTGTGACTGCTGCCTTGGTTTGCTTCGGCACAGCGAGTACACCGATCGTGACGTTGCTGAGTGTTAGAATGTTTGTTGACCGGTTTACGAGTGTGCTTTTCGAATGGTATGCGTGCTGACCTGTTGAATGCAGCATACACTGTGTTGTTTGCTGTGCCACGAGCCATGTCTTTAGCCTGGCGTTCTGACGATTCTCTCGTTTGCGCTATCTCGATCGCCCTGTTTAGCGTGAGATCCTTTCCTGCGGCCAGGAGTTTGGTACGCAACGAATCAGAGCGACACCGATCGATTACTTGATCTCTGATGTACTCATCGACATTGTTCCCGTAATCGCATGACGATGCCAGCTGTCGTAACCGTGTTACGAACTGCCCGACGGTTTCGCCTTCATGTAGGTAGAACCAACCAAAATTTCAACTTCAAAATATCTAAAAAGTAATTAAACCATTTAATAGAACACATTAACCTGAGTTCTCTTGCAACATGTTATTGCAATATCTTTAATAGTTTCTGAGAAAATAAGGGTTGAAAATGCCTCAAAACGGTATATTTAACGATTCGCCATGTTTACACCACAGATTTGTAAAATGAAGACTTAGAACACTATAATTTGCAGTAATTATTACCATCAGTACCTAGTTTGTGCATAATTTTTTTTAGCTTGCACAGGACTAATCAGATACAGAACCCTGAAAATACAAAAATCTTCAATTTTGACAGGCGTCGAATGACAAAATTTTACAGCGCAGCACATCCCACCTGAAAACGGCCATATCTCATTCATTTTTCATCATACAGAAATATGTCAAGTATCCAAATGATCAGGATAACACAGATTCCATTTTGACATGCAAAAAAGCATTGTCAAACATACCTACTTCAGGGTGACTGTTAAAACCTAAGGATGACAGTTTGATAAAAAATACTGTTGAATTTTATCCCGATACTCTGCTATTTAGGCCGATTTCTAGTGGTTGTAGAAACCTTGCAGGAGAGTTGGTGAGCTGCAATCTTGCATGTAGCAAGATTGCAGAAAATGTCTTGTTTAAGAAAATGTGCACACATTTTCTGTTCTCATTTTGCCCCTACCACCCTCCCCCAGAGTGGAAATAACAAAGAGATGAACTATGATAAAACTTTATTTGTTCACAAGATACATATACATAGCATGCGTTTTGACTTTAAAACACTTAAACAGTAACAATTAATGACATAATACTGATTGAATTTGGAATTAATAGCTGCAACATATATTGCAAAACATCTTAATATAGCACGGCGGACCGCCGTGGACGACGCACGGCGGCACAGCGGAACGCCGTGGACGACGCACGGCGGCACGCCGTGGACGACGCACAGCGGACGGTTAGATCGTTAGATTTGCGAGACATACGAAAATTAAATACAAAAAGACAATTCGATCAAACACTAAATAAAGAAAATGCCACAGTTACACACCTGTTAGACGGCGAATATCAGAATCCTTCATCGTCGAAGTTCCCGACTGACCGACGACAGCAGAGCCGGCTGCCGTCATTGGCTACGCCCGATCCGGTCGATCGCGCGACAGACGTTTCGGCCTCTAACTTTCACGTAGATACGCGTCATAGTATGAATTTATACTTAAAACCAGTGAACGCCACAACAAAATACTAACGCTCACCTTTCATTTGCTATTCTGAGTGATTTTTATCGCTAGTTCGTCTACAACAGAGCCAGAAAAAACTCCATCTACTTCTATCACATAATTAGTAAAGGAATCCGTTGGCGATCCCCACATAAAATCCACCGATGAAATTGTCGGAATCCGGGCTTTCCGATGACGTTGTTTCTATAATTATACACACAGACACTGAAACGCGCGAAAAGTATTTTTAGAAGCCACTCTCAGCGTACCGCACAAACGGCTTCACGGACGCGATTCACACTTGCAAAAAACAGCCAACACCATTTGTCTCCCAGCGCCTGGCGCACGTAAATACTTTATTCAATGAACAACAAAACACCACATGAAAGATAAGATAACAAACTTTATTGCAGTATAAGTCTTGATGTAATATTCTCACATTTACTAAGAGAAATGTCGGGTTGGAAATCAGGTAAAATCGGCTGATACCAGCTCTGTTAGCCACTGCTAGTGTGTGTGTGGGCCTACCTACTTCATGCTGTTCAGCGCGATGAAACATGTGCCTGGAGGTCGGAAGAAATCACGCAAACGCGTTTGCATTGGGACGCAATGCTAAATCGCCTATGTTTAAAACATTGTAAGTCCTTTGATTTATAAAGACTGATCATATATTTTATATCAAAAGAAACATAAATATGTCTTCTTTGTGATAAAAATACCTGCTTTTGCGAATTCGTAATGCTTCATTCGGATACTCGTGATGAAACAACGACACCCACCGAAATTTAGTTTCGTTGCGGACGCAGCCATATTTAATCTCGCGGAACGGCGGTGTTTTTCATAAAATCACATACTCGCGTTATTACCCGCCATGCTGTTTGAAATCGCAAAATGATGCTCTTTCTTTTGGCGTGTTTCTTATACGAATTGAAATACAATTAAGAAAAATATGATATGTTGAATATTTAGAGAGGATCTAAGGTATGAACAGCTTGCGGAAACTCTGGCAAACTACACCTGTGCTATTTAGTAATGTATAAACGTAATATTAATGCAAATTTGGCGGAGATACACCTTTGCCCATTTTTGCCCCAAGCTCGAACGTAGCGGTACCCCATGTCCGGCAACGAATGTCTTCTATTATCGCTCACATACCCGGCGTTCACATTATTACAATCGTGTATTCTGAAGTTGTGTTTTAGCCATGCATTTGTTATTCGTGTTTACATATGCACAGACATGCTATCAGGTATTACATGGTGGACATTATATGAATATTTTAAGTTTATTTTCATGTTATAATCATGCAAAATAAATAAAAAATGACAACAAATAAATGACAACCCCTCCATAAATTAGAAATCTAATGTACTTCTAATTACACTGCATTGATCTTGCTGTAACTAACTGCATGTATAAACATTGGCTTGGTTGTTTTTTACTGTATCTTCCTAGAAGTATTTAATTTGTAGATGAATATATATCATGATTTCACATTTCCTGGTGTTGGTACAGTGCAACATTTTGCTTCAGCGCTGATTGATATGCATGCTTTTTCAACATTTTATTTTCGAATGCTGCAAGCAATTAAATGCGGTGCTTTCTAAAAAAAACAAGGTGCGTCAAACAGGTTGTTGAAATCTTAGAAACGCCAGTTTCTCGCTGGATGTAAACACTTGGACTCATCAGCAAGCTGGTCACCTGCCCCTCTGATGCATGATCGAAGACAAGAGTGTTCACATCTTGGACATGGATATTCACTGCCAGCAACTCGTGTCATTCTGCCAGGAGTCATGCAGAAACATCAATGAGTTAATGAGTGGGACGAGTACGCTACTCGCATCAAGAAGGACAAGGTGTTTGAAATGCTGACAACGCTTTCTGATGTAGATGCAAATGCGGAAGTGATTCTTCATATCCTACTTCCAGCCATGTTCTCTGCAAACGGATCTTTGCAGATACATTACATCAAATATTTCAAAGTTGCATAGCAATATATGTATATTATATATATATATAATGTTGTACATGCATGCTGTGTAGCGGAATGCTTATTGTTGCTTGCAATAGTTGGCTATCCTTCTCACTTTATTAATTTTACGCACACGCACACATGCGGACACACACACAAACCTACATATAAAATATGTTTACATAATTATATGGTGCAAGGCCAAAGCAGAATGTTTACATTAATGCATGCAATATCTGGCAAATATGTTTATACTCTCACACACATTTTACTAACTTTGCATACATGACATGCATGCACGTACTCACTAACGTCCACATGATTTTGCTGGTATACCTGCCACTTCTAAAACATGTCAGATTTTTTTGATATCCACATAATGGAAACCATTAAAGCATATCCTCCAACCTGTGGGTAGCAGGCTTCCCAAGCTGGTTCAATGTGGAGTATGACAACGAGCCAGATATGTATATTGTGTAGACATACCTGTATATATATGGATGACGATTTGAAAGTGGGGGACCTGGAGACACTTTTGTAAGCTTTTCCAAAAGGTTAGTAGCTTAGTAAATTAACTTAATTTTATGTATAATTCCTTTCGTAAATGACATTTAAAGGAAATACATAAAAGATCAAGTTTTAGCTAAGTTGTTTGTATTGTACAAGATTATTTTTTCATATTTCCTTCAGATCAAAAAAACTGTCACACAAATTTATTCAATGGCCTTTACATAATTGTTTATAACTTCGCCAATTTTCACATAGAGTTAAAACTGGTATGGCTGTTTATCTCTTAAATAGACCTTTCCAATGGTGTATCTCAGTTGCCAATCTGATGAATTATTGCATTTTCACCGACCTCCCTACAGTGTTGACGTTGTACGGGACGTTTGATTTAGGCGTGAAATAGTCTGTCAGTAGTTCTTTTGTCTTTCGAAGCGACGACGACGTACCTGTTTCTGTTTCGGGGAATGTATCATAAATGTCCTGTACGCATCGGTGCATCCTGACGCACTGGCCATCCTGTCAAAGTTTCGTATCCACTTTTTCCAACGTTCAGCCGTTGTTGAAGGCTCGTTTTGTGCATCGAAGGGCGGTAGTTGGGCCACATTGATCGGAACAGCCATGGTGATTCGGTACGGTAGGCGGTTGCTTACTTGTAGGCTTAGCAGGTTCCCTTAATTCTCGTCGCCATTGTATGATTGCTGCTTTTAAATGAAACACACCATTTATGAGACCGAACGAAACATGGCCGTCGTTTATTATCTGCCCCGACCACCACCGGAGAAATCCGAAGTCGACGGGATCCGTCCGTAATACATAGGCTACGTATGTATATAACATGCAGGGAGCGACTATATTACATTGTTGAAATCGATATATTAATACGCTGACTTTTAGGTAGTGTCAGTGTATCTCCTCCGAGGCGTCAAGGTCCACTCACCTCTTTCCGTGTTCATTCGCGTCCTTGGACCATTGGCCATCTACCAAGTGCCAACGCATTTCAGAAAACACGATAATTATTTAGTTACTTAAATGTGTGTAATATGCATGGCTTTTCTGGAGGACCTTTCTTATACCTGGGATAATTGAGTAGTTACTAGTGATCAATTCACCACATTCCGCCAATGTTAAGACGTGGTTATTGCTCCGTGTTTGGGTGTACGCCAGTAAACATTAAGTCGTACAGAATGAAATTAACTTATTACAGAATACAAGTTATTGTTCCACAGCCAACTTGCCGGTCAGCACTGAGTATCTGCTCACACACCACATATTCTTATGCCATTTTGACCACTGACAGTGCCCTTTTGTGGACCTTGAACCATTTAAAATTCACTTTAAAATCGTCACCATGGTTTTCACTGTGACTGAATTACCCATGGTGCAAGAGTAAACCTAATTTTTGAAGAAGAAATCAGTTTTATGCCTATCTGTTGGGATTGGACAAACGACTGCTATTTGGGTTTGCGGGCTTCGTGACTAGCATATAATTTACAATCTTTCGAATCCTCTCTTTGATGACGCTTTATACGAAGTCAACATCAACGTGTACATAGCTTAAGCTAATAACACAGGCTATAGGAAACTGTCAGCTGGCAGATTTTATTATATCACATTATCAAAAATGCGTGTCTGCGAGTTGCCTAAATTTACTGATTTGTCAAGCAATAATTGTGCGGGTGTGTTGCGTGACAAGAACCAGCATGACACAAACTGTATGACATATTTTGATAGTCGGTTGAGTGAAGTGAAATACTGTACGTTGCAACAGGATTGTTTTTTTCAATGTTAGATCGAGAGACTATGTGGGCCTATCCTTGTTGATGAATCAAAATGTGTTAAAACCACTGAGAACATTTACATTGCTGAAATTGTTTTTTTGTGTGTGATTTTACTTGACTTTATAATTATTAAAGTCAATTTATTTTTATTTTAGTGTACGTTGATGTTATGCTCTCTCTCTCTCTCTCTCTCTCTCTCTCTCTCTCTCTCTCTCTCTCTCTCTCTCTCTCTCTCTTTCTCTCTCTCTCGTTCTCTCTCTCTCGTTCTCTCTCGTTCTCTCTCTATCTCTCTCGTTCACCCCCTCTCTCTTTCTTTCTCTCTCTCGTTCTCTCTCTCTCTCTCTCTCTCTCTCTCTCTCTCTCTCTCTCTCTCTCTCTCTCTCTCTCTCTCTCTCTCTTTCTCTCTCTCTCTCTCTCTCTCTCTCTCCCTCCCCCCCATCTCTCTCTCTCTCTTTCTATCTATCTATCTATCTATCTATCCATTTATCTATCTATCCCCCCCTCTCTCTCTCTCTCGCTTTCTCTCTACCTCTGAGTCTCTCTGGTTCGGTGTTCATTTTATAAACTTTCTTGTTCGGTGTTCACTTTAGAAAACCGGATTATAGACGTACTGTGTTGAGACAATGCTATTATTATGTGGTAGTCCAGTCCTTCGCGCGTTCATCTCATTAGGCACGACTGTGAACAAACCGAATGTTCATACGTGAACACAAATTACTGGTCTGGTATTGTGATACAAGTACAATAACTATTTTCAATTTTTTTTGGCAGAAGCATGTTACACGCTTCGTCTGTTGTTGCCATGCTTTTCCTCCACATTCCAAACAATACCATCTGTAAGGATTGCCCCCCCCCCTGGTTTTGACATATCGGTGTGTTTGGGTTCCGAAGAGTTCGGCACTTTTGAGGCGATCAAGCTGCAATCAGATCGCATGTGTCGCCTTGTGTAAACCCATCTTAAACGGTAGATAACGCACGCGCATGCTTTTCTTTGGATATGACGTTAACAACGAGTATATTAAATACTGTCAACCCGTTAATAACCTATCAGCCGTACGATGCGACCAGCTGCGATTCGGTCCATATGAGTGCCCGCGATGCATCCAATAGCCCAATGTCGTCGAACGACGCCGCCAAAATATGTTGGGCTATCGAAGTATTTGTGCATTGCAATCACTCAGACGCGTCCGTACAATTTTCGATTTCTTCGGCGGCATCTCGATTTATCGGCTGCCAAACTATTCTCCGTAGCAACAACTTCGAATAATGTAAAAGAGGAAATTAAAGTGGGCTGTATAGAATTTATCCTGCCAGGTGGCGCTGTGATTTGACAAAGATTTAGTTACAATTACGGTCGCTGTGGACATGAGGCGCCAGGCGTTTCCCCGGAAGTAAACATAAAGCACGTGGTTGCCAGGAGATCGTTGTTGTTTGCGCGTTTCCTCTGTGATTTGGGTCTGACTTCCAATGTAACTGTGCGTGCGGTATCTACCGTTGTTAAAAGGCCATATCACAAAAACTGTTCGATTCAAACCTCATACAGTAGGAGGGCATTTTCTCTCATGAATAGTAAGATGTTTTATTCATGATTTTAATAAATAATGACATCGGCAGCAATAAAAAACGAACATTGTGAATTTATGTTTTATTCTAGATCCAAGAAATGATTGTCGGCGGGCCCGTAAAACATGTAATAGAAAGTCTGACCTAAATGAGGTTAAATATAATTCGCTGTTATATGTGACACACCGTTATAAGTAACGTAAGCGCATTCCAAATTATGCAACTAACCGCCTAAAACCCATTCGGAAACGACTAAACAATTACAGTTTACGTCACTGTGTCACTTGTTAGGCCTTCGCTCGGCTTTATAATATTTGTAATAAACTTAATATTCTGTAAAAAGGTTAGTTGACATTCGTTGTCATGTGCTAATGTGACACACCCGTATAAAGTATCCTAAGCGCTTTTCACATTACGCAACTAACCGCATAAAAACCCAGCTTGATTGACCACTCACTACTTAATTAGTAATGAATCTCCTCAGCCTTCCGACGCTATTGCTTTTTGGAAGTAACGTTTTCATTAAAGAAATCAAAAACATCTTTATTCCAGGCGAAGATCGTTTAGATGCTTGGAAAACTCACCTTGAACGACTGCTCTCTACGGATAATACGAGCAAATAACCTCTCGTTGAGACCAACGCTAACATTGGTATCGACACCTTTTCATAACCGGAAATTAACTTTGCTCTCCTCCTTGTTCCCTGCTGTACAGAGGTGAGGGTCAGATACAGTGTAGCTGTACCCTTCGCTGTGTCTTTTCCTTCCACAATTTTCTGTCCATAGCTCCCTCTTTCCATCTTTCATCCTCCCCTGATCTTCTCATGTCCCTCATCACGCAGTCCTCCCATCTGAGCTGTGGCCTTCCTCTTTCCCCCCCCCGAGTCCTTTATGTTACAACTCTGCTCTCTTATCTATTTGTCCGGCATCTATCCTTGCAAAAATGGCCTGCCCATCTCATCCGGCTTCTCAATAATCCTCTTCCCGTTACGCTGCATGGCATTCCAACCTCTCTTCTCAGGTTATTC